>CM042445.1:19613526-19673526 GCA_023631565.1 Gymnocephalus cernua
CACACACACACACACACACACACACACACACACACACACACACACACACACACACACACACACACACAATAACAGCAGGCCCTGACAGGATGAGGACAGAGTGAAGGTACACAGGACCTAAAATTTCCACACTTTTAAAAACTTTTTTCCCCCACTTTTTGAAAACACCATACAAGGGTTAAACAAACGCTCATTTATATTTCATAAGGAAGACAGTCAGAGTTAACCTCCTGTAACGTTAGCTCGTAGCTAAACCAAGAAGCAAGCTAACGGTAACATTAGATGGTCAATGCTGAGCTAACGTTAAACATGTTTACTGACCTGTCAGGATGCGTTTTCAGATTCCTGATAAAATTTGATGTGGTTGAGCCAGAATCTTTTATCTTGAGACCGCATATTTTGCATTGAGTGCTTCTTTTGTTTGGGCCGTCGTTTTGGAAGTTTTTAAACCCACAACTTACGATGAATGGCACAGCAGCGGCCAGTGCAGTCAACATGTGTGTTCACTGTCCTCTAATGTGTGGCCGCGCGCAGCAGATACGTAGTAGCTACGTTACGTCGTGGGCAGGTTATAGGTAACGGAGGGAGCGGAATAACAGCGAGCTCATCAGACGTTTCCTAAAAATAAACATTGTTCACGAGTCCCGCAGCTCAAGTCCGAGTCGAGTCTGAAGTCTTTCGAGGACGAGTCTCAAGTCGAGTCTGAAGTCACTGTGTGTGCGACTTTAGTCGCACTCGAGTCCGAGTCTCAAACCCGAGTCCCCATCTCTGATTTATGCTCGCGCGTGGTGGTCGCGACACTAGTTGCAGTCTTCAGTCAGAGGTGGCGCTAAGGAGCAAAGGCTACTGATGTTTTTCTTTCTAAGGACTAGAAGAAGAAGAAAAAGATAAACAACGGCAGCAGCAGTGTCGTCAATACTTCGATTTGATTCAGTGACCTACTTCGTCAGATCAAGCCTTTCATTCACAAAAAAAGAACTCATTTTAACCCAGTAAGTTTACAAGAGAGACTTGCAGTCACTCTGCGAGTCCTGGCATCCGGTTTCCCAGGAGCTCGTACATGTTTCCTCCTCCGGTTTGTCACGCACCGCTGTAAAAAATAGACTGGTGCGCGTCATCTGCTCGCGTACTGAAAAATCGAACGCGCCGGCAGGAAATTGCAGACTAACACTAGTCTGTAGCTAGCTAGCTTATTTCACTATGGACATTAAGCCAACAGGTTAATACCACTCACAGACTACAGGCTACCCACCTTTCTTGATGAAAAACTGGGTTACAGTTTGACACCCTTTCCGTTGTCTTTCCTCTTTTTCTTTTCTCTCTTTCTTTTTTTGAAAACCAGATTTTGATTTAACGTTACTTGGCAACATTGCAACTAATTGACTGAAACTAAACACCATCACTGAGTGCGCTAAGGCAGGACCAAACCATTTCATGCAGATACAGGGGGGTGGTCGGTCAATATGGATGTTTACTTTTTGGTCAATGGGGATATTTAACTTTTACTGGCAAAGTAACAAGTAAAACAAAGAGATCATTAATTGTATTATTATATTTGGAATATATATACTGAATGATGATGGTTTAATCATTTTATATTAGTTTTTACTTATTTTTTGGGGCCCCTGTCAGTCATGGGCCCTTGGAATTGTCCTAACTCCCCCCCCCACCGCGCCCCTGACTCTAACGTTATCTTTTAAAGATATCTTAGAGTCAGGGGCAAGATTCGTAATACCAATACATGTTTACACTTTAAACTACTGAACAACACTAGTGGTCTGCAACATTAAAACCTGCCAGTTTACAGCACTGCAGCTGGACGAGACGGTGGATTATTACTCTTCTGTGCTTCTGTCAGCTTTGTCTGGTGCAGCTCCGTGCTGCCCTCATGGAAACGGGTCGTCAGAGCACCGTCTTAAAATGAGCTCTGTACTACGTGAAGCTGCTTTCAGATTAATTTTTTTTTTTTAAAAAGCAATCGCCGCAACGTCCTGTTGTGTTCTTTAACCCTACAATGTAGCACAAGTAGACTTTATATTTCACAGTAAGTTTTTAGTCAGATCTTTTATAGAACCAACGTTTCCTACTGCACCTGAAGGCAGCTTTATTTTACGGAGAAAGAGAAAGAAAAGTGACGAGCGAGAGATATCGACTGTGCTTCGTTGTTTGGCAAACATTTAGCTGTTTCATAAACTCCTGGGCAGTTCAGGGCTTGTGTTTGGTGTGTTAAAACTTTCTTGTTGAAGTGATAGAGGCAGTGATATAACCGTTTACTGCAGGCTACAGGATTCTCACACCTCAAAACGCAGCGCGATGGGGTTCCGTTTCTCCAAACGTTTTTTTTTGCTATTTACTCGCAAGACAGGCGATAGCAAACCTATACTCTTCTAAGCATCAACAAAGGGCTCTCACTAACTTCCAAAGGTTGTAAACTTATTTTCATTCTGCAGTAGGTGTCGTTCTTCAAGTCGTTTGTCATCACCAAAATATTTGTGTGTGTGTGTGTGTGTGTGTGTGTGTGTGTGTGCGCGCGCGTGTAATCCTGCTTTCACCCCTTGATAAGTGCCAGCTTGTTTTCGGTTGTTTCGATTATAGATTTTGATTTGAATGAAAAATAGATTTGAATGTTAAAATGCTGTTTCTGATTGGCTGCTGTTAGTGTTTGTAATAATAATAATAATACATTTTATTTAAAGCACCTTTCATGACACCCAAGGTAACTTCACAAACAAAAAAGGACGTTCAAATTATAGTCATCTTATAAAGGTGCTGAGGTTTACACCAGGGACAGCAGGCCTTTTGACTATACCTAATTATAGTTTGAATGTTACATATCTAGTCGTTCTGATTGGCTGCTGTTATTTAAATTGAATGTCAAATGTTTGCATTTTTTTTTTTAAAAACCTGTAAATATATATAATTTCTATTCACATGGCTTTTTGATACCTGGGAAACCATGTGTTGTAATGTCGTAATCATTAATATTCGGGGGAATTAGCCTACATATTTTTTTTTTTTGGGGGGGGGGTTAGGGACCTGGATAATGGATAAGGGGGCGCTGGCACAAAAAAGGTTGAGAACCACTGTTTTAGATACATCAAAGCTGCACGGGTGGATCTTACATCACATTACTACACCATAACATGTCTCAAATCAATTCAATACACCAATTTGACCGCAAAACAGCATGTGATGTCATTACGTACAGGTTTTTATTTGCTTTAAAGCTGTAGGATGGAGACACACTTTCACCAGCTTTATTTGCTTTTTTACCGAAGTGTCATGTCAACATCCAAAATGTCAGCTCCAGCACAAATCAGTAAAACTGACAAACAAAGGTCAGTGTACCATGACAAATAACAGTACTAGAAAGAATAAAATAATAAATAGCCATTGTTCCATACTTTATCATGTAAGCTGTTGATTGGATCCTATTTCAAGTAGCTACTTTCTGAATTTAATAACCTGATGGCGGATGATTCAAAATTTCAATATATACTTTATATATATGTATTTATGTATGCTCATGTATAGCCTACAACATGTACATTATTTATTACAGAAAATGCATGCAGAAAGTTAAGTTGTTTAGAATATAGCAATATAATAAATATCATGAAATAATTTCGTTTCTAATAGGATTTTTGCTTTTAGATGTTTTATTACAGAAAGACTATGAATGAGTCTATGGATGAATCTATGAAACAATCTGTTAATGATGGAAGGAATTATAGTGAAAATAATCACTTTTTTTTGCTGTGGACCCCTTGGAACCCCCTTAAGGACCCGTGGGGGTCCCTGGACCACACTTTGAGAACCATTGCTGTAGACCACTAATGTTACTAACCTCAATCAAGTCACTTCCCTCAGAATCAACTGCCCTGCCATCGCTCTCTCTCTCTCTCTCTCTCTGTCTGTCTGTCTGTCTGTCTGTCTCTCTCTCCCTCTCTCTCATTCTCTTTGTTTGTCTCTCTCTCTCTGTCTGTCTGTCTGTCTGTCTCTCTCTCCCTCTCTCTCATTCTCTTTGTTTGTCTCTCTCTCTCTGTCTGTCTGTCTGCCTCTCTCTCTATGTGTTGTTTTTTCTAAATATGAATGTGGATAACGTTAGCTAGTGAGATGCTTGCTACAGTTGCATTTCGAGTGAGAAATCGGTGATAGTCGTTCGCGAATGAGTCGGCTCTAAGAGCCGGCTCTTGTAAGTGAACGACGGGAGCTGACTCGGATATCCGAAGAGCAGACTCTATTTTTAAAAATATAGCCTATAGAAATTAAATCATTATGTAATAATGAAATAATGAGTGAATATTATTTTATTTAAAATAATTGACTAATTCAAAGAACAAAAAAATTATTATATAGGCACACATTAGTTTTGACTGACTGATCAGCCTCACATTCTGTTCCTGTCAATCATACACAAGGTGTCAACCAATTATACGGCATGAGGGAGGGGCCGAGCCATCACACACACACACACACACACACACACACACACACACACACACACACACACACACACACACACACACACACACACACACACACACACACACATCACACAGTGTATGATCATAGCATGTGGGTGACCTCCATTTTTTTTACTAAAGTCATGACAGAGAGACTCTGAGAGGGTCTTCTCGAAAACAGGACAAATTATTACTGAGAGAAGAAACCGCATCAGCCCCTCGAAAGTGAGGCAGCTTGCATTTCTGAATGCAAATCTCTCATAAAATAAAAAAATATGATCAGCAATGTGTGTGTGTTCATGCTAGTTATACAAAACATAACTAGTTAGATAGGTCATGCTGGTTATAACATCCCAATAAAGAAGAGAGAAAAAGAGGGACCAGTTTAATCCTTTCAGTTATTTATTTTTCTTGGTTCTATTCAGATTCAGATTGTATTTGTTTTGAATGTTGTTTCTATACATTAAAAAGTTGTAATTTAAATGCAAATGTTTTTAATAGTATTCTTTTTTTCATAACAAATCAATGCATTTTTAAAGAAATTGTGAGACATTGTGAGTATGATTTCATTTAATAATTTAATTGGTGGGAATGCTGATTCAGCATTCCCAACTATTGTTATTCTGTTCTTTATTTCTTATATTTAATTTTCTGCTTTCTTCCGTACGTTTTTTGGCTCTTCGTAACTTCTGCATACTTTCAGCTATTTAAACTGTTCAACTTTTAAAATCTTCAGCTCTTTCAGCAGACGATGGGACTTCTTCAACGTTTTTTCTACTATTTATACTTTTTTAAGTATTAAGCTTTTAAGCATTTTATTTTAACATTGAAGTCAATCAGAAGAAGCTTCAAATCCTTCAAATCTTCTTCTGCTCCCAAAAGATTCCGCTCCTTCATACTTTCACCTACAGACACCAAACAAACTGTAAAATGTTCACAAAAGATTCAGCTGCTATCTGGCTATGGCTTGAGTTTTTGAGTTTTCAAAATTGAGTCTTTTTGTCTGTCTGTCTCTGTCTCCTATCTTGCTGTCTGTGTGTCTCTCTTCCTGTCTGTCTGTCTATCTGTCTGCTTCTCTTATCTGTATCTCTCTCTCTCTCTGTCTCTCTGTCTATCTATCTGTCTGTCTGCTTCTTCTACCAGTCTCTCTCTCTCTCTCTGTCTGTCTGTCTGTTTGCCTTTCTTACCCGTCTCTCTCTCTTTCTGTCTGTCTGTCTGTCTGTCTATCTCTCTTACACGTCTCTGTTGGTCTGTCTGCTTCTCTTACCCGTCTCTTTCTGTCTTGCTGTCTGGCTGTCTCTCTTTTCGTCTCTCTCTTTCTGTCTGTCTGTCTGTCTGCTTCTCTTACCAGTCTCTCTCTCTCTCTGTCTGTCCGTCCTACTTTTCCAACTATTCTCATTACTTCAACATGTTTTTACAGATTTAAGCTATTCATCCAGCTTAGCTTTAGCAATTTAGCTATTCAGCATTCCCACGCATTTTCTGCAGGAAATGCATTTTCTAGTTAGAATTGTTTTTCACACCTATCATAGTCAAAACATACTTTTTTTTAAAGAGCCGTTTGTGAGCCAAAAGAGCCGGCTCATTTCAATGAGCTGAGTCAAACGAGCCGGCTCACGAAAGAGAGCCGGAATGCAGACATGGGGGACTTGAGTCACATGACTTGACTCGAGTTAGACTCAAGTCGCAAATTTTAGGACTTGAGACTTGCTTGATAAACATTCATAAAAGACTCGACTTGACTTTGACTTGATATTCATGACTTGAGACTTGACTTAGACTTGAGTCAAATGACTTGAAATGACTTGATTTTCTGTTTAATACATATATTTTTTTTCCTCTCTGATATTGAGGAGGAGTTAACGTTACGATTTTAGTGCTGTTGCATGCGCGGGAACCCGTTGATATGATGACGCGCCACACAGCGGCAGACCTGCAGTAAACGAGACTGGCTACGGCTGTTACTTAACGTCATGGATTCCTCTGCACCGAAAATACTAAAGTTTGGCTATAATGATTACACATCTGACCAGGCAAAGAAGAAACAAACGGCAGTTTGCAAGGTCTGCAGTACAAAACATTCCGACGTCAACCACCACCACGGCGAATTTCATCAGACACTTCAAATCGGGAGAGATTCAGGTTCCAGTCCCCATATTCAGCTGGACCACTATTTGGACGCTTGTGATGAACAGAACTCCCTTCAGTTTTGGGCCATGAATAAGCACACCCTCCCCCCTTTGTTCAAGGTGGCGGTAAGAACGAATACAACTAGGCACACTGTATACATACACACAACAAACTGCTCTCTCTCTTTCTCTCTCTCACACACACACATGCAAGACACACACACACACTTGCGCAGATTAAGTATGTGAATGAAACTAGGCACACATACACACACAACACACTGCACTCTCACACACACACCACATGCACACATTCACTCACCAATATTAATAACTTTTCATTCACTCTCTCAAACACGCACACATTCACTCACAAATACACTGACAAATATTAACATATAGCCTACTATTCAATCTCTCCAGATTATGCAAAGGTGGTGGGATTCAGCTACTCTTAAAGAATATGTTCTTTTTTATAGGTTAAATGTGTTTCTGTCGCATAAAAGTCAGGCATGTTTGAAGAATATTATTTGACTTAGAAACCATTATACTTGAACTGTTTGAATGAATTTCATGATTTGATGTCATGTTTGAGGCATATTGACCAAATATATGTTGGCCTAATATCAGTTTTAGGCTGTGCTTTTTTAAATCTTTATACATTTAAACTGTTCAGATATATGTGGCTTGGACGCAATGTCTTTTGAATATTGAGTAGGAAAAAATGCAAATAAAACTCCAACAGTTCATAACCACTGTCTTTAGCTTGTTTAAAAATGAAAACTTTTGTATGACTTGACTTGTGACTTGCTTGACCAAAGCTATAACTTGACTTGCTTGACCAAAGCTATGACTTGACTCGACTTGCTTGATTGTCACACAAAATGACTTAGACTTGCTTGAGACTTGAAGGTTAAGACTTGAGACTTGCTTGTGACTTGCCCATGTGTGACTTACTCCCATCTCTGCCGGAATGCCCATCACTAATCGGTGAAAACGTTTTATTTCTCTGATTTACTGCTTCGTTTTAATGCCGCCACGCAGGCGCGCTCTCTCTTCAGTCGCTCTCTACCTCGCTCGCCCACATACCGTTACGTGCACGCGGACGCTCGCTGAGCCTCCCTCTCTGCCTTTTCCATCAGCTGACATTTTGTGAAATATAAATAAAACATTATAGTATTATTATTTGGGGGAGCTTAGGAACTTTTTGGGGTAGCTTCAGCACCCCTAAAATAGGTCTAACGACGTCCCTGGGAGTCCTAACGATGCGTATGGATCTTTATCTTGCAGTATTTATCTTAAGACCGGCTCTGAGATTTCCTCAAACCTTTCATGACATGAACATGATATATGTATCAACCCCCCCTTTAAATGCATATACTTCTATAAAGAGCATGTGGCCCCATTTCCTTATATCACCATCTGTCGTTTTCAAAACATTCTGTTATAGAAATTGTGCTTTTATTGCTCTAATCTATTATGGATCCTTTCCACTTGACTAAATTTCTACCACTTATTAATATTAATGTATATATCTTGTACACAGTAAATTTCCTCTTTTTTCTGTGTATGAAGACATGAGCTCTGGTGTGAATGTGGTGATGACATTTTCTTTTTCTTGGTATCACAGCAACACATCTTTATGTGTTAAGAGGAACTGGAAAGTTTTTTTTACCACTCATGCTGAGAAACATTGGCATTGCTTGTTTCTTCTCAGGTTCTAGTTGCAAAGTCATCTTCATAGCACAATTAAACAATACATGCAGCGTTATATTTCAGTTTTTTGTTAATTTGATTGGATTTCCCCTTTATACACTTAATATCATAGTATCATTAATATAATAAAGTTTTTGTAGCAACAAACTACAGTGCCCGTTCAAATTGCCCACAGGCCACAAAAAGTCTTAAAAAATGAAAACGGAAAAGTTGCTAAAGTTATTGAAGTTTGATGTGATTTTGTTTTAGATCCTTAACGAGTGGTAGATGATAACATTTAAAACTACACAACTACTATTGTGTTCAGATATTTTGTATTCACATTGGTATTTTTATCACATTTAATCATCTAATTTCCAATGTTGCAATAACTGTACTGATTTAATTTGCACCAAGATAAAAAAATTAAGTAAGGCAAAGAAAAAATATAACGCTTACTTCTCGCTTGCTTTTGTGAGTTCAATCATGGAGGCAGTTTGTCATTTCCTGTGTCTGGGGTTCCAACCACACTTGAAACAAGGTGAGAACAGCTACATATTCTATACTGAGGTTATGGGATGTGTTTCACTGGTACTGCAGCTTCATTTTCTAATGTGAATTGGGAACATGGGGCATATTTTCTTACAAAAAATAAAATGCTCCCTTAGCCTGGGGCTAAGTGCAGTTGTGAAAAGGGCTTATATTACACTAAATCTACTATATCTACTATATATACTTTCATTTCCATGAGTGCTCTCTTGTATTCTAAGCTACTATAACATCACCACAATTGTTGTTGCTCTATTAAGTAATCACAATGTAAATAGACTGTATTTTTATAGTGCTTTTCTAGTCTCTACGACTACTCAAAGTGCTTTTACATAGTACAGGTACCATTCACCATTCACACACACATTTATACACTAGTGGCTGAGGCTGCCATACAAGGTGCCACCTGCTCATCAGATAATAAACATTCATGCATATTCACACACCGATGGCGCAGCATCAGTAGAAATTTGGGGTTGAGTGTCCTGCCCCGAGGACACCCCGGGTCCAGGGATCGAACCACCGACCTTCTGATTTGGTAGAAGATCACTCTGCCACCTGAGACACAGCTGCCGAGAAGGCAACGCATTCGTAATTCAGGGCTCACATAGACCACAATTCTAAAATATAAATAATAATAAAAGAATGCTGACCAAATTTTGACCAAAGAAATTTGATGGAGAGTATTAAGCACACACATACAGGATGTACTGTACAAACCTACACAATATAATCATACATGTGTAATATATATATATATATATATATATATATATATATATATATATATATATATATATATATATACACACAACACAATCCTCATCACAATACAGGCAGTCTATGTCCCACAACATACACTAAATAAACACAATAAAATGTTAGCTATGTATATGTTGATATGATTAAATTAAATGGTCTCATATTTCATAGATGTGCAATAATTACTTGTTTATACCAATTTTTATCGAACATTTTTTAGGTACCAGGCACAAACTTTTGCACAAGAGTTTAGGCTAATATGTTGTTGCAGTGGACAGGAAGTATAACTATGTCAAAGTATTCTGTGGTCAAACCCGCTGTAGCTGCCTGAGCTTTGTGTAAAAGGGAAGGAAGAACAGACAGGCTGTACTGAGAAGAAGAAGTTAGAGAAAATTCTGCTCTGATATTCATATGAAATGTAACTTCTCTCTTTCTGTTGCATTACTATAAATACAAGGCAGCAGAGCAGCAGAGTGACGGTGCTGGTGCTGGATGTGAGGATGGGGCACACTGTTCTCTGTGTGCTGGGGTTATTCTGTGAGTACATCAGTGACTTCACTGTTTGGTGACTTTCAGAGGCAGACTTAATCAGTATGTTAGTTTTGTAGCATGATCCTGTTGCTGATGTGACTTGGTTCAGACTGGAGGACTGTTGAATACATTACTGGACTAGTTACTTTCACAGACATTTGCACAATGCGAGTACATTATTTGTTTCCCACTTCTTGACCGACTTCCAGAATACCATCAGTGCTTGATAGTGTTGATTGATGAAGTAATAGTTGCCTTGCCACTGATTAAAGCTGAATGTTAAATATCTTGGTTTATTGCCTCATGAAGTTTTATTCTTTATTTTCAGTGCTGAATACACTCATCTCTGGACAGGATGAAGGTGACAATTGTATGTTTAAAAAATAAAATGACTGACTCAATATTTATCTCCTAATGATCACACACTGTATCACTCTTTGTCACATCTTCTTTTGTGTTTTGCCATGTCTGTATCATTTTACTCTTATGTACAAATTAAAACTAAACTAAAAAACGGGGTGCAGCAGCAGATCAGGACTCTAAAGCTCTAAAATATAAATGGAACATATACACATACAGTATTTAATGTGTGACCAGGTGCAAATAACATGTCTACAGACACATGGGTGTTTGTCTCTGCCATGCAATACACCTGGGTGTAAATACACAATACTAGCCACATTGGCTAGTATGTCAATCTGGGTTTAAATAGCATTGTTCTGGTTCCGGACACCTG
Source organism: Gymnocephalus cernua (assembly GCA_023631565.1). Classification (NCBI taxonomy): domain Eukaryota; kingdom Metazoa; phylum Chordata; class Actinopteri; order Perciformes; family Percidae; genus Gymnocephalus; species Gymnocephalus cernua. The sequence continues at coordinate 19,624,395 of CM042445.1, forward strand.
GGTGTCTGTCTCTGTTTAAAGATATTATTATGTACCCGTGATATCATCACTACTAAATCACTCGTATGTTGTCAGATGAAGTATATGTTTATTTGATTTAGCTTATCACTAAACCAATGCTCTACCTCTGTTACACAGCTACTGGTCCAATCCTGGAAAGTCCTGCATTCACTTTGTTTGAAGGAGACTTTGTGATTCTGCGCTGTAGCCATCCTACTTCAAGTACTGAGAAGGAAGCTACCTTTTTCCGAGACGGATCACCTGTTACAATGGACACACATCGTCATTCACTCCAAAGAGCAGAACTGACCATTTATTCAGTGTCCGTGTCATATAGGGGCAATTACACGTGTAGCTTTGAAGAGGGGGCAAAATCCAAAGAAAGAGAACTGAGAGTGAACGGTAAGTAGCTGTCACACTGGGATGAAAAAAATATATATACTATTGTTTAAAATTCTACATCAAGAACATAAAAAGTCATAACATAATCTAAACTCAAATGTCCACTTACAGCACTTTGTTTTCTGAGCTTTTAAATGCATTTTACTGTCTTCATTCAGCAAATATCTTTTTTGTCTCACAGTAAATGCTACATATTAATACTTCTAAAAAAAAAAACTACAGAGCAAGTACTGAACAACAAGTGAATCCTTTCTCTGCCTTCACCTAACCAATCACCACACAGATTTAGTAACAAGAGTTCAGGTGGCTGAGAGAAACACTGACATTACTGAAAATGCTGCAAATACATGAAACTCAAGCCAATTAAGAGACACGTTCACTGATTGGCAAATACAGAAAACACAAGCAAACAGAGAAAGGCTGCAAGTTGTACACAACACTATGGAGGTTTGTAATTTAACTGGAAAACAAGCTCATTTCACATTTCCCATTATGATTGCATGATTTCATTATTGGAGATATTGGGCACACACAGCATCAGCCTTTTACTCTTACTGACTACTTGTGTGTCTCCTAGAAATTTGTTCTTGAACTTAATTTTGTTGTGTGCAACCTTTTTCAATTTTCTCATGATTTCTGAATTTGCAGCCATGACCGTGTTATCATACTGTTGAAAATGTTTGTTAACTTGCTTATGTCCTGTCTATGTGCATGTGTTTTCTTAAGCTGCAGTGAGTGAAGCTCTCTGTGGCATCACTCTAGAAGCTGCAGACATGTAGAAAGTGTCTGGGGTTTGGTTATGTGTATAAACGTGCAAACACAACAAGTAACACACCATGTGAAACACAAGTCTCCATAGGGTTATGTTATGTAAATGCATTTTTGTTGGCATGTCCATTGTAGTCATTTTCTTGTTTTATTGTTTTTCTGAACTAAACAGAACGTAGACGTAATGTTGAACTGAGAGCAGAAGAGACAATCATTCCAGTGGGAGGCCGTGTGACCCTGACCTGCACTGTGGAGGATCCTGCTGCTGACATGGAATATGAATTCATACGTACTTCAGACACTCCTGAAAAACTGTCTCCTCAGACTGAGAAGGATAATAAAGTAGAGATATCACATGGAGGCAAATACACCTGCAGAGGATGGAGCAGGGAACCAGATTTCTTCACACCTGTAAGTGATGAAGTCACTATTCAGGAAACTGGTGAGTTTAGTGATCTGCTCCTAAATAAAACCACCTACATTCTTTATGTTCTTAAACAGTGCATGAGATCAGTAGGAAAGCCATCGCTATAAGAAACAGAAGAACCCTAATGAATACATGATGTGGGCCCAGTGCTTTACTTCTCTAAAAAAAAGTTTGAAGAAGGTGTTATATCCGTTGTCACAGCAACAATAAGCTATTTGTTTGACCTTTAATTTGCGTACAAACACAATAGAAGAGTTTAGGATGCCTCCTTAAGTCTTTTCAGTTTTAATTATAAATATCTGGAATCAGGTGAAACACATGACAGCTAAAAAACATGAAACATTATTCTGCTAAATGTTTTACAGTAGTTGAAAGTTAGTCAATGATGCCAAAATAACATCTTTCCTCTATCAGTTCCTTTATTTATCTCTTTTTTTAAGGTGTCCGTAAGGAAAAGATCATAGGTAGCTGTTAACAATCAGTATTTTTTAACTTCCAGAAACCACCATGCATCGTACGTAAACTAGACACAAGACTTACTACAGGGGATTATCAAAATAGCTGCAGCCAAACTGTCTAGTCCCTGTACTACATGTATCTCGTGGAAGGTTACTAGTATTCCAGTACTTTAGGAGACTGTTGTGAGTCTCTGTAAGCTCTTTAATGCCCTGAGTAGCTGCTAGTATTAACACTGCTTGGCTCTTTAGTAGGTTAGTTTAAACAATTTGTAGGATTACTGTATAATTGTTTTTGCTGCAGAATAGAACGACATGCATTCACATAAGTATAATAAAGATTGTAGTGGATTTAAAAAAAATCAGTTTATTCAATATGTTTAGTTTTTAATCCTGTTGTATCCTAACTTTGTTTTAATGTGAACAGTTAACACCATTGTGACCCATCAACCCAACTGGCCTCAGATATTCAGAGGAGAGAAGATCACTCTCAGATGTGAGATCCAGGGAGCTGGAGACACTGAGTGGACATATGAATGGAGAACACCCAGATCAGACAGAGTTCCTACAGGAAAAAAGTACATTATCAGTGCTACTGAGTCCCACAGTGGGAAATACCGTTGTATGGGTAGAATAGACTATTTCTTAACTGAGTGGAGTGAAGCCATCACATTATCAGGTAAGTCTTTCATCCATGTGGACAAAGTTTTTATTTTTTAATTTAGGAAACATTTCTCTCTCCACCAATAATGAAGTCTCTTACAGGGAGCTCTGCAACACATTGTGGTTGTTTTTTTTATTGTGAGAACAGAATAAGTTTAGAGGAGCCCCCATACAGTACAGTGTTCTGTTGAGTTATAATGTTTTACAGGGAGGAACACAACTACACACTTGTCTTGTCTGGAGAGACTAAATGCAGCGTGCATGTTGCAAATGTTGTGAATTGTGTCTCTGGATAGTTAAAGCAGAGATATAGACAAGAAACACAGGGAAATAGAGAGGGGTATGACATGCAACAACAGGGCAATATATCCATGTAGTTATTGCCTCTGGGGGCTATACTATTTAAATTGAGCTAAATCACAGTGACCACAATTACCTTTCTTACCTCTCTGTTCTGAAACAGCTCACACACCAAAGGCCCAACTGAGAGCTGAGAAGAGAGACATTCCAGTAGGGGGCAGAGTGACCCTGACCTGCTCTGTGAACACAGCATCATCATCATCATCATCATCATCATCTGGTTGGGAATACTTCTGGTACAGAGGAGAGAAAACCTCTGAACCTCTGACCTCACAAGATGTTGTCTTCCTCCCAAATGGACCAATCAGAGTCTCAGTAGGAGGAGTCTACTGGTGCAGAGGAGGAAGAGGAGATCCTGTCTTCTACACAGACTACAGTGAATCAATCACTGTCAACAAGAAGTGTGAGTTTGGAATTTGTTTTTGAAACAGAATTAAAAAAGGATTTTGTATTTGCAATTATTGATTGATAAAATAGCTAAAGACATTATGTTTTGATGTAGATTTAATGTTTTGTCATTATTTTATCCTTACTGAAAATTCTTGACCATGAACAGTTGCAGGCAGGGCTGCTGTGGCTCTGCAACCAAACTGGTCTGAAATACACAGAGGAGAGAAGATCACTGTCAGATGTGAGATCCAGGGAGGTGGAGACACTGAGTGGACATATGAATGGAGAACACCCAGATCAGACATAGTTTCTTCAGTCAAGACATACATTACTATCAGAGCTACTGAGTCCCACAGTGGACAATACCGTTGTAAGGGTAGAAGAGACACCTATACCTCAACAGAGTGGAGTGAAGCCATCACATTGACAGTCTTGTGTAAGTTGGACCATCTTTCATACATGTTAACAATGTTTTCAACACCTTTTTCTTCAACAGTTATGTATCTCTCTTCAGGCCACGCAGTATGAAATCCTAATTGCTTTTTTAGACTGGGAATCAACTGAAAAGGAGCCAGTTTTAGAGTATTACAGCTTTTGAAACACAGTAATTAACAGAGAAATGTACAGGAATGAAGAAAGAAAATCAAGTAACTAACAGGGTGTGATGATGGTGCAGTTTAACACTGCTCCAGCACAGGAAGAAAGTTCTGGGTGTGAACCTAGTTAACTTGCAGGTTAGGTTAATTGGTAGTTAGGTTAATTAAGATCAGTCACCTAATTGGCTGCTCTACATTGCCTGTTGGTGTGAATAGTAGTCTGTGTTATGTGTTAACCCTGTGATAGACTGATCCCTGTCCAGGGTGTAGCCTTGCTCTCCCCCAATATGAGCTAGGATCAGCTTCAGCTCCCTGTGACCCTGCAAAGGATAAGTGGGTACAGATGATGGATACATAGATACTACCGTATTAGTTTTACAGTTGTCTTCCAAAAAATGAAAAACACAGTGAAACTGTTCAAATTTTGTTTGTGCAAAAACAGCTGAAGAGGAGCGACCAATAAATGCACAGTAGCACTCGAAATGTACTTCTTTACTGATTAAAATAAAAGTTTAAGGAATTAACTAATATTTTCTTTTGCCTTGCTATAGTTAGTATTTCACCTCCAAGAATGGGAGAAATTCATTAGTTATTCTTAATAATTTATTTATTTTCATGAAGTTATTTTGATTGGGTTTATTCACAGGAAAAGTAAAGAACTTCCAAGAGCTAAAAAGGGAAAACAATAATAACCATTTTTATTTCTTTGTTCTAACTCAAAACAGCATACAAACCCTGGGCCAAACTGACTGCTGTAAACAGAGACATTCCAGTAGAGGGCAGTGTGATCCTGACCTGCTCTGTGAACACAGCATCATCATCATCGTCATCAGGTTGGAAATACTTCTGGTACAGAGGAGAGGAAACCTCTGAACCTCTGACCTCACAAGATGTTGTCTTCCTCCCAAATGGACCAATCAGTGTCTCAGAAGGAGGAGTCTACTGGTGCAGAGGAGGAAGAGGATATCCTGTTTACTACACAGATTACAGTTATTCAATTATTGTCAACAAAAAACGTGAGTTTGGCATCAGTCTTTTTAACTGAATAAAAAAAAACTATTTTGTATTTATAATTATTGATTAATTACAATAAAGATTGTTGAAACGTCTCTAGACTTACAGGGTTATTGATGACACATTTTTCTGGAAGGGAAACATAAATGTTATTTATTCTAAAATACATCCTGTTTTTAAAGTTTATTGCAAGAGACAAATTGAATAAACTTTAAATCGTTAAATTTCAAAAACATGAAATAAAACGGTGACTTGTTCATAAACCTTTTAGTGAAACCATTAATTTAACTTCCAGAAACCACCTTGCATCGTACGTAAACTAGACACAAGACTTACTACAGGGGATTATCAAAATAGCTGCAGCCAAACTGTCTAGTCCCTGTACTACATGTATCTTGTGGAAGGTTACTAGTATTCCAGTACTTTAGGAGACTGTTGTGAGTCTCTGTAAGCTCTTTAATGCCCTGAGTAGCTGCTAGTATTAACACTGCTTGGCTCTTTAGTAGGTTAGTTTAAACAATTTGTAGGATTACTGTATAATTTTGCTGCAGAATAGAACAACATGCATTCACATAAGTACCATAAAAATTGTAATGGCTTTCTTTTTTAAATCTGTTTATTTCATCTGTTTAGATTTTAATCCTGTTGTATCCCAACTTTATTTTAATGTGAACAGTTAACACCATTGTGACCGTTCAACCCAACTGGCCTCAGATATTCAGAGGAGAGAAGATCACTCTCAGATGTGAGATCCAGGGAGCTGGAGACACTGAGTGGACATATGAATGGAGAACACCCAGATCAGACACAGTTCCTACAGGAAAAGAGTACTTTATCAGAGCTGAGTCCTACAGTGGGAAATACTGTTGTATGGGTAGAAGAGACTATTTCTTAACTGAGTGGAGTGAAGCCATCACATTATCAGGTAAGTCTTTCATCCATGTGGACAAAGTTTTTAATGTTTTCATTTAGGAAACATTTCTCTCTCCACCAATAATAAAGTCTCTTACAGGGAGCTCTGCAACACATTGTGGTTGTTTCTTATTGTGAGAACAGAATAAGTTTAGAGGAGCCCCCATACAGTACAGTGTTCTGTTGAGTTATAATGTTTTACAGGGAGGAACACAACTACACACTTGTCTTGTCTGGAGAGACTAAATGCAGCGTGCATGTTGCAAATGTTGTGAATTATGCTTCTAGTTATTTAGAGTAGAGATACAGAGAAGACACACTGGAAAATAGAGAGGGGTATGACATGCAACAGAGTTCCTTTGTTGGATTTAAATTAGTATGTATGCAGTGTGTATAAATAACTTAAATGTTTACAATATCAAGCAAGTTTATACCTCAAAATCTAGTTATTTATTGCCTCTGGGGGCTATAATATTTAAATTGAGCTAAATCACAGTGACCACAATTACCTTTCTTACCTCTCTGTTCTGAAACAGCTCACAGACCAAAGGCCCAACTGAGAGCTGAGAAGAGAGACATTCCAGTAGGGGGCAGAGTGACCCTGACCTGCTCTGTGAACACAGCATCATCATCATCATCATCATCATCATCATCGTCATCATCATCATCATCATCATCATCATCATCATCATCATCATCATCTGGTTGGAAATACTTCTGGTACAGAGGAGAGAAAACCTCTGAACCTCTGACCTCACAAGATGTTGTCTTCCTCCCAAATGGACCAATCAGAGTCTCAGTAGGAGGAGTCTACTGGTGCAGAGGAGGAAGAGGAGATCCTGTTTACTACACAGACTACAGTTATTCAATCATTGTCAACAAAAAACGTGAGTTTGGCATCAGTCTTTTTTCAACTGAATTAAAAAAATATTTTGTATTCATAATTATTAATTGAATAAAGTAAATTATGTTTTGGTATAGATTTAATGTTTTGTCATTATTTTATCCTTATTGGAAATTCTTGACCATGAACAGTTGCAAACAAGGCTGTTGTGACTCTGGAACCAAACTGGTCTGAAATATACAGAGGAGAGAAGATCACTGTGAGATGTGAGATCCCAGATGAAGGAGACTCTGAGTGGGAGTATGAATGGAGAACAACCAGCTCAAACAATCCTTTAAATCAACATGAACACCATATTAGAGCTGCTGATGAGTCCCACAGTGGGACCTACAGCTGTAAGGGCAGAATGAAAAGTTCACAGCAGTCTTCAACAGAGTGGAGTAATCCCATTACATTGACAGTATCAAACAGTAAGTGACATCACATTTATTTCAAAGTGAATATTAAATAATTCATGTTCAGGTTGTTTTGGTTCACATGTTTTTAGTAAATATTCTAGTTTGTATTTACAGATTTCAGAGGATGCTTTTGATCCACTATCATAACTGTTTTCATTCTGTTAAATCTCTTTCCAACAGATAACCCTCAGCCTGTCCTCACTGTGTCTCCATCATGGCTGAGTTCTGGAGCCTCAGTAACTCTGAACTGCAGTGTTAAAGATCCATCTGCAGGATGGAGGTTCTACTGGTATAAGGCTGTTCCCAGACTGTCAGACATCTCCTACAGCTATGATCTGCTACCTGGCAGCACCACTGGGACTGAACAGGATTCCTACATCGTTGATGGACAGACACACTCAGCAGGATATGTGTGCAGAGCTGCAAGAGGAGATCCAGTGTTTTACACTCGTTACAGTGAACCAAAGTTTGTCTGGTCTGGAGGTAGGTTAGTTTCTGTCTGTTCTTCTCACCTTGGTTCATAAATGTTTCTACAGTATCTTGAAAATTAATGCCTATGTTATAAAATAATGAGTTGTGTATATCCATGCTCCCCCAACTGAAGACATGAATTAACTGTGGTGACCTTATGAGCCAAACTTTCTGCTTTCCACCTTACTGGGTGATTTTACATACTGGACTGGAAAACTTCTTCTGTCTTTAACCTTTTCCTTTTTCAATTCACCTGATAGCATTAAAAACATCAGTCAGAGAGTTATAAGTCACCAGAGAGTGAACAGATGTTTGCTGAAACTTTTCTCTTTGCAACGAGAACATTTACTTCAGCTAGTTTAGCTCATTTTACTGGTGATACGTATAGTGTTTACCTCACACAACAGCCAGGACATCAATAATTAGAAGACACCTGGTCAGCGGTCAGGTAGCTGTACAGACAGACACAACTTTTCTAAAGAAACTAATTCAGGCAAAGGAAGCCACTGAGAGAGACAACAGCACATTTGAATATGAAATACTCACTCCCTGTATCTTTGTAGAGTAAAAAACTAGCTACCTTTACCTGCCATCTTTGAGACAACAGTTCCTGTATTCACTTGGTTATCTACAGTACCATTCACTCAAATGGTGAAACGTTTTCAAGATAGATATCATGGTTTTACTAAAACACTGCACCTTGTTTTAATCTTATAATCCCTTTGCCTGTTTTGTGTTTCAGAATGTGATTTGTCAGCATCTCTCACAGTGAGTCCTGACAGAGTGCAACACTTCACCTCTGACTCTGTGTCACTGAGCTGTGAGGGAAACTCTACTAAGTGGAGAGTGAAGAGGCTTCATGAGAACAGCTACTGGTCATACTGCTCCAACTGGGGGACAATGACCAGATCTACATGCTACATACACCCTACCAGACTCAGAGCTGACTCAGCGGTGTTCTGGTGTGAGTCTGGATCAGGAGAGTTCAGCAACGCAGTCAACATCACTATACAGGGTCTGGGTTCATTACATTGTCTTTGTTCTTTTATAAATAATATCACAGAAAATGCCATATATAATGAAATTGCCATTATGTGTTTCAACATACAGTATATGTTTACATTTATGTTGTATACACCATAGAAGAGTACGGTACACTGACATTTAGTTTGGTCCATTACTCTGCTACATGAGATCTTCAGTAACTGTAGCTGACTAACATTAACCAGAATATGTTTTCTATGGTTTGTAGATTTAACTAAGTATGTATGGTTTAGCCTATTTTAATATAATTCAATGTTAGCTCGACCATTAGTCAGTACCATCAACATTTAGCAGCACCTTTGTGAACAAAACAAGTTACATCAACACATTTGACAGAAAGAAAATATCACAAATATGAAGTATTTTCTTATGTTATGTTTTCTTTCACCATCCATTGAAAAAGCTCAATATTAATGTCATTATATTGTTGTTATACAATAATACAATATTATGCAACCAGTTAGGGAATCAGATGCTCTGCACAACAGTAAAATGAAATACACCAAATATAATTATTTTCAATTAATTAACAGTTTAGTATGAAACTCATTCCAAATAAAGCTCAGTCACATATCTCTCTTGTTTAGGCTAAAAAACATTCCATCACCTGATGATAATAATGATGATTGAATGTAGTATACAGTATATTTGTGTAGGTTTATGGGTGATCTGTACTTTACTTAGTATTTATGCCAAGGATCCCAATAAAACTACTACTACTACTGTGTAGTTGGTAGTACCTTGTAGACACCTGTTGTTAATTTGGTAAAAGGTTAACTGTTACTATTAGACACATAAGTTCTATGTACACAAGATAAAACGTCACATTTTATAATCACTCTGTAAAATATACAAGTGTTACAAAAAGAAAAACAATGTGCGATCCATTCTCATCATTCTACATCCACTCATCCTGAAGTTGTGCAGCAGCTGATCTCTGACTGAAAACTCATCTTCTTTGTGACTGTTTTACAGATAAAGATATTATCCTGGTGAGCCCCGTCCGTCCTGTGGCTGAGGGAGAGTTTGTTACTCTTAGCTGTGAATCAAGAACACAACGTTTTTTCTCCAATGTTGTTTTCTATCGAAATGGTGAAGTCATTCAAAATGACACCAGAAGGGAGCTGAATATGTCTGCAGTGTTGAAGTCAGATGAAGGCCTCTACAAGTGTCAACACTCAGGAACAGAGTCCACACAGAGCTGGATGTCAGTTAAAGGTGAGTCATAAAACAAATGCTGCTCTTCTTTCATGTAAACCATGTTTCTGTCTACGAAAGAATTTATCAGCATGTGTGTACGTTCATGTTTATACCTCTGGATTTGTACGTGTATGTCATGTTTGTTTAAAAGTCTATTAACAGTTATTATTTATTATAGCACTGTCCAGGCCTGAAAGCTCTTCATCTCCTGTGCTGTTGATTATTGGGCTGGTTTGTGGAATCATACTTGTTATTCTTCTGCTTCTTTTGTGTCGCTTCAGACTGTCCAAAGGTGAGACATTTTTCTTCTATTAGATGTTTTAAGCTTTAATTATTCAAATACACAGATGTATTCTGATCTCATGACATAGAATGGCTGTATAACAAGTTACAATATAAAACCATGTAACAACAAATGTCTTTTTCACAGATTCATGTTTTAACAGGTTGGTACAACACCCTCTTCTTTTGAACATGGCAGCAAATACATTCCATGTTCCTCTTTTAAATGTATTTGCTACATGTTGTAGGCCGATCCAGACCGAGAGCACCAATCGGGGCTCCGCCACTAGTGACGTGGTCAACCAGAATGAGGATCAGCGTAATGAATATTCCTCTCATTCCCATGGTAACCTCACATCTTGATTTTTCTGTGTGTGTACAGCACACTGCCGGGTACAGTCAGATGGCTGGGAGGACTACTGTTTGAAGGGTCTTTCATGCTTTTAGGTTGAAGGATGTCCTCTTTATGAATAGATGTTATTTTATTTATATTATGAAGGGTTTGCATAGAGAGTCAAGTTTTGTACATGGAGAACAAAAGAGTTTACAATGGTTCAACCAGACTAACGAGGGCAGAAAGAGACAAAGATCCCTCTGAGCAACAGTTAAGTAAGAATAGAAGAAATCAGCAGTAATTAGTCAAAGAAACTGGAAGTGTAGCATTCTATACCTATAGTTCCCTGTTTCATTGTCAAGTGTGCAACAATGTCTATAACAAGTTGGATTTAACAGGCAACATGTTGCCTTAGTACAACTATTCTTCAGACTTTACAATAGAAATAGAAGGTTAGCCTGGGGTTAGCACTAATGGAATAACAGATGAACAAACTATGAACTGACATATCACAGTTCAAACCTCTTCAATCTACCACTGAGTAGCATACAGAGGGCCATAAGGTGAATAGGTTCCCAAAAATATTTAGAGCCCTATTGCACCGTTGTGGTTCTATAATGATCGAGAGTCACTTACGCTTTCCTGGACTGGAAGACAAGTTCAATATCCAAGTTCCAACCGTATTCTCCCCCCGACATGCAACACTGTGGGGACATCCACTTATAGAAGTTGTGTGCATAATCAAATTAATAAAATATGTGCTATTATTGTTTCTACATGTGAAAATGTCACCTTAAATAAGATAAATTGTTAATTAAGACGTGGCAAGTGACACTTACTTGATTTAAGTCAAACAGCCTTGTATAGTCGGCACTAGATAATCCAAAACAAGTCGAATTTGAAATTTAAATGTAAGATTATATAATTTATTTGGAAATAGAGTGTTTACGGTGGTAGTTAGAAATGAAACAGCTGCATGTTAAGGGCACTTCAGGATGTAAAGGGGAGTGATTTATATAAAGTCCTGTAACTAAAGAATATGTATATTTCAGGTGCAGCTGAATCCCAGGATGTCACGTATTCTTTGCTTGAATTGAAAAACATTGGAAAGAAGGGCGAGTACTTCAAATACATCCAATGGATACAAAACAGTTAAGCAATGTTTAGGCCTGAAGTGTTTTTTAAAATAATGTGATGGATTCATCTGATCTTCTTAACAGGGAAGCAACATAACCCAGAGGAGAGCTGTGTGTACTCTGATGTGAAGCTAGGAACTGCAGGTACAGTCACGCTCAAAGTTTGTATTGAAATGTGTCGTATCATTCCACCATGCTGTAGGTAATGATGAGTCAGCAGTTCAATTAATCCAAGTCACCTTGGTAACTACTACATACTACCACTAGGCGTCACCAGAGTTTTCAATGGTCAAATACAACATCTTACACATCTAGGACCTTTTTAGACTTTTGGTATTTCTTAGTTTGTGTTTTTCATATACAGTATGGGATTGTTATATCTGTTGTGTCATTTGTTCATAATATGTTTCTATCCATCAGACATGGTGTAAACGGAATTTTTTTTCTTATTGTTTTACTCTCTAATCATGCTAATGCATATTACAGTTTTTTATGATTGCTATGACAATTTTTTCAATACTTTTAACAACTTTCCTAAACTCTTAATGCACCAACACACCTACAACACACACTTGACAAAACAGTTAATTTCATGCTCAAAATTACACATTGACAACTAAACTCCATCACTAATTTCCAAAATACAATACAATACAATAACACAACACACTATATCTACCAAAACACTGCAAACATGTCCCAAAATCAAATAACACTAACATCACACTAACATGTTCTCTTCCAACAGGAACATGTAGTCAGTCATAGAACAATATCATAAAAACACTACCGATTACACACTGCAAGCGTCTCGTGAGCGTGTCAGCCGTGTGGCGTGTCCGTTTTTATTTCGGCTCCCATGTTAACAGGTTGAGCTTACACACGGCCTGTGTGAGACGCGTGCCTGCTAGAAATAGAACCGACGCCTATTTTTCACGCGAGCGTGTTGAAAGCGTTTCCAGGCAAAATAGAATAGGAAAATATGTTTATATGTCATTTAGACACGAATGCATATTAATAAATTACATCTTGATGTTTGAAAGTCTCTAGGTTTCGACATAAATGCCGATATAACTGTAAAATAAAAAAATAAAAAGTATTGATTTTTAAATGTCAATACTGGAGCCTATCTTTGGTTATTTTTGCCTTTAGTGTGGGAGATCTCAGTTCAATTCCCACTGTGATACATCAACCAATGTGTCCCTGAGCAAGACACTTACGTAACCCCTAGCAGCTCCAGAGGCGTGTGACCTCTGACATATGTAGCAATTGTAAGTCGCTTTGGATAAAAGCGTCAGCTAAATGACATGTAATGTAATGTAATGATAAAAAGATGACAGAGACAGAATTGTCCTGGTACTCGTCTTCCTCTCCCTCGTGCAGGAATGTTTCTTACTTTCTTTGTGTTCATCTTTACAGTATTTTTCCTTTTCCTCTTTTAGGGTATGTACTACAGTAACATATGGTTACTGTATGTACTACAGTAACATATGGTTACTGTATGTACTACAGTAACATATGGTCATGTGATTGAAAGAACCTCAACACCTGAGTGTGTTTCCTAGATGGGAATCAGCTGTGATTGATCTATTTTGCATAACTTCAATCAGCTGTTTCTCAGTAGCAATGAAATAAAATGCAGGGGATATTTATGTGTTTCAATTTACAATATGAACAGCTGTTCACTGTGACTTTAGCCCATACGTTAGGTTCAGAACATGAAGTTATCTTTTCTGACTTACAGTGTGAAAGCATTTGCAGATTGGTCAGTAAAAATCCATTGTTTTGGTCTTGGTGGAGCTTGTGTGTAAAAGACGTTCACTCATTTAAAATGTGTGTTAACTGTATGCATTTTGTGTCAAAGCAACAATACATGTGTTAATTGTATAGCATACACAGGTGGATGTTGTGCTAACTGTGTTAAGAGTTTAGGAAAGTTGTTAAAAGTATTGAAAACAATTATCATAGCAATCGTAAAAAAACTGTAAATAGATTGTATGTGGAAATATCCCTCCACGCTATAAATTTTGTCTTACACAAATGAAATGGCACCATTATAGGTCGTTATATTCAAAAACAGTCTCATCACTGACATGATTATTTCATCTTTGAATATGTGTTGTAAAATGTTTGCTGCCAATTTATCTCTTCTCTAAAATGACGGTTGCACATTTAGTTAATTTGTATCACACAATAGTACATTGTTTCATTTGTCTTTACTGAATAACGGCATCAAAGGATTCTGACCCAAACGTAACTCTTAAAGAACAAACAAAAGACACATTAGCTGAGATGTTAGTGTGGTGACGACAACAAATTAGTGTGTATTATGATTTCAATTTTTTTTTATATCTGATGCTACTGTACAGTTAGGGTTAACACAGGCATCCCCCATTTCTTGTTGCTTTAGCACAACTATTCTTCAGACTTTACAATAGAAATAGAAGGTTAGTCTGGGGTTAGCACTAATGGAATAACAGATGAACAAACTATGAACTGACATATCACAGTTCAAACCTCTTCAATCTACCACTGAGTAGCATACAGAGGGCCATAAGGTAAATAGGTTCCCAAAAATATTTAGAGCCCTATTGCACCGTTGTGGTTCAATAATGATCGAGAGTCACTTACGCTTTCCTGGACTGGAAAACAAGTTCAATATCCAAGTTCCAACCGTATTCTCCCCCCGACATGCAACACTGTGGGGACATCCACTTATAGAAGTTGTGTGCATAATCAAATTAATAAAATATGTGCTATTATTGTTTCTACATGTGAAAATGTCACCTTAAATATGATAAATTGTTAATTAAGACGTGGCAAGTGACACTTACTTGATTTAAGTCAAACAGCCTTGTATAGTCGGCACTAGATAATCCAAAACAAGTCAAATTTGAAATTTAAATGTAAGATTATATAATTTATTTGGAAATAGAGTGTTTACGGTGGTGGTTAGAAATGAAACAGCTGCATGTTAAGGGCACTTCAGGATGTAAAGGGGAGTGATTTATATAAAGTCCTGTAACTAAAGAATATGTATATTTCAGGTGCAGCTGAATCCCAGGATGTCACGTATTCTTTGCTTGAATTGAAAAACATTGGAAAGAAGGGCGAGTACTTCAAATACATCCAATTGATACAAAACAGTTAAGCAATGTTTAGGCCTGAAGTGTTTTTTAAAATAATGTGATGGATTCATCTGATCTTCTTAACAGGGAAGCAACATAACCCAGAGGAGAGCTGTGTGTACTCTGATGTGAAGCTAGGAACTGAAGGTACAGTCACGCTCAAAGTTTGTATTGAAATGTGTCGTATCATTCCACCATGCTGTAGGTAATGATGAGTCAGCAGTTCAATTAATCCAAGTCACCTTGGTAACTACTACATACTACCACTAGGCGTCACCAGAGTTTTCAATGGTCAAATACAACATCTTACACATCTAGGGCCTTTTTAGACTTTTGGTATTTCTTAGTTTGTGTTTTTCATATACAGTATGGGATTGTCATATCTGTTGTGTCATTTGTTCATATATGTTTCTATCCCACAGACATGGTATGAACTGAATTACTTTTTTCTTATTGTTTTACTCTTTAATCATGCTCATGCATATTAAATAGATTATATGTGGAAATATCCCTCCATCATCTCCGTTTTGTCTTGATGAAATGGCACCATTATAGGTCGTTATATTCAAAAACAGTCTCATCACTGACGGTTATTTCAACTTTGATTATGTGTTGTAAAATGTTTGCTGCCAATTTGTCCCTTCTCTAAAATGATGGTTGCACATTTAGTTAATTTGTATCACACAATATTACATTGTTTCATTTGTCTTTACTGAATAACGGCATCAAAGGATTCTGACCCAAACGTAACTCTTAAAGAACAAACAAAAGACGCATTAGCTGAGATGTTAGTGTGGTGGCGACAACAACTTTGTGTGTATTATGATTTCAATTTTTATATCTGATGCTACTGTACAGTTAGGGTTAACACAGGCATCCCCCATTTCTTTTATTTTCATTCTAGCTGTCCCTCCGTTCATGGATGGATGACATCCAGCTGTATAGTACAGTATATATTTCTGCTGAGCAATAAATCCTGAGATCTGGTTTCTGTTTTAGATGACAGTCTGATTTACGCCCAAGTCAACTGTCGCAATAAAGCTAAAGTCAAGAAGAAGAAAGGTAAGTAGAGTCTGCATTCACCTGCAGTTGTTATTGTCCAATTACAATTTACAATTTACTGTATGTCATGTGTTCAATATTTTTAAAATCATAGTTGTTGCTTAAGTGTCTTTTTTAGTAATGCATGTTTATTTTACTTTTGGTATGTATTTCTCACCAACAGTTTGCATACATTATTAAATTGTGTAAAAACTATATAATTGTCTATGTGGCCAGTTTGAATACTGCATTCCATTCATTCTCGGTATTAGTGGAGACGTTGTACCTGACAGTTCAGTATATTATCAGTATTTATTATTACATTTTTTTGCGATTGTTTTAAACTGAACACGTCTCCATTTATAGGGAAATCAACTCCTTCAGCAACTGATGAAACAGTCTATTCTGAAGTCAAACCACAAACAGCTCTTGGTAATAATGCGGCCGTATGATGTGCATACTTTAAGGATTATTTATTAGCATCCTCACATCTTGAATAACAATATATCTTTGTTTGTGTTTGTGTTTGCCTCCAGGTTTGTAAGGAGAGGTGTATCGACCAACAGTTGACAGCTTCTTTAATAAAATGATTGTGTCCTGCTATCCAAATATCAGACATGCTCATGTACAGTTAACTTGATGGTAGATCATATGAAGGAATTCCATGATGTGGATTAAATATCTCTCAGCACATGACTACTGAGGCATATTTTCATTTAATATTAATGCACTGCATTCATATCTTTTATTTTTACAGTCATTTTGTAATTAGTTTTTTAAGGTTTTTGTAGGAGAGCTATTCCAAAAAACAGCTCCAGTAGAATAGATTGGTTCAGTATATTTGAGCTGTAGTAACCAGCTGCTTTAAAGTTAGCATCTTTTCAGTGTTAAAGCTACATTGTGTAAGAATTTCTCCCATCTAGCAGTGAAATTGTATATGACAACCATCTGAATGTAACTTTCTAGCCTTCTCATTCTGAGGGCGTTTTAACTCCCACGGTGGCCGTACCTGAAATTAGCTCTTAGTATCTCCATCGTTTACACGCAGCTGTTCTAGCCACTCCAATGTTAACTTTGGTCTTGTTGCTCTGCCTGTCGCGTTGTCGTTTGAATTCTTTCTCACTTCCTTGGCGACTCTGTTACATGTCCTCGAAAATATGTGTGATCCTCCATCTTCAACAGGCTTTCAAATCTGCCGGCAGTCGTGAGTGATCTCCCGGCTGCCATTCGTCACGGTGCCACTGAGTGTAAAAATATGTCCCTCTTTGGCTAATGTAATTTAAAGATGGAGGCGCTACATGGCGGCCGTCATTCGAGCGACTCGCCTGAATGTATTCTGAATGATTCTAAATAGCAGATTTTACGCTGACGAGAATACTTTGATTAGTTGGTGGAAGTAATTACACATGAATGAGCACATAATGTGAAGGAACAAAGGTTTTTTTGCTAAGAATCATCTCAAAACATGACACAATGTATGTTTAAGAAAGATCCAGGATGGTCATCAACCATTACTTTAATAGATGTAATAACCTGCCGTTACTTGTATATATTACCTCTTTCTAGATACTGTATTGATAGTTACTCTATGTATTTTACTTTACCCAAACAGAGTGGTTTTAAGGTCCTTTTTTTAGCATTTGTATGCATCAATAAATTTCTTTTTTAGCAGTAATGTGTCAGTTGTGTTTTGAGTTGCTTGTTTGAGTGGACAGCCAAACTGGTGAAGTAAATCGCACAGTATTCTTCTGACACTACCAACGCTTGGCAAAAGCCCTGAAGTGGACTTGGTATTGATTATTAGAAAATATTTCTTTTCTTATTGTATCTGCTCTGTAAATCACTTGTATTTCTCATAGAGGGTTTCTTTAATCAGTCTATTTTGAAAAGCCAGATCATGTTCCTGTGGGTTTCTGAATTTATGTAAAACTAAATGTTCATCTGCTAGTGTACTGGAGAGTTGAATTGGAATCAGTTATCTTAACCCAGGTAACACAATTCTTGTTTTTATTTCCCCATTCACACTGTGTAGTTTGAAGGCTAAAAAACATAATTTTCTCTATGACAAACCCCATTGTGTCACAGCCAAAGTAACAGTGTCTAACTGGGAGGGGGGGGGGGGGGGGGGGGGCAGGGCTGTTAATGAGACTATTTCTGTTTTGCTCAAGCCGAGTCACTTCCTGTGTTAAAGTTATGAAAAAACTTGAATTTCATCATAAAGTGAGACATGTAAAACTTCTGTTCTGCAGTGATACTTCTCTCCATACAGTGGAACTGCAGTTCAACATATTCCCCAACTGAGAGAGAAAGCCTATGAATTACTAAATAAGTATGACAGCTGCAGTTTTTTTCTGTTCCTTTAAAACTGCATGTTGGCCAGTTTATTTATTCTAGAAGAAAACTTTTGACTTTAACATTTTATGCAGCAGCAGTTGCCTAAAGGATGATAATAGCTATATAAGGAAGGAAATTAAAATGTCTATTTCTCCAGTATGAGATGATATCAGTTCAATAGTCTTATGTCTTATATATGCACAAAAAACATATCAAATTAGTCTAGCTGTGCAACCTTCGTTTGAAAGGGAAGGAAGTACAGACCGTGTAAACTCAGAAGAAGAAGTTAGAGAACACTTCCGATCCAACATTCAAAAGTAATGCATATTCTGTTTCTCCACAGTTCCTGATTTCTCTTCATATGCTACAGTTTACAGCTTTCTCTTTACACCGAGCAGAAGCAGAGTAACAGAATGTCGGTGCTGGATGTGAACATGAGACACACTGTGCTCTGTGTGCTAGGGGTTTTCTGTGAGTACATCAGTGACTTTCTCTGTTTCAATCATAGTTACCATTGATAACACTTGTTAAATGCCTGAGGTTATTATGTATTTGATAGTTTCTGTCAGTTTGATGTCTGATGAGATTTCAAACTTTATTTTAGTGCTCCTCTACTGTGGACATGCTCAAGGTAATTGTATCATTTTATTTTTTTGTATATATTCACTCATGACAAATCACCAACTGCATCACTTTTCACCACATCCTCTTTCTGTGTTCTGTTTTGTCAGTGTATGATAAATACATTGAATAAAGAGAAAACCCTTTTTACTCTGTATCTTGTGTTGGTTTCTAGATGCTGTGTTGACCATTGAACCAAACTGGTCCACTTTATTTACCGGAGAGTCTGTTACCTTCATATGTGACATGAGGGAAGGAGAAGACACCGACTGGTATTACGCAATCTGGAAGGATGGTCGAGAATTTCTCTCCTTCAACTCATATAAGAGACATACTTTACAACCACTATATACAGGTTACAGTGGTGTATACCAGTGCATTGGTGCTTACAAAATCTCGCCACCTTTTAGAAAAGAAAGTAATAAAGTCTCTCTAACTGTATCAGGTAAGTTTTACCACCATGACCAACTTTACGACTTATTTATTAAGAGCCTTGTTGATATGATCACCCTGTTTGGCAAAGTGCTAATACATAATGTATAAATGTTGTTAATCTAGTGTAGAAACTAGTTTAAGATTCTTAAAGTTTGACCACTGATGCTGTATATGAAGCTGTGTAACTGTAATCCTGTACTTTGTGTAAATGACCAATGATCACATAATCATGAGAACTAAAATAAGAAGAAAGATGGGCAGGGTTCAGCTGTTCACATCATGTAATCATAATGATGATATCAATTCAAAATATATTGAAAACATTAATCAATGATACGTTTTAAACATTTGTTCATACTACATGTTAATTTAATTGAGCTCATTTAGTAAAACAAGGTCTGACCTTTGTTAGAGACCCATCTGTGATCCTGGAAATTCCTGCATCCACTTTGTTTGAAGGAGAATCAGTGACTCTGCGCTGTAGACATCGTAATCAGACAGAGGAGAAGAATGCTGTCTTCTACAAAGATGGATCACCTATTCAAATAGACACAAACCATCAGCCACTGATAATATCAAATAACACAGTTCAAGTCAAATCAGATGGGAGCTCTTACATGTGTAAATATGGGGACGAAGAATCCGAACCAGTAAAACTGAAAATGGAACGTGAGTAGTTTTTATACTAAGGCAGGCATTCCAAGAGTGAAGCAAAGTGATGATTTCTCTCATTATCATAGAGACACTGAAAACTTAACAAAGGGAAAAAGAGAAGGCTGAGTTTAAATGATCATTAAAAGTGTCTTGGTTCTCACTTGTTTCCATGTTAGGTTAATCTTACCAACAACTTCAGTGGTTAATAAGTGATAACCTAGTTGTTATTGATTTTCATCAGTTTTCTATACCACATAAGTGATTCAATATGTTCTGTATTATTTCCTACAATTAGTTGTAGCACCACCAAGAATGCTGGATGAAAATGTATTTTTCATTTGAATTATCTTTACTACTTGTTATGTCTTTGTTCTAAATGAAACAGCACAACCAAAGGCCCAGCTGAGAAAAGACATTCCAGTAGGGGGCAGAGTGACCCTGACCTGCTCTGTCAACCCATCATCATCATCATCATCATCATCATCATCTGGTTGGAAATACTTCTGGTACAGAGGAGAGAAAACCTCTGAACTCCTGACCACACAAGATGGTGATCTCTTCTCAAATGGACCAATCAGTATCTCAGTAGGAGGAGTCTACTGGTGCAGAGGAGGAAGAGGAGATCCTGTTTACTACACAGAGTACAGCAATCCAGTCGGTAAAGAAAATAGTTGGTAATATATGGACTACAAAATGCAGAATAAATGCATTGTGTATTCATGAATATGAATTAAGACTAACACTAAGAATGTTACGCTTGATGTTTAACCTTTTCTAATTTTTGTATTTGTGGCCTGTTGATCATGAACAGTCACATACAGGGCTGTTGTGACTCTGCACCACAACTGGCCTGAGATATACTCTGGAGAGACAATCACTCTTAAATGTGATATTGAGGATGGAGGAGACACTGAATGGGAGTATGAATGGAGAACATCCAGCATCTACAAACCTCAAAAAGAAAAAGAATACAGGATTAGAGATGTTCTTTCATCACACAGTGGAGACTACAGGTGTTTAGGCAGACTGAGAGGTGAACAGTCTTCAACGGAGTGGAGTGATGCTTTCACATTGAGAGTATCTGACAGTAAGTCATCAGCCATATTTTTTTATTTTGCTGAATGTAAAGAAATACAGTACAGTGCATCTTCACATTTGTAGTATGTATTATACGATAGGGAGAATATGTAGGATACAAGCAGTGCATGTAATCCACCAACAATACACCATAACATGTTTTCATTCTGTGAAATCTCTTTCCAACAGAGCCTGTCCTCACTGTGTCTCCATCATGGCTGAGTCCTGGAGCCTCAGTAACTCTGAACTGCAGTGTTAAAGATCCATCTGCAGGATGGAGGTTCTACTGGTATAAGGCTGTTCCCAGACTGCCAGACATCTCCTACAGCTATGATCTGCTACCTGGCAGCACCACTGGGACTGAACAGGATTCCTACATCGTTGATGGACAGACACACTCAGCAGGATATGTGTGCAGAGCTGCAAGAGGAGATCCAGTGTTTTACACTCGTTACAGTGAACCAACGTTTGTCTGGTATGGAGGTAGGTTATTTTGACCTTTTCCATTCTGGCAGAATTAAAGAAATGTACTTATTGTGGTGACTTGTTCCTTCACTCCAGCATCAGGTCAAAGGTCTCTAAAACAGAATGTTGTTGTCTGATTCTTCTGCTGAACTGAATTGTAACGAGTGAATCTCCTGGGGTCCGTTTCAGATAGGAGGTTCAACAAACTCTGAGTCTGAGCCTGATCTCTGAGTTGATTTATC
Organism: Gymnocephalus cernua; assembly: GCA_023631565.1. NCBI lineage: Eukaryota > Metazoa > Chordata > Actinopteri > Perciformes > Percidae > Gymnocephalus > Gymnocephalus cernua. Next base: position 19,646,148 of record CM042445.1, read on the forward strand.
CTGAGATGGGAAACTCTGAGTTTTCGGTTTCACAACAGCTGATTGGAGTTGGTCCAATCAACTCGGAGTAGGTTGACTCAGGGTTACGCGCGTGCTCCAAAGACAGCATGAATGGAGCCATGATACTACGATTCACCATGGTAACAACCACAAACAAACAGGTCGGCGGAAATACTCATGCATGTATACAGCGAGTTTGAACATGTATTAGGCTACGTTAAAAAAGCAACACAGCGGCTGCTGCAAAAGAGAGAGAATTTGCATTGGAGAAAATTGCTGCTAGAGTAGGCTAAATGCATATATTCGAATATAATGTATATCATATTTAATCATAAGTATAGCTAATATTACTGAAAATCTATTTCATTTAGGTGCAATAATGCGGGCGAAAAAGTCCTAGGCCTACTAATATCATTCTCAGGCTGCAGCACCATCATTAACAGAATTATAATTCATAATCTTTTATTTCAAAGGGTTTACATCATTCACCTGGAATACTGTGGAACTCCTTTTTAATGGCTCTGACTGGTTTGTGTCCAGGGAACACTACAAATGTTTAAACTCTTTACTTTCACTGACCCGTATACGGGACACTCACGCTCAAAGTGGACGCTGCTTATAAATTTGACGCATTAAATCTTCAAAATATATGGTCATGCAGCACATCGGTTGAAAGCTTAGACTGTCAGGATTTAATTAAGCCCAAACACAAAGCATACGATGATTTATAGCAATTATACAACGTTTCAGAGCGATCTCTTCTGACGGCACTTTATTAAAATGCTCCGCATCGCCAAGGTTGTAGAGACAACTGTAGCTAATGCAACACAAATAATGTGCTGGGATGTAGAGCATGTCCATGATGGGTGACGTTAGTGATATGAGGACGGATAAGGTTATGTAGCTTACATAACTGATAGACTGGGAAGAAAAACCATAGCGCTCAAATAGGAAGTTATCTGGAAATTAAAATGCGTCAATATCGTCTTCCGACGTGTGTTTAACTCCCTGCCATACAGCGTCGATAAAAGGAAATGTCATGTTTTGAGAAAAAACAATGTTTTAAAGTCTGCCTAACAGTTAATAAACCAACAATTTTTTTTTTTTATTCATGCCAATATAACAAACTGCGCTGAAATGTGCCTGATACAGACTGAATGAATGAATGAGGAAATGAAGAGCGCTGTGTCAGAGGGAGGAGCGTTAATTCTCTTCATACATCCATGAGGAGGAGTCTGAGAGAAACTCGAGGTTTCTTGAAGAAAACCTGCTCCTGACCAGGTTAGGTTCATAGGCTCAGTTACCATAGTAACTGACTCTGAGGTTAAGTTACCTCTCTTTCTGAAACAGAAAACCCAGTTTCCCTCATCTCAGGGTTAACATACTCAGAGTTTCCACTAATCCTCCTACCTGAAACGGGCCTCAGACCCCCTTTTCATTCTGACACAGTTTTTTGTGCACATTCGTTAAAACCCTGTGAACGGCTAGATGTGAAAAGGGACAGAGAGGGAAGATATGCAGGAAATCGTCACAGGTCAGACTTGAACCCTTCACCTTCTGCATTGAAGCAGGAACCTCTATATGTGCACCTGCTCTACCAACTGAGCTAACTCGGCCACATAACACAATATATTTTTATTATTAGATACCACAAGTGTTCATAATGAAAGTTTATACTTTGAAGACATGTTTAATTTAAAGACGTGCCAACAATGGCCAGATTTGGAAAATAATAATAAAACATTTACCTAAATATGGACTGTAGTGTAAGGTTGAGATACTTTCTATTTTTTTCCTCATTTTCTTCCATCCATCCCTTCCTTCTTTCATTTTCCTTTCCTAATTTAACTTTTCTTAATTCCTTCTTTTTAACATTTGCTTGTTTCCTCCTCTCTTTCCACCAAACCCTTAAATACAGGTCATTTAGTTGTAATGCGGTATTTGTCTATTGTGGTATTACTACTTTACATAAAGGTACCCTGTGGGGCATCAGCTGTGTTAAAATGAAAAGAAACTTTTAAGCTTCAACAATGAAAAAGATTAAATCCACAGTAAAGCTAAAAGTTTTCATTGTGGTCTTTTTAACTGAAAATAGTGTGTTGGTGTGATCCTTTGATTTTATTCACCAACAACTTCAATGATTATACACAATAAAACCAAATGACAGTTTTCATTATGGTCTTCTTCATCTTACTTTTATACATTGCTTTTCCCTACATGATGTTTTTCAGATGTTCATCCAGCAGCGTCTCTCACAGTGAGTCCTGACAGATCGCAGCACTTTAACCAAGAGTCTCTGTCACTGAGCTGTGAGGGAGACTCCACTGAGTGGAGAGTGAAGATGGTTTCTGAAACTAGCAATGTGTTTCCATGTTCTTCCTTGGGGAAAATGAATGGATCCACATGCAACATAGACCGTTATTGGTTTAGTGGAGTGTACTGGTGTGAGTCTGAAACAGGACAGATCAGCAATGCAGTCAACATCACTATACAGGGTGAGTTTGAATTAACTTAAAAGATTTTTGTTTTTGAAGTATTTAATAATAAAGTTTTGAAATTTGTAAGTGACTAACATTAACCAAACTTCTTTTCAAAATGAGTTAAACGTTATTTCTCTTTTAACAAAGCATTAAACAAGCTCAACAGCTTTAGTTCATTCAAGCGTCATTTCTCAATATTATCCAAGAAAATGTCATTAGGATTGTATATCTCTCTGACATCTTTATGACAGTAGCAGTCTGGCTCTAGCTCGGCTCCTACGCTACACCTGCAGTCAGAATAAACAGCAGACCATTCTGTAGCACACTGACACAAAATTCTTGTTAATGTGTGAACACATTCAACAACCAATAAAACTGTAATTTTTGACTATATAAAAGAGTGTCACCTTCTCCATCATTCAAATAGCGTGAAATTTACTCAGCATCTGTATGCAGCTGTAGATTTTTTTTTTATCCTCATCATGCACGTCAGCTTGTTCACCCTGCACCAGCTGATCTCTCTGACCTAAACCTCTTATTCCTTGATCTTTTTACAGATCGTGGTACAGATGATGTTATTATCCTGGTGAGTCCTGTCCTTCCTGTGGCTGAGGGACATTCTGTCACTCTTGGCTGCAAGTTGAAGACAGAAAATGTTCTTTATAATGTGGATTTCTATAAAAATGACAAACTCATCCAAAATAATACAAGAGGGGAGCTGACTATCTCTGCAGTGTCAAAGTCAGATGAAGGCTTTTATAAATGTAAAGGAAACAAGTCACCAGGTGGGAGGAGTCAGACGTCACAAGAGAGTTGGATGTCAGTAAAACGTGAGTATGATTAAAGGTTCTTTATTCTCAGCTGTGGTACAGTCTGAGATAGAAAAGTTATAACTGAATTAGAAGTCGGCTTAGTTCCACCTTATTGTTTGAGAAATTGTTTTATACTTTTGGATATTCAGTAATGAAACACAAACATACAAACGTGATTAGAAGTGAAAGGTATGGTATGTAATCAGAGGTTTATGCAAGTGTATTTGAGTGTAGGTTGTCTTATTTGTGCATTTATTATGTGTAAGTATGTTTGTATTTCTTTGTATATTTAAATGAGTCATCATTTCTTATTCTTATGCTTGATGTGAACTTACCTCTCTGTTTGAGAAATCTATTTGAGAACCATTTTAAAAATATATTTGAGAAAATTATTAATATAATATTCATCTTAGCAGCGTCCAGGCCTGAAGAAATCTCTCCATTTCCTGTGCTGTTGGTTGTTGGGCTGGTTGGTGGAGTTTTACTGATTCTTCTCCTGCTGCTGTTTCTGTATCGCTACAGAAAGTCAAACGGTGAGATTGTTTCCTTCTGACGTTAGATTGGTTCTGATCTAATTACCTGTCCTGTAGTAACAAGAGAACATTATGCAATACAAAACAATGTAACAGAAAATGTCTTTTTTTACAGATTCATGCTTCAGCAGGTTGGTACAACACTCTCTTCTCTCATTCTGAACATAACAGCAGCACATCACATGTTCCTTATTAAATCCACTGGATTGACTTCCATGTTTCTGGCCCACCAGGTCTCTGAGCACCAATCAGAGCCCTGCAACAGACCACATGATCAACCAGGAAGAAACTCAACACAAGGAATATTCTTCTGTTCTCCATGGTCAGCCTTAATCCTCATCCTAAATTTATGATTTATCATTAACTCAAAACTAATCATTTACATTTCTGGTGATCTGTTGTTTAGATTATGGAATTCATGTAATGGGATTAAAGTTATTAATATGACCGTAGCTCGATTTTCACTGCTCTGTAGGTGATGCTTGTCTCTATGAAACAATCAAAGGCCCTGAACAACCTGAACATGGTACAGTAAATACTTTGATACGGATTCAACTGTAGAATAAGATGATTGCATGATTGATTGACAATCCCTTACATAAAAAAAACATCTATGTTTCAGATGAATCTAGTGATGTCACATATTCTGTGGTCGAGCTTAAAAAGATTGTTAAAAAGGGTGAGTACTCTATTTTATGTATTGAGAATTATATGACATACATATATTGTGCTTTTTGGATTTTTCCCTTTCCTTTATTGTGTTATATATCTTTGTGCACATTATAGGTTTACAAAGTGAAACATCTTACCACTTACCATCTCCAACAGAAAACACTGTTCACAAACTGCTCCAAACAGCTCTGTTGTAGTCCAGCCTTTACTTCAGAGACAAACGTGCGTCACTTTGTAACACACGTTATAATGCTCGGCTAGCTGCTAGCATGGCACGCCCTCATACTCTGCTTCTGACTGGCTAGTAGTCCTTACCTAGGTAATGCGCCTGTGTGACTCCCAACAAAGATGGAACAGAAGTGAGATGTCTCACTGTAGCTAAAACAGGGAGCTCAACACACAGGGTGAAAAGAGGAGCTGCAGCAATGTGCAGCAATGTTTTTTTTTTTAAATTAAAACCATGTAAACCTATTCTGGTACAACCTCTAAATACAATTATGAACCTGAAAATGAGCATCATATGAGCACTTTAAGATGTTTTGTAGGCCAGCAGTGCCGATTGTCTTTTAATACATGCATGTGATCTTCTAACAGGGAGGAATAATGAGCCAGAAGAGAGCGCTGTTTACTCGACTGTGAAGATGGCATCAGCTGCAGGTACAGTCAAGTACAACAGAGTCGCCTGAAGTTTTTATTGGGTGCTGCCTGCCACAGTGTAATCTGTTCATACAACCACTAGGTGTCAGTAATTACCAAATCCTACACATGCAGTACATACATAAGTTGAGACTTTTTGTAAATTGTATTTTCCATTTATGCATTTTAATGTCTGAACCTACTGCAGGCAGTAGAAATAAACATGAGGGCATGATGCATTTAACTTACCTTCATTCTGCCTGTCGATCCATCCAGATTCAGATTCCTTTTATTGTCATTATAAGATAATACAATGACATTCCATTGCACCAAGTGAGGATGGATCTCAAGCAATAAATAAATAAAAATAAATGAAAAATAAAACCATAAAATTATATAAATAAAATTTGTACATTCCACTTCCATGCACACACCAACACTCACACTATCAGCAGGTACACTGCCAACATATTCTGTAAACATAAATAGATACAATTTATTGCACAATCCCAGTTAGCTGGATGATTTCATGGTAGTGTTCAGTGTAGTGATGGCCTTTGGGTAAAAACTGTTCAACAATCTAGTGGTGCGTGTTTTAAGTGTTCTGTATCGTCTGCCTGAAGGCAGCAGGTCAAAGAGATGGTGGGCAGGGTGGGAAGAGTCTTTCAGTGTATTTGTTGTTTTCTGGAGGCAGCGGGAGGTGAAGATGTCTTCCAAAGCAGGTAGGTGTGTGTCGGTTATTTTCTGAGCAGCTTTGATTACCCTCTGCAGGGCCTGTTTGTCAGCTGCAGAGCTGCTGCTGTACCACACCAGGATGTTGTAGTTCAGGACACTCTCAATGGACCAGCGATAGAAGGATACTAGCAGATCTTGTGATAGACTGACCTTCCTGAGAACTCTCATGAAGTGTAGTGTAGTCCATCCATTCATATGTAACTGCTGTACAAATAAAACCCAAAATGTGGCTTCTGTTTTAGACGACAACCTGTTATATGCCCAGGTACACTCCCACACTCAAGCCAAGAAAGATACAGGTAAGTAAAGCCTAACTTCACCAGCAGCTGTTATTGTCCAGCAGGTTTGTCTTGGACACAGTGTAATGGGAGTTCTTTGTCCATCCAAGACAAGTTGGTCTATCTGTAAAATCTGTAATCTGTAATCTGTAACTCTACTCCTAAATCATTACTTGCAACAACTATCATTATAACCTATTGTGCTCTATTATTGCAACCTGTTGTAGCCTGTAACATGTTTTCTCATGCACTTTTCTTTTCTACACCACGTTTACTTTCTGCATTTCTGAAGAAAACAGTAAACATATATCAGTACATTATCATTATAAACTGGGGCATTACTGGCAAACATAAGAAACACACCTCTCTCCATTTCTCAGGTCCTGCAGCAGCAGCAGATGAAACTGTTTATTCTGAAGTCAAACCAGGAACAGCTCTTGGTAAAAATGCCGCCTAACATAATGTGCATATTTGGATTATTAGTCACAGTAATGATTTATTTTGTGTTGAAATGTGTTATACATTGGAATAAAATGTCATAAAGCGCCCTTAATTCTTAAATAACCCTAAATCTCTATTTCCTTTGGTTTTCTTCCAGGTCAATGAAGACGTCTGTCTGGACAAAATCAATGGAATGGATAACAACATCATTGTTTAAATCATATTTACAGCTTTCATGTAATGGTTGTGTGCTCCTTTGTTGTTTCAGCACCAGGCGTTATTTTGTACAGTTAATCTAATAGCAGTTAATTTACAATAAATACATCATATGTCTTTAATCTTTTTTTAAATGTTTGGTTGATTATTGTATGCTTCAATAAACTTTTGCTTCAGCAGTACGCTGTCAGCAGTGTTTTTAATTTATCCTACATGATTTTTTTTAAACAGACAGTTTAATATGTTTTATAATCTTTTTTTTCAATTCATGTAATAAAACTATCTAAAAACATGAATTGTAAAATTGTAAACAAAGCCATCTTCAGAATCAGAACCACCTTTATAGGCCAAGTATTTATACACATACAAGAGATTTGACTCCGGTGTTTTACATTGCTCTTAGTGAAAGGAGGACAACAAAGCTGAATAAAAAGGGTAAAGAAATGACAGGACTATACACACAAGGATCGGGCAAAATAGGTAGAATATATATATATATATATATATATATATATATATATATATATATATATATATATATATATATATATATATATATATATGTGTGTGTGTATACTATACTATATACGCTACTCACAAAAAGTTAGGGATATCTGGCTTTCGGGTAACATTTATGGAAAATGTAAAAAGTTCAAGCTACAGTGGTATTATATCATGAAAGTAGGGCGTTTAAGTAGAAGCATGCAATGGTGATTTCCTCATCTCAAAAAATGTATTGACACAAAGGCCAACAACAGTGGTGGGTATACCACAACAAAAAATGTCAACGTCTCAATAACTTATCATGTGCCCTTGAACATCAATTACAGCTTGACAACAAGGTCTCATGCTGTCCACAAGTCGGGTTATTGTCTGCTGAGGCATGACATCCCACTCTTCCTGAAGGGAGGGCCTCAGGTCATTGAGGTTCTGGGGTACAGAGTTACGGGCCTCAACACGGCGACTCAGCTGATCCCACAGGTTTTCTATGGGATTCAGGTCTGGAGAAAGTGCAGGCCACTCCATTTGAGGTACCCCAGTCTCCAGCAGCCGTTTTCTAATGATGTGACCTCGATGAGCTGGAGCATTGTTGTTGTCCATGAAGATGAAATTAGGCCTGTGTTGTTCATGCAGGGGCACAGTGACTGGATTTCAATCAGGAGAGACTTGTTTGCAGATATGCAAATATTTATTTGAAAGTACACATCCAAAGTAACAAAGGTTTGCATCAAATTTTGGAGATTAGACTCCAACGGACAAAAGGTATATAGGCTATACAATTTCTAGAGTTTTAGAAAATCCAGTATATCCCCCGATGGAGTCTAGACACTGGAGGTGGTGATTAAACCAAAAGGGGTCCGTCAGCCAGAAGAAGACCGAGAACCCCGTGGTAAAAGATGCCTGGAGGTGGAAGGGGAGGAGGCGGGATGCACGCTCGTCTGCAAAGACAACTGACAGAAGCGGGAGAGAGAACAGATTTAAAAAACATGGTTGTTGTGCTGTGATCAGTGTTGGGAACGTTACTTTAAAAAAGTAATTAGTTATAGTTACTCACTACTTGTTCCAAAAAGTAACTGAGTTAGTAACTGAATTACTCTATAATAAAAGTAACTCGTTACCAGGGAAAGTAACTATTTGCGTTACTGTTAAAAAAACAGTTGCTTACATGTAAAAGATATTTTTTTTTTTTGCAGTTTTCACAACTAAAATGAGTAGAACAGACCGCTGTTTGTACATACCTTTCAATATTTATTGCAGCCAGAGGTTTATCCTGCACTTCAAATTATCTTCGTAAGAAAAGTAAACAGTTACACAATATAAAGTGCATTTAATTCTAGCGAATCAAACTCTGTCAACCTGAGACAACTGGTCAAGTAAGCAACCTGTACTTCCAAGTGTTTTGTAATGTTCACAACAATAGTAAACCTTTAAACAACAAAATAGTGTGTTTAGTTCAAACCTCTACCTTGAAAATGCCAACTTTTCTTGCTCCTCCTGACTAGCCATCTCTGTTGCTCCGTTGAATCTCCGTTTAGCTGTTGTGTGCGTGTGTGTGGCGCGCGCCGCGCGTGTGCTGGGCTGCTGGCATGTGTGTAACAATGTCTCTGATTGGCTACTACCATGAAACATGACTCGCCTTAGCCAATCATAATCGCTTACCTCGTTATTAACCCGCCTCCTCAATAACTGTGAGCCCGGCCCGGGGTGCATTCAAATTATTACAGTTTATTCAATCCATGCATAGTAACGCACCGCATTTTACGTCTAGTAACGTTAACGGCGTTGTAATGACGGGAAAAGTAATTAGTTAGATTACCCCGTTATTGAAAAAATAACGTCGTTACCTAACGCCGTTTAACGACGTTATTTTTTGTTATTGGTCGATTCATGGATCAAACACCTGTTGTGAATTTTGCCATTAAGCTCCTTGTTAGAGAACAAGTTGTGCAGAAATTTCTGAAACACTGAACTGTTGGACACGCACATTCAAATGTTGAGAGAAGGTCACATTAAGTTCACCTGTAAAGGATAGTGGATTTTAGGTTCATCCTGAAAGCCGAATATCCCTGACTTTATATATATATATATATATATATATATATATATATATATATATATATATATATATATATATATATATAATATAATAATCTACCACGTCTCCTTTGAACTATAGCTAAGAAAAATAAAATACAGACACACTACAAACTAACAAACGGATCGAGGCAGCTGTAGTCAGCAACTCTGACTTTGTTTATGATTATGGAGGTTTTTAGATTTTAGTTCTCAAATCTTTTTTTATAGAAGGTAATGACAAATAGAAACACTGCTGGCAGCTTAGTACTGGAAGTTTATTGATGCATGAAATGGTCAAACATAACACATACTAAAGTCATCCAGGTGAAACTAAAATACATCCAGTATCTATCAAACCATTTGGACAAAGACAGAAACTATGTGCGACAGCATATATATTGTTTGATATCCGATATTATAAACGTGTAAAGCTTTTTCATCATCAATGAAATAGATGCTGACTTTGTAGCTGAACTATCACATGAAGCTCAAGTATTTCAAACAGATTCTTTTTGCTGCTTTTGGAGACACCGTCCATTCAAAGTACAGGAGCTTTAAAAATCAGGGGGATAGTTTACCAAAGAAGAAATACAGGACATAAAAACTCAATAGAAACATTTAATTATTATATGTAAAACACTGTAGTTGTTTCACCAATTACAACAAAAGATTAAAGCCATATGATGTATTTCCTATATTAGGTCAACTGTACAAAATACTTTCTAATAGCAGAGGTGCACACAATAATCACACTTTTTATCTAAGTTGCAAATACTGCTTTAACAACAATGTGGTGATACAAGTTGTCAACCATTCCATTGGTTTTGTCCTCAGATGTCTTTATCGATCTAGAAGAAAACCAAAGGAAAAAGAGATTTAAGGTTATTTGAGGAAAAGGGTGCTTTATGACATTTTACTCATGTTACAGAATGCTTTTGAATACATCTCTATTGTGCCAACTGATTTGTGTGAGATGAGATGTAAATGTCAGATTTAATAATCAGATTTGTATCATCTTGATTAAATCAAACATGTCTGAAAAGCAACATGCTGTACAGCATATGAAACAGACAAACATGAAAATCCCCAAAAGTCTAAAGGCCTTTATTTACTGTATGTGTTGCAGTGCACTCTCAATGCCAGTGTTAAAGAAATACATTGTGGCAGGCAAACTCATTATATAGAATATTTATACGTAGTACAGTCCGTTGTACTTGACAGTACCTGCAGCTGATCCTGTCGTCACATTGTAGTAAAGGCTGTCCTCTGGTTTTTTATTCCTCCCTGTTAGAAGGATCAGATGGATGCATGAAAAGACAACTTCCTGAACTTTATTTAGGCACTGCTGGCCTACAAATGGTCCAAACTGCATGCAATTCTCACTAAATCAAACAAAGTACTCAGCTGTCTCAGCAAGTGTATTATATATATTCTCTCATATGCTCTCAATCAAAGAATATGAGACATTTCTAGATTCATTTGAAATAGATTTTATTTAAACGTAAGGGATCGTCAATCGTGAGTGTTATACGCATGTCTTTAAGGTATCTTGTCAATTATGTTGTTGTCATTGTCTTGTTTTGTTTATCTTTTTGTGATTTTTAAAAACAAAACAAACAAAGTATTTACTGTACCAGGTTCAGGTTGTTCAGGGCCTTTGATTGTTTCATAGAGACAAGCATCACCTACAGAGCAGTGAGAATCAAGCTACGGTCATATTAATCATTTTAATCCCATTCTATGAATTTTATACTTTTCTAAAAGAGATCACCAGAAATGTAAATGTTAGGCTTAGAACTAATGATAAATCATAAAGTTATTCAGGATTGAGGCTGACCATGGAGAAGAGAAGCGTATTGAGCTTCCTCCTGGTTGATCATGTGGTCTGTTGCAGGGCTCTGATTGGTGCTCTGAGACCTGGTGGGCCAGAAACATGAAGTCAACAGTGGTGGAAGAAGTATTCAGATCCTTTACTTAAGTAAAAGTACTAATACCACACTGTAGAAATAGTCCTGCGTTGAAAACATTACTTAAGTAAAGGTTTTTAAGTATTATCAAAAAAATGGACTAAAGCATCATTAAAAGCAAAAGTACTCAATGAGGAAACATCCTGACATTTTAGAAAGTGTAAAGGATCCAAACAGTTGTGTATTTGATGGTCTAATCATTTCAGCTGGACTTGTAGGCTGTTATATTGTTGGGCAGTTTGATTTATAATAAAACATCACATTTTATAAACATTTTATATACTACTTTTATGTGCAAACATCTTAATGTGTGAAGTAACTTGTAACTAAATCTGTCAGATTAATGTAGTGGAATAGAAAGTACATTTCTCTCTGAAATGTAGTGGCAAAGAAAGTGTCATCAAAAGAAAAGACTCAAGTAAAGTACAAGTACCTCAACATTTGTACCTAAGTACAGTACTTGAGTTAATGTACTTAGTTACAGTCCACCACTGGAAGTCAATCCAGTGGATTTAATAAGGAACATGTGATGTGCTGCTGTTATGTTCAGAATGAGAGAAGAGAGTGTTGTACCAACCTGCTGAAGCATGAATCTGTAAAAAAAGACATTTTCTGTTACATTGTTTTGTATTGCATAATGTTCTCTTGTTACTACAGGACAGGTAATTAGATCAGAACCAATCTAATGTCAGAAGGAAACAATCTCACCGTTTGACTTTCTGTAGCGATACAGAAACAGCAGCAGGAGAATAATCAGTAAAACTCCACCAACCAGCCCAACAACCAACAGCACAGGAAATGGAGAGATTTCTTCAGGCCTGGACGCTGCTAAAATTAATATATTTATTCATATAATACTTTTCTCAAATAGATTTTCCAAAGTGCTTTAAGAAACAGAGAGTTAAAAGTCACATTAAGCCTCAGTAACAATTCTCCCAAGAGTAAGAAGCCACGACTCTCATCCATACACACATACATCTACACAAATACTTTGTACAAATACACCCTCAAAAATGCAGCCAAATGTATAAAACAATAATTTAAATCAGCTGGAACTAAGCCGACTTCTAATTCTATTAGACTTTTCTATCTCAGACTGTAACACAGCTGAGAATAAAGAACCTTTAATCATACTCACGTTTTACTGACATCCAACTCTCTTGTGACGTCTGACTCCTCCCACCTGGTGACTCGTTTCCTTTACATTTATAAAAGCCTTCATCTGACTTTGACACTGCAGAGATAGTCAGCTCCCCTCTTGTATTATTTTGGATGAGTTTGTCATTTTTATAGAAATCCACATTATAAAGAACATTTTCTGTCTTCAACTTGCAGCCAAGAGTGACAGAATGTCCCTCAGCCACAGGAAGGACAGGACTCACCAGGATAATAACATCATCTGTACCACGATCTGTAAAAAGATCAAGGAATAAGAGGTTTAGGTCAGAGAGATCAGCTGGTGCAGGGTGAACAAGCTGACGTGCATGATGAGGATAAATAAAATATTCTACAGCTGCATACAGATGCTGAGTAACATTTCACACTATTTGAATGATGGAGAAGGTGACACTTTGGTCTTTTACATAGTTAAAAATTACAGCTATATTGGTTGTTGAATGTGTTCACACATTAACAGAGATGGGAAAAGTACTCACTTCTCATACTTAAGTAGAAGTACAGATACTTGTGTTAAAAAATACTCTGGTAAAAGTAGAAGTAATGATTTAACTTATTTACTCAAGTCAGGGCTCGAGAGTGCGACCAATTTGGTCGCACATGCGCCCAAATTTTGTAAGGGTGCGACTAACATTTTTCCTAGGTCGCACCGGTGCACCTCCGCGCAGCCCCGCCGCACCTCCGCGCAGCCCTGCCGCACCTCCGCGCAGCCCCGCCCCCATTCACACACACGGCCACCGTGCAACACGGAGAGACACGGCATCGGTCCACACTGCAACATTTGTCTACAGTTTTAATTGTTATTAACACAGCTGTATATTGTTAAGCATGAGAGGGAAACCTGTATTTGTAGCAGTGTTTCCGCTGCTAACTGTGTTACTGCGCCCGCCGCACGGCGGAAAACACAGATGAAGTTATTGAATGCAACTAACTTCAGACGGAGCCTGCAAAATGCAGCGCAGTGACGATACAGAAATTTCATACTTAATATGTGTGTAACGCTGCTGACCCGCCAAAACATTCGACCCGTGCTGGACCCGTTCATAGTGAGTCAGCCGTCACTCTGTGAGTAGCATACGCTTCAGTCCATCTCTCTCTCTCTCTCTCTCTCTCTCTCTCTCTTTCTCTCCTTTATTTTGATAGGAAAGTTGAAGACATGAAAGGGGAGAGAGGGGGGGAATGACATGCAGTTAAGGGCCGCAGGTCGGAGTCTAAGGGCCGTTTTATGCTTGACGCGTTGGAGGTGGCGCGCGCATTCGTGACATCAAAATGACGTCATTTCCGGCCGGCGCGTCCGATTTTCAGCGCGCGAGCACAGGGCGCGCACCAGTCTATTTTTTTCAGCGGCGCCCGACAAACCGGAAACAGAAAGCCTGAACGAGCTCCTGGGAAACCGGATGCCAGGACTCGCCGAGTGACTGCAAGTCTCTCTTGTAAACTTACTGGGTTAAGATGAGTTCTTTTTTTGTGCATTTTTTCAAAAAGTGGAGAGGGCAGTTCTTTTCTAAAATTCGGGAAAATCCTCCATTATACCTTTTGAAATGTTTTAGTTTGGCAGCTCAGTGAAGCACTTCAAACTTTTTTTGTTAATATTTTTATATGCAGTATGATTGTGTTTCAACTAAAAAGTATTTACCTACACCTTATTCTTGTTTAAAATCATTTACATAATATAAATGAATGTATATGGAGCGTGATAAAAAGGTAACATTGAAGTTGTGGCGTTAACGGCGCCGCAAGGAAAAATTTGGGTGCACCTAAATTGTGTGCTGGTGCACCTAAATAAAAAAGTTAGGCGCACTAGTGCAACCAAGGCAAAAAAGTTAGTGTGGAGCCCTGCAGTAATAGTAGTAGTAAAAGTAACAAAGTACAGGCTTGGAAATGTACTTAAAGTATAAAAGTAAAAGTAGCCTTGCGAATGACAACCATTTTTTATGCAAAGCTACCTGGACCACAAATGTTACTAGAGTGCAAGCTGAGAAACTTCAGTAGCTATGGAGAAAAGGCTCTTTATGTATATATGCCATTGTCTACATTTTAAATGGATGTCTGCCAAAAGGCCTAAAACATCCCATATATGATTATTGTGACAGAGACTGGGACTCCAGGTTAATAAGATTCTGACTGAGTAGCAAGATATGAATTCAATTGTGATTCTGTAATAATTCACAGATCCAGTTCCATTTTTAATCAACATTTAAAGGAATCTACATATAAGTTCTGCATACTTTTAGAGTAGAACTAACCAGTGGTGTAGTCTATTATTTTGTAGTGAGTATACTGTGATTTTCCCCTCCCAGCCTCATACTCGCCTGTCCCAGAGCGACACCCCAGACAGTCGGTACTGTGACGTTTCTGAATACAAACTGTACACGGGCAACTGACGTTTAAGTATTGATGGCGTTTATTTAAAGTCCTGGAAAAACAACACTTTTTGAGAAACACAACCGAACCTGAACGCAACAGGACATCACATCACACAAATGAGCCATTTAACCGACACCCCTACATTGCCACACAAAACCATGACTAATAATTAGCATCATCATACAACTTTTGTATCGATTAGCAGTGAAATCTGCTGATAAGGGCCTACATTTACTCAAAAGTATTTAATAAACGGTTTACAATCTTCAACACCATGGCTAACAAATGCATAAAAAGCAGACGAAAGGAGAAAAAAGCTCCACTCTTTCTATTTTAGTTAATTATCTGACCATTGCTAACTAACATTACCATATAGTCATTTAATGGCACACACACAGGCACGCACACACACGCACAAGCACGCGCACACACACACACACACACACACATGCACGCACGCGCGCGCACGCACGCACGCGGTATCATATAAGCTAGGCTACTCTCACTTACCAGGTAACAGTAGCCGGTGTTCTGACGGAACACCATACCCATCAGAATGGCATACCTTCGGTAAATGCGCATGCGCTGCAGTGAAATTTGTGGAATTGCGCATGTGTTAAATTTAAACCATCATTTCAGCATACCTAAGATTACAAGCGGTAAATTTTGGTGTATTATATCGCATATTATATACACATTACTTAATTGCATGCCTTGTACAATCAAAGGGGCTATCAAAACAGCATACCCCTTTATAAACAATTTTTTTTTAATAAACCAACCACCTGTAGAAACTTTATTTTTTTATTAAACAAGGGGCCATCAAAACAGCATTCCCCTTTATAAACTGTATTTTTATTAAACAAAGGGGCTTTCAAAACAGCATACCCTTCACAAACACTGGTATGCTGTTTTGACAAAGTAGGCTAAATTGACAGACCCCGCTATCAAACTAAACTTCCGGTATGCTATTCTGACAAAGTATGCTACATCGACAGAACACCGGCTAACGTTGGTGGCAGCTGCAGTATCACCCGATGTGACAGTAGCTTCAGGGACAGACTTCAGAAAACACTGACGTAGTGTTATTTAGGTCTGTTTAGTAACGTTTCATATCTCGTTACTTATAAAACTTTGTTCAAACTCTAGGTAACTAACTAGTTGCGAGAAAGGAAAGTCCGTGCAAAGAATGCAACTTGTTGTTGCTTAGTAACGTTAAGTGACTTCACGTCAGATCCCACGGAAACCCCGGAGGTCCAAATGTCAGAGCTTCACAACACAGACGGGGTGAATTTATGAATGAAAATGAGAACGTTCTGTCACAAACAATGTTGTTACGTATCATCGCGCTTTTGTAAGTGGGTAAGTAACGAGCCACTTTTGTAAAACGTAAGGAGTAGAAATTACCGGTATTTGTGTTAATGTAAGGAGTAAAAGTAAAAAGTCGGCACAAAAATAAATAGTAAAGTAAAGTAAAAATACCTGAAAAATCTACTTAAGTACAGTAACGAAGTATTTGTACTTTGTTACTTCCCATCTCTGCACATTAACAAATATTTTTGTTGGTTGCCAACGTGAATTCTGTGTCAGTGTGCTACAGAATGGTCTGCTGTTTATTCTGACTGCAGGTGTAGCGTAGGAGCCGAGCTAGAGCCAGACTGCTACTGTCATAAAGATGTCAGAGAGATATACAATCCTAATGACATTTTCTTGGATAATATTGTGAAATGACGCTTGAATGAACTAAAGCTGTTGAGCTAGTTTGATGGTTTGTTAAAAGAAGAAGTTTGGTTAATGTTAGTCACTTACAAATTTCAATACTATATTATTAAATACTTCAGAAACAATTTTTTTTTAAATTAATTCAAACTCACGCTGTATAGTGATGTTGACTGCATTGCTGATCTGTCCTGTTTCAGACTCACACCAGTACACTCCACTAAACCAGACACGGTCTATGTTGCATGTGGATCCATTCATTTTCCCCAAGGAAGAACATGGAAACACATTGCTAGTTTCAGAAAACATCTTCACTCTCCACTCAGTGGAGTCTCCCTCACAGCTCAGTGACAGAGACTCTTGGTTAAAGTGCTGCGATCTGTCAGGACTCACTGTGAGAGACGCTGCTGGATGAACATCTGAAAAACATCATGTAGGGAAAAGCAATGTATAAAAGTAAGATGAAGAAGACCATAATGAAAACATCATTTGGTTTTATTGTGTATAATCATTGAAGTTGTTGGTGAATAAAATCAAAGGATCACACCAACACACTATTTTCAGTTAAAAAGACCACAATGAAAACTTTTAGCTTTACTGTGGATTTAATCTTTTTCATTGTTGAAGCTTAAAAGTTTCTTTTTATTTAACACAGCTGATGCCCCACAGGGTACCTTTATGTAAAGTAGTAATACCACAATAGACAAATACCCCATTACAACTAAATGACCTGTATTTAAGGGTTTGGGGGAAAGAGAGGAGGAAACAAGCACATGTTAAAAAAAAAGAACTGAGAAAAGACAAATTAGGAAAGGAAAAATGAAGGATGGAAGGAAATAAGGAAGGAAATAGAAAGTATCTCAACCTTACACTACAGTCCATATTTAGGTAAATGTATTTGTTTATTTTCCAGATCTGGCCATTGTTGGCACGTCTTTAAATTAAACATGTCTTCAAAATATAAACTATCATCATGAACACTTGTGGTATCTAATAATAAAAATATAATGTGTTAGCCTTATAAGATGAGGTCATGGATTTCCAAAGTCAGAGGGTTTCAACGAATGTGCACAACAAACTATAAAGTACATTTCTTTAATTCTGCCAGAATGGAAAAGGTCAAACTAACCTACCTCCAGACCAGACAAACTTCGGTTTACTGTAACGAGTGTAAAACACTGGATCTCCTCTTGCAGCTCTGCACACATATCCTGCTGAGTGTGTCTGTCCATCAACGATGTAGGAATCCTGTTCAGTCCCAGTGGTGCTGCCAGGTAGCAGATCATAGCTGTAGGAGATGTCTGACAGTCTGGGAACAGCCTTATACCAGTAGAACCTCCATCCTGCAGATGGATCTTTAACACTGCAGTTCAGAGTTACTGAGGCTCCAGGACTCAGCCATGATGGAGACACAGTGAGGACAGGCTGAGGGTTATCTGTTGGAAAGAGATTTAACAGAATGAAAACAGGTTATGATGTATTGTTGGTGGATTACATGCACTGCTTGTATCCTACATATTTTCCCTATCTCCTAATACATACTACAAATGTGAAGATGCACTGTACTGTATTTATTTACATTCAGCAAAATTAAAATGATGGCTGATGACTTACTGAAGAAATAAAATGATGCAATTACCTTGAGCATGTCCACAGTAGAGGAGCACTAAAATAAAGTTTGAAATCTCATCAGACATCAAACTGACAGAAACTATCAAATACATAATAACCTCAGGCATTTAACAAGTGTTATCAATGGTAACTATGATTGAAACAGAGAAAGTCACTGATGTACTCACAGAAAACCCCCAGCACACAGAGCACAGTGTGTCTCATGTTCACATCCAGCACCGACATTCTGTTACTCTGAGGTTTTGTTCAACTTCTGCTTTCTCTTCCTTCCCTCTTGGGTTAGACCACAGGATATGTTTTGCATATATCTAAGAAATAAGACCATTGAATTTGATAATATAATCTCATAAACATACATACCTGTAACCCTTGATGTTGCATTAATATGTGTATGTAAAACATAACAAAGGATATTACAAGGCATATGAAGCCCACTACTCTTGCAACCATATTGCCTGTATTGTGATGTGTGTTGTAAACATATCTTTGTATGTGTGTACAGAACGTCCCGTTTGTTCCTCTAACACTCTCCAGAATAATGTGTGATATGAAATATGTTTAAAACTTTGGTGTCTTAAATCACTGAGTTGGTACAACTCTCGTCTTGAATGTAAAATCAGTACACTGCATGTTTCTTGTTTCATGTATTATATTTTAGTGCATATTTAAGACTGATACCTTCTCTGAGCACCAATCAGGGCTCTGCTACAGTCAACCAGGATTAAGAATCAACAGCATGTATTTCATTTTCTTATCCACAGTCAGCCTCCCATATAACACTGAATGCTTTCAGGACTTTTTCACCACAGCTAATATGTAACAAATTCAACAATACCACTAGCTGTAAGATTTTTGCAATGAAGTCAGAGGGCAAACATGTATTGCAATAAAGGCCAAAACAACATATAAAACCCAGGTTCATAGGCCTATCTTAATACTTATCTCCCCCATGTTTGGCCCCGATTGTCATGCTGATTCAAGTATTTTCATACCTTTCATTTAAATGTAAAACTAAAGAATGTTCTTCACATTGATATTAGGTTAAGCAGATTGTGAAATAGAGAGAGAAATAGCGAGCAGTGTGTTGTAACTTGTTTTTGCCTCCTCAAAATCTTTAGATCAAACAGCATTCTTTCAGACGGTAGTGTGTGGCCTAAACTTAGTAGCAGTGGTGTCAACTATGTCTCACAGTTTGTTTGATTGATAAACAACAGAGCAGAACTGAAGCCACGTGTGCAAAACTCTGACTCCCGTCTGCACTGTCAACAGTCACACACACACACACACACACACACACACACACACACACACACACACACACACACACACACACACACACACACACACACACACACACACACACACACACACACACACACACACACACACCTCAAAACAGGCTTAGTGCAGCCAAACACTATGAACAACCCTCACTGAGATAACACACACTGTCAGTCAGAACACACTGAGAGTAAACAACAACAGCGTCAAACACCAATACACAAATTGAAACACTTATCTTTACAGTTTGAATAATTTAAGTGACTTCACACTAATCAATAGTTTCTTTTAAGAAAAGAGTTACATTCTTTTAAATGAACATTTTTATTTTATAACATACCAGTTTTTTTAGGAAACAAAAATCAATGAAAATCAGCAGTTTGCTTCAATAGATATATCATTTTATTTTGCCTGTAGTAGTTTATGCAACGACTGGGAAAAAGGATACGTAATAACAATGAAAATTGGATGTCCTCTCTCTCTTGCCATGCACCTGCATCATCTCTAAATACAAATGAATGTTGTGTTTCCATTGCTTCCACCTTTACTTCCACCATTACTTTCTAAAAAACAGTAATTGTGTACTTTTACTATAGTAAAGGTAGTGTTTTTCACGTTTTCACAACTGTGTATGTAACTTCAGATATCTTACCTGGACATATTGGTATCTTTGCTCTTTTACCTGTTCACTGTTTCTCTCAAACGGTACAATGTCTAACTGATTCATTCTTATTTAGTGTTTCTTTATTTCCAAAAAGGCGTTATGATTTTTCCCTAACAAGTCTAAAACAAGAAACCATTGCAATCAGCAGTGTTTGATGGGCACCAGTCTGAAATCTACTCTGCTTTGAATGTGAGGTTAACAGTTAGCATTTGAACAAAGTGCTGTAAATCATGGGCGTCAGTTTGGTTTGAAATGTGGGGGGGACACATGTGCAATCGGAAGTGCATTTCCAGAAGTGGTGGGTACAATGACGCATTCATATTTTTTTCTCTTTTGCGCAGGTCATGTTTTGAAAGACGTTGTCCAGGGGCCTGTAGGCTACTACGAATCCAGTTTAACATGCCCTGGATTCCTTTCAGTTCCCCAGCTGCACCAACCATAACAACCGCGGTTAAACTGTGTCACAACGTTTATCAACTAGTTGAATCAACCCAGGGTTTCCCAATCTAGAGACGCACACGTTCACATAAAAGAGGCGGTGTTTGCAATCAATCTACCAGAGCCACATATTTTACATAAGAGCAAACTATAATTCTACATAAATATGAACACAGACACGGTTTACAAGCAAAAGGCAATCCAGTCGCTACTTCCTAAAACAGGAAGAAAAGCTGGCAAAAAAAAACTGACGCTGTAAATGTGTAAGTCACAACGCTTATCAGTCCCTCCAGAAAAATGCAGAGTTTTGTGATTGTTGCGGGCAGAAATCCTTGATTATGCGGCACGGTTTCTTAAAAAATGCGATGGAATATGTGGGATATTTATGCAATTTTATGCAATGAAATCCCTAAATCGACGCCTATGCTGTAAATCCACAGTGTTGTGCACGTTGTGTTTGAAGTCATGGGATAAGTGTGTAGAGTTTTGAAAACTGTGTTCAAGCAATGAAAAACAAACTAGAGTTTGGTCCACATAAACTTCTGCTGTGCAGACTGGAGTTAGAGTTTTGCACTTGTGACTCCAGTTGTGCCCACTGTCGTTTAGCAATCGAAAAAAAACTGCAATATGGCTTTCACAGCAACACCTCTCTGTATGTGTACAGAGGAACTGAGGAAATTTAATTTTTTCTCACGGTTACCACCAGTGTTGCTTTTCTTACTCAGTTACACAACAGAGCAAACTCACACTATAGTTTGTTTCCGTATTTTTAATGATCAGCTTCTAATTTTCCCTGCTTGCATTCTGTTGCTTTAAAACAGGGGCGTAGGCAGAAATTATATTTTGGGTGGGCCAGTACAAAAGTGAGTGGGCCATTTTCAAAAAGACTAGAAGTAGCAAAAAGGACAAACTGAAAAAAATAGCAACACTTTAGTACTGTCTACAACATGCTCAACGAACAAAGCTCAGTCTAAAAAGTTTGTACACAACAATATAGACAAAAACCTGTCGGTTTTAACCTATTCAGGCTAAAATATATTTGCACCGGCAGAACCAGCAGCATTGGCTCTGCACTGCACTGTTATAAAATTAACCATTTTATTGCACAAAGTGGCAACTAAACATGAACCCAGACAGCAGAGAAGGCGTTTATATACTGCATGACATAGAACAGCCTACATCAGACAGAAATCACACATGTAACAATGACAATGCAACAGCATTGTTGCTGCAGGACTATGGTCAAATGAGCAGTGAATGCTACCAGCAGTAAAAGAAAATCAAAGAATGGGAACTTCCAGCTAAGCATTATTTGAATTATGAAAGATATAATGAAAAGTGACCAGCAAGGCGCCAAATCTTAGACAGTGTATCGAGTCCACAGCAGTGACAGGATCACAGAAAATTAAAAACTACATCACTCACAGATAAGTTATCTTCTTATTTAATGTGGGCAAAACTATGGTGCTAAAAACAGTATCATAACCATTTGTAACTCGTGAAACACAATGCACAAATAAATGCAGAGATCTTTGTATGTGTATATCTGATTTGTATCTGTGCCTCTAATTTGTAACTCATATTTCATCAGTTGTAAATCAACTTAGTATTTTTCAATGGAAATATATTAGTAAAACTCCTTCTATCCTTGTGGATCCTTTTGAGACTGTTTTTCCGCACCGTTTTGTGGACAAAATCAATTTGTGTCTCCAGTGAGGACTTAGTCAGTGTTCACCATTTCTTACTAAATAGGAAGGTTACTAGGTTACTTAATTAATAACCCAAGAAGCATTAAACACGTTTTAGTGAATGTTAACTCTGTGACGGCCTCCTCTCTCTCTGATGGGCTGTAAGCTCCGCTGGGGAAATGTCTGCAAATGCTGCAGGAAAGCTCGTCCTTATTTACACTCTATTCCATCCAAAAACACTGTCCATTCCACTTAAAAGGGAAGCCATTGTTGTCGCGGTAACTTTTAACAGTAGCCTACATTCCTTAACACATCCATGGTGCATTGTCTAAAAAGCCAGCTAGCTAACGTTAGCTGCTGAAGGCAGCCCGGACGCGACATTACGAATCCCACTATGGCCCCGCCACGACCCGCCCTTCAATCACTACTATTGGCCAGGCATCCAAGGTAACGTAACCCCATTTGTTCAGGTCCTATCCCCTGACCAATCCGCTATCCTAACCTTAACCACTCGAGGTGAAATGCTTAACCCCAACCAATTGAGCTGCTTTGTAGGGCGGGTCTTGGCGTAGCCATAGTGGGATTCATAATTTTGGACAGTGCGCCTGTTGTTACCATAGAAACCAACTACGTTCTGAAGGCGTTTGATCTAATTGTTTGATTGTATGGTTTAAACAGTTTTGTTTTAATCAGAAGAAAATACGCATTAAACACACAGAACTAGTTCTGTTATTATTATTATTATTTTTTTTACATACATTAGAATATTTTTCCTAACAAAACATATTTTGATTGTGTTCAAACTTGGCTGGATGGGCCAGTGAGTAAAGTGGGCGTGCCAGTGCCGCCCTGGCCTATTACTGCCTATGCACCATCTTTAAAACATGGGCATCTCAAATTTCAAACGTATTTAAAAACAATTTGAGTAAAACTTAAGAGAACTGTTTTTCAAGATCAATGCCGCTTCATCAAGTACATTGTATGAAAAACAAAATCCTCTTCCTACATTCAAAACCAGAGTAATGATGGAGCAAGGGTTATATAGACATTTTCAATGGGATTCAGGGCTGGACTGGGACAAAAAATCGGCCCGGGCATTTTTGGCCCAGGCGGCCAACACCCACCGTGATTGGTCAGAGACATTCCCTGCAGACAGTCCTCTTAAAATATGCATCCATTCTATGATATGAGTTGCCTATTGTTCTGCGTTCATGTGATGGTTTTGGATCCTTCAAGAGGTCTCAAGACTTATCTGTTGATCTTACACTTAAATAATTCATTCATTCTTAGAGTTATGATTTGTATATTTATGGTATCTGTTATTATTATTATTGATATTTGATATTGTATTGCCATTATTGTTATTATTACTATTTTGCTTAATATTGGCTTAGCAACTTTTAAAAACTGTTTACTGTTAATTTTAACCATTGTAAGATTCATATTTTGTCGCTTTGGACAAAAGTGTCTGCTAACTACAATAACCATAACCATAACCCTTCCCAAAAGCTACAATAAAGCTGGGAGTAGTACATGCCCTGGAAAAGAGAAGCAGTGTACTCACTCACTTTTGATTGGCGACCTGGGGGGCATAGGGTAGCCTACACAATGTCCATACTCAAGTGCAAGTCATTGCCAAAGATAAAGTTTAAAGTATAATTTCAAATTATTTAACAATATTTAAGTATACAAGTGTATTGTCAGTAAAGTCAATCAAAATGTTGCCTTGGCCCACACCAATGAACAAGAAAGATTTACTCTAACAAGGTAACCTTTAAAAGAGTGAGAAACAGAGAGAAATGTCAGCTAAGTTAAGGTATAATTAATTTAGCTTAAATCTCTGGGCAATGTAGAGAGACAGCTGTACACATAGTATACATGAGCCTAGTAGAACAGGCTGTACACATAATATACATGAGCCTAGTAGAACAGGCTGTATACATACATAGTATACATGAGCCTAGTAGAACAGGCTGTACATAGCATACATGAGCCTAGTAGAACAGGCTGTACACATAGTATACATGAGCCTAGTAGAACAGGCTGTATACATAGTATACATGAGCCTAGTAGAACAGGCTGTATAGATCACAGACTTCAGCTACCCAACAGGCCAACCCTTAAACAGTGAGGTTACCTGACAGCCACTAACTTTAAAGGGATACTTCACCGCTGGAAAGCTGAATATATCTTTAAATTGGGTCACTTATGTAGCAGAAATGTGAATTTTTTTTTAAATTGGTGCCTTCTAGGCCGAGAAAAGCCAGAAAATGTGTTTTTGACTCATATGGATGAAAGACACCAAATCCCAGAATGCACTTCGCTTCGCTGCTTTGAGTCCACTCCCAAGCCACGCCTACCGCTTGACAGACAGACAGTGAGGCATTCGACTCAACTCAATGTGTTTTATTGTTATTTCAACCATATACAATACAATATACTATATACACGAAACAACGTTTCATCGTGGCTCAAGTGGTGTTACACATTTAAAATATATAAAAACTACATTATATAATAACGACATACGAAACAGGCTACATTTAGTGCACACACACATTATAGGCTCCGTAAAGTTCAGCTAACGCATACTAGCATTAGGCTTGGTGGGCTGTAAACACTGAGTATAAACACAGCCGTGAATTAGCGTGGAATGTCGAATGGTCGCCATGTAACAGTCACAAACTCCAGCGGTTAGCAGTTAGTTGGATACAAATCACCCCATTTCTGCACCAGTCCGTGTTAACACAGCTCACCTTCATACAGAGCATCTCTAGCTCGGATCGTCGGAAGGCTAGCAGGCCTGGTAGCTGGACAGTCCGGTTCACTGTTGTTCAGCCATATTTCCCACGATAACAAAAAACACAGCAGTCTCTGAATTCGCGTTGGGAGCATCGTTGAAGTTGGATGTCGTCCAGTTTGTTGTTTAATGAACACTTGCAAGCAGGATTGATGGGACAGGTGGCCGGCTAGCGTTAGCTCGCTCTGGATGTGCCTTTCTCCCGGCTAGCGTTAGCTTCCCACTTATCCGACGTGGATGTCCCCTACCCGGCTCGGGGTACGAGCTAGACCGCCGGTCCCCGTGCTGGTCTCCGTGCTGGTCTCCGTGCTGGTCTCCGTGGCAGGCGAAGCTCTCGTAGTGGGCCGATAATTCCGTCTGTAATAACTAGGGCTGTCAGTTTAACGCGTTATTAACGGCATTAACGCAAACCCATTTTAATGCCGATAATTTTTTAACGCACGTTTAACGCATAGAGAGAGCAACGGGATCTGTTAGTCCACTTCTTTAACTGTCTATGGCCACGCCATGTCCCGCCCTACGAAGCAGCTGATTGGTTTGGTTTAGGCATTTCACCGCGAGTAGTTATGATAGTGGATTGGTCAGGGGATAGGACCTGAACTAATGGGGTTACGTTACCTTGGACGCCTGGCCAATAGTAGTGATTGAAGGGCGGGTCTTGTAATTTCGCAGACCGGAAACAAAACAGACAGGCCGCGGCGGTTTGAGCCAAAGACAGTATGGTTTGAGCTTGCTAGCCGCGTAGCTAGTAGTCTCGTCACGGCGATTAGCTTCGGAGCGAGTAGTGACTCTACAGTCAGTGAGAGAAACAAAGTGTCTCCTCTGTACTTTCTGACCACGGTGGGAAACCTGGAGCAGGAAAACCCTCTCCTTGATTTTACGTTGGTTATGAACGAGAACGAGAACCAGGAAATGAGTCACGGGAAACCAGTTGCTATGATGACGGCTATGATGACGGCTATGCCGCTGACGACGCTATGATCCCATAGACAGTAGGACGAGCCACGCTCGCCTCAGGCATGAGGCAGTACTACGTGCAGTACTATCTGCAGTACTACCTGCAGTACTACCTGCAATAGAAAATCGAGGTAACAGCGTTACATTATGTGACAGATTATTAGTTCCAAGTGTGAATGTTAGTGTGAAATTGAACATAACGTATATGACAATGTTGTTTTCAATAAAAAAACATTGTCACAAAGCAAGCCAATCTACTTTTCCATGCTGATAAGAGAATTAAAATGAGAAAATATAATGGGACAAAAAGAAATCAAGGGACATTCAGAATAGATAAAAATGTGCGATTAATTGCGATTAATCGCGAGTTAACTATGACATTAATGCGATTAAATATTTTAATTGCTTGACAGCACTATAGTATCTGTTGGTATGCATTTCAGAAAAAAAATGGTTAGGATTCAGGTGTAATTGCAAATAGTGATTAATCATGATTAATCCACTGAAAATTCGGATTAATTTGATTAAAAATTTTAATCATTTGACAGCCCTAGTAATAACGTTTCCTGCATATTCTCCGATCTGTACCGATGTATCCCGGTGGTACACGTGCGGTAGTTTGAATGCACATAATTGTTGTAAAAGTTTGCTGCTGAGAAGTTCTCTTAATACATCCATGAGAGCCATAGACAGTAAATGAAGCTCGGATAGTCGGAGGGCTAGCAGTCCTGGTAGCTGGACAGTCCGGTTCACTGTTGAGCAAAAAACACAGTCTCTGAACTCGCGTTGGGAGCATCGTTGAAGTTGGATGTCGTCCAGTTTGTTGTTAAATGAACGGACACTTGCAAGCAGAATTGACGGGACAGGTGGCCGGCTAGCGTTAGCTCGCTCTGGATGTGCCTTTTCCCCGGCTAGCGTTAGCTTCCCATCTAGCCGACGAGGATGTCCCCTACCCGGCTCGGGGTACGACGAGTCCGCTGGTATCCGTGCTGGTCTCCGTGCTGGTCTCCGTGGCAGGCGAAGCTCTCGTAGTGGGCCGATTATTTCGTCTGTAATAACGTTTCCTGTATATTCTCTGCTCTGTAGCGATGTATCCCGGTGGTACACGTGCGGTAGTTTGAATGCACATAATTGTTGTAAAAGTTTGCTGCTGAGAAGATAGAGCAGAGCCCTGTTTAGCGAGGATTCAAGATGGCTGACATTTTGTTTTTTTCCGGCCGAGATCGGCTCGCTTCGGGCGATGGGCGGGTTTAAAACATGCGGAAGTAGGTCCTACTACTGGTTGTAGTCTTTTGCTCTGGCCAAAAAAT
>CM042445.1:20278526-20548526 GCA_023631565.1 Gymnocephalus cernua
ACCACAGTGTGCACAACACTGTGGATTTACAGCACTTTGTTCAAATGCTAACACACTGCTGTCAGAACTGTTAACCCCACATTCAAAGCAGAGTAGATTTCAGTCTGGTGCCCATCAAACACTGCTGATTGCCATTTCAGCTGAAAGCCTAAGCAGGTGTCTTGTTTTAGACTAGTTAGTGAACATATATACAGTATTTATACAGAGAAAGCTCAGAAAGCCTTTTTTTGTAAACAAACACCAAATAAGAATGAAACAATTATACACTGTGCCGTTTGAGAGAAACAGGTAAAAGAGCAAAGATACCAACATGTCCAGGTAAGATGTATGAGGTTACATATACAGCTATAAAAAAAGTTTTTCAGAAAGTAATGGAGGTGAAAGCAATGGAAACACAACATGCATTACTCTTTAGAGATGATGCAGACATCCAGTGTGATGCTAGAGAGAGGCAGGATTAGTCACACTATTCTCTGTTACTGTTATGTACCGTTAGGTTTTTTCTTGTAATTCCATAAATTACTAGAGACAAAATACTATATTGAAGCAAACTGCTGCTTTTCATTCCTTCTTGTTTACCTTATGTAAAAATACAACCCCAAATCAGAAAAAGTTGGGAAAGTATGAAAAACACAAATAAAAAAGAAAGTAGTGATTTCTAAATGTACTTTGACTTGTATTTCATTGCAGACAATGTGAACACAAAATATTTCATGTTTTATCTGGTCAACTTAATTTGATTTGTAAATATACATCTTTTCCTGTCATTCAGACCTGCAACACATTCCAAAAAAGGTTGGGACAGGAGCAATTTAGGGCTAGTAATCAGGTAAATTGGTTAAATAATGATGTGATTTGAAACAGGTGATGTCAACAGGTGATTTGGTACAAAAGCAGCATCCAAGAAAGGTCTAGTCCTTTAGGAGCAAAGATGGGTCTAGGATCGCCAGTTTGCCAACAAATACGTGAGAAAATTATTGAAATGTTTAAAAACAATTAGGGCTGCAGCTATCGATTCTTTTTGTAATCGATTAATCTAGAAATTAATCGATCGATTAATCGGATAATTTTTTTTGCGTTTTGAAACAACCAAAACAAATAATGTATAACGAAAATGATGTGGCTGTAAAATGATCAAGCATTTGGCTTTTATTTCTCAAAAGAACAGAGGTATTTATTCCAACTCCAACATTTGGCAATTTAATTTAATTAAGTTTGATGCTGTAATCTAGCCCTGACATCAAAGTAAATATCTGTTTTATGTAGATTTCTACACCTGCAGCATTTACCATTAGGCTACTAACAAATAATATAGAATTTCTGGGGTGAGCCTATTTTCTATGGTAACCTAGCAACCTGTGTGTGTGTGTGTGTGTGTGTGTGTGTGTGTGTGTGTGTGTGTGTGTGTGTGTGTGTGTGTGTGTGTGTGTGTGTGTGTGTGTGTGTGTGCGCGCACGCGGAAGAGACGAGGGTGTATGTGTGTGAAGGTTTTTTTTAGGCTATACTTTCTTGCAATTGAACGTGAATAAGTTTACTAGTTAAAAACATCTGTTTTATGTAGATTTCTACACCTGCAGCATTTACCATTAGGCTACTAACAAATAATATAGAATTTTCTATGGTAACCTAGCAACCTGTGTGTGTGTGTGTGTGTGTGTGTGTGTGTGTGTGTGTGTGTGTGTGTGTGTGTGTGTGTGTGTGTGTGTGTGTGTGTGTGTGTGTGTGTGCGTGCGCACACGGAAGAGTGAGAGACGAGGGTGTGTGTGTGTGTGTGTGTGTGTGTGTGTGTGTGAAGGTTTTTTTTTAGGCTATACTGAACGTGAATAAGTTTACTAGTTAAAAACATCAAAGCTAAACATCATATCTAGTCAACCCGCATCACGACATCGCTACAAATCCAGTATGCGATTAAAACCAGCGGCTGCTTAGGCTACGTTACCTTGTTTCAGCAGCGTGGAGCGGATGTTTTCGGCTCAGATGCTGAATCATTGAAGTCGTACTGCTGTGGTCTGCCAGGTCAGTAGACACATTGCACCTTGTTCTCGTCCCAAACTTTAGACATTCTCTGCCGTTTCTGGACATCTTTACTCTCCGCCATCGCGCTAACTAAATTCAAAATGTATCGCGCGCTAGTGGTGTGCTTCCTGAACAACGGTCTGTGTGGAACAATCAGATCCCTGCGTGCATAATGCGCGTCATAGGAATTTAACGAGGCTTCGAGGCAGAGTTTTTGCCTCGAGGAATTTTTGTAATCGAGTAACTCGAGTAACTCAATGAATCGTTTCAGCCCTAAAAACAATGTTCCTCAAAGAAAGATAGGAAGACATTTGCTTATTTCACCTTCAACAGTGCATAACATAATTAAAAGATTCAAGGAATGTGGAGGAATTTCAGTGCGTAAAGGACAAGGGCGCAAGCCTAAGCTGAACAACCGTGATCTCCGATCCCTCAGGCGGCACTGCATCAAGAATTGTCATTCATCTATAAGCGATATCACCACATGGGCTCAGGACTACTTTGATAAACCTTTGTCAAGTACCACAATACGTAGTTACAGCCACAAATGCCAGTTAAATCTGTACTGTGCCAAAAGGAAGCCCATGTTAAGAGTGTCCAGAAGTGCCGTCGACTTCTCTGGGCTCGGAGGCATCTGGGATGGACCATCACACAGTGGAAACGTGTACTGTGGTCAGATGAATCAGTATTGCAGGTATTTTTTGGGAGAAATGGACACTGTGTGCTCCGGACCAAAGAAGAAAAGGATCATCCAGACTGTTACCAGCAACAAGTCCAAAAGCCAGGGTCTGTCATGGTATGGGGTTGTGTCAGTGCCCTTGGCAAAGGTAACTTGCACTTCTGTGATGGCACCATTAATGCTGAAAAGTACATAGAGATTTTGTAGCACAATATGCTGCCTTCGAGAAGACATCTTTTCCAGGGACGTCCATGCATATTTCAACAAGATAATGCAAAACCACATTCTGCACACATTACAAAGTCCTGACTGCGGAGGAAGAGGATACGGATACTTGACTGGCCTGCCTGCAGTCCCGACCTGTCTCCAATAGAAAACGAAGACCCCGTACTGTTGCCCACCTTAAGACTTGTTTGCAGCAAGAATGGGACAAAATTACACCTGAAACACTTCATCACTTGGTGTCTTCAGTCCCTAAACGCCTTTTAAGTGTTGTGAAAAGGAATGGCAACATTACAAAGTGGTGAATGCTTTACTGTTCCAACTTTTTTTGAAATGTGTTGCATAAACCAAAATAAGATTTTTGTTTGTTTTAAACAAAAACAATAAAAATCATGAGGAACACATTAAATGATCTGCTGTTGTATTGTCTGCAATGAAATACAAGTCAAAGTACATTTAGAAATCATTTCTTTCTTTTTTTATTTGTGTTTTCCATACTGTCCCAACTTTTTCTGATTTGGGGTTGTAGGTATATTATAAAATCTATATATTTTCCTTAACACTCAAATTGTTCAAACTGTGAAGATTAAAAGTGTTTGTAATTTGTGTATTGGTTTTTGACGCTAGTGTGTTTACTCTCAGTGTGTTCTGAGTGACAGTGTGTGTTATGAGGCTTGTCCATAGTGTTTGGCTGTTTTGAGACGTGTTTTAAGAGTTGTGTTGCTGTGAACGAGTTTTGCAGGTGATGTGAACTGTTTAGCTCAGGTGATTGTTGGTAGTGCAGACTGGAGTTAGAGTTTTGCACATGTAGCTCCAGTTGTGCCCACTGTTGTTTAGCCATCGAAAAAAAAAACTGTAGTGTGCACTGATAAAAATGTATTTTTGGGCAGAAGGTAATTATTACATTCGGTTCACCGGCAGTTAAGCTGTGGTCCATCTGGACCTGTGTTCGTTTTGACGGAACAGTCAGGTTCAACTTAGCCACAGCTAAAGTTCGGTTTAGCGTAACCCTTTCTAAACCGCAGGTAAGTTAGTCAGATACTAAGTAACAGAACTTTTAATTTTGACTCTTTCTTGAGTCCTTCAAGTGTTTTCTACCTCCAGTATGGTCCTGCTGTGTGGTCTGTCAGGACTGAGCCTGAGGTTCCAGCGATGTGATCTGTGGCTCTGCCCACCGTCGTCCTCGCTCTCTGTGGTGTCTTGCCGCGCTACCCGCGGCCGCTTACGTCTCCGCGAGCTGATTCGCTGGAGAGAACCTGGCTCCTGGAGTCTGAACCAATCAGGTTGAAGGCACAAGGTCAGAGATCCTGTGTGTGTGTGTGTGTGTGTGTGTGTGTGTGTGTGTGTGTGTGTGTGTGTGTGTGTGTGTGTGTGTGTGTGTGTGTGTGTGTGTGTGTGTGTGTGTGTGTGTGTCTGTGTCTGTGTGTCTGATTTTAACTCAAGACTTTACAGGATTTTCCAACATTGAACCTTGTGTCACATGTCAAAAAGTGTTTGTGCACATCACACCTGCAATCTGTATCCTCTATATCAGCATCTGCGTCACTCTCCCCCTGAGGGTCAGACATTACACACTCCTCCTGTAGACGAATGAAACATAAGAAACAAATAAAATATACAGTATATGTATCGTATCAGATGAGCCCCAGTGAATCATCACCGTCCGTGACTATTTGTAAACCACAAGCAACAACACTTGATGATGGCATTTGTCTGGGTGCGTGTTCTCATGCGTCACTTTTTATGAACACCTTTATTATTATGCATAATTCATCTGACACCTACATGACTAATACAGAAAGAACTAATCTGGTGGTTTGCTTCCTACTGATTTTACTTTGAGAGCTCACAGGCAAATACAAAGACTTATATCTATGATCTGAAACTTGATTACATGTTATATATATATATATATATATATATATATATATATATATATATATATATATATATATATATATAGAGAGAGAGAGAGAGAGAGAGAGAGAGAATCAATGATGCCCAGCTATACGGACGGGTGTATTGTTGAATTATAGTAATTGCATATCTGCCAAAGCATCGCATGCTATAAATGCTCATTTTTTTGTTCATGGGAATACTTAAGGGAACTATACTAAGCGTACAGTATTCCCTTATAATTTAGACAATTAAAGGAGTAGTTAGACTTTTTCCCTTTTTTTAGCTGCTGCCAGAAAACAGTTAGCTTAGCTTAGCACAAATACTGGAAACAAGGGGACACAGCTAGCCTGGCTCTATCAGAAGGTTAAAAAAAACTGCCTACCAACACCTCTCACTAATTAACACTTTATATCGCCTCTGTTTAATCTGCGTTAAAAACAAAGTAAACGACACATTGTGGTTTTACAGGGGATTGTGTGGCTAGCAGTCTCCTGGCTGTAGCTTTATATTCCAGTTAGAGTTGCATTGTTTGTTTTGTCTAACTCTTGAACTAGTGCAGATCCCAAAAGAAACACATCTAAAGTCTCCTACCAGTTCTATTTCAAGTAGTAATATGGCTTCTATGTATAATGTTGTGTCCTCTAAGGTTTCATTGTGACCTGGAACATAAATGATATCATTACTCTGTATGTGTCTTTCTTGGTTTTGACCTTTATGTAATGGACCCTGGTATTAGTCACGTATGCATTGCATGCTGCAACCTTGAAACAGGCGTGCAAAACCACAGCTGCCTGCTATAATACATTTATATCTAAAGACACTTGCAGGTCGGACTCTAGTCAAGCGTCTGAAGTATGTAGTTGCAATCACACACACCTGTCATGAAGAAACACAAGTCACACATTACCTCTGTGCCGTATCCCTCAGAGTACCTGGTTATCATTACCCTGTTTTTTCCACAGTGCTCACACAGCAGTGTTTCCTGAGAACAGAAAGTTGAATAATCTGACACCATCATGGACAGTTCCTTTAAAACGTACTGTAATGAATACACAGACAGCAGCAGACAGAGAGATAGGTCAGCCGGAAGTTAAAGGTATGTAATTACAGCACGGTTACAGATGAAGAAACACTGAGCCACGGCCACAGACACTTCAGTGGGAAGCCTGAGCACTCACCGGCGTAGGCGTGTGTGCTTCTGAGTAAAGTGTACAGGGACTGGCCTCGCACAGACACGCTACATCTACCTCTCCACAACTCGCCCCCATCTGAGACGGAGAGACAAAGACAGAGAGCATAAACTGTTGACTTATGTGAAGCTTCTCATCCCTTTTTATCGTTAGCCAGCAGCATATTAACAAAGTAGGATAAAGGAAAGGAGTTTATTTAATTGTTTATTTAGATAGGGACAGTGCATATTAATGGACATCAGTACAAGTACACAATGTAAATACGCTAGAGTTAGCACCATGGCTAATTTTCATCTATTGTCCCTAGGCAGATACATAAAAAAGAAAAACATAAAAACAGTAACAAGCATGCAACACCCTCATAGTTCCAGAGGCAAGAGAAACACTAACAACAGTCAAGACAAAATACAACAGAACATGTGATTGTCACACATACTGAAATGTGAGAGGCAGTTAAAAGTGAGTACAGCTTTGGTTTTCTAAAAGCCAGATTTCTAAATGAGTTTTAAAATTGATGTATGTGGGACGGTCCCTTATTGTGGGGGGCAGGCTATTCCAATATTTATTTCCCTTTACTGACAAATAGTTTGTCCAAATGTGGTGCGCCTAAAAGGTATTACACAGTCCCCTGGTGGAGGCCCTTGTACTACCACCACTCTCAATTCTTTGAAATAAGTCATTCAGTGGGGGAGGGGCAC
Source organism: Gymnocephalus cernua (assembly GCA_023631565.1). Taxonomy (NCBI): domain Eukaryota; kingdom Metazoa; phylum Chordata; class Actinopteri; order Perciformes; family Percidae; genus Gymnocephalus; species Gymnocephalus cernua. Next base: position 20,285,231 of record CM042445.1, read on the forward strand.
TGTAATGTATAGCCTTATATACAAAACAGGCATACCTAAAAAAAAAATTCAATTCTCAAAACTCAATAGTTTGTGTTTTTCCAGTATGCTACAGTGATGAAATGATAGTGAGTGACGCTTTGGTGGACACAAACTTATATAATGTACAGGCATCAATATCACGTAAGAACATGAAGATATTATCGCATATCAGAAAAAGTGCTGATTTCATGCATCCCTCTCGGTGGCTCGGTGATGCAATTTCTGGCTTTTAACCTTTTCCGCCTCCTCACATTTTAAACTGCTCTGAAGTGGAGGAGTTGACTGGCACTGCCAACAATTTGAGGTACGAAGGCTGATGAATCCATGTGATTCAGTCGGAGAACATCACAGCCATTATCATATGCATGGTAATAAATTGCCCGTTTATTGTATCATCATTAGATTACTTGTATTTCATGTTAAAATGTCGCTTTGTGTCAATTACAGGCCACCAAATGTGATTCTAAGCCTGCTTTTCTATCATAATACAGGTTCTCAAAGTAACATAGTATGAATAAATGACCTCACCTCACAGTCATTCTCAGACGTCTCTCCGGAGGAAAAGAGGCCGCGGGAGTCAGATTCCCTCTGCAGCATGCCCTCCGACCTGGCTCACACACTCACATAGACCTGCTGCCGCACAAAAACAGCAGAGAAAGTAGCTCAGTAACATGAATCAAGTTTTTTTGTGGAAGTTTTACCTCCTGGAAATTGAAGATTTGAGGTTTGGGAGGCTTGTTGTTTGTTTTACAAACATTATGAACGTTTTAGTAAAAAATGAAAGGATAGAAAGGATATAATATTCAATATCACGGGTGAAATCACGTCATGATTCAATCGTTTTACAAAATTGTGTTGTACCCAATTAATAATATGAATATGAAGCAAATTCTAATTTATTCTAATTGGTACTGGGTTCTAATAAGGCACTCCGCATAAAGAGTTCATGAGTTCTGAGCACTGGCTTTATTTTTGATTGATAAATATTTATATAGGCTACAGTACAGTTTCACTGGTAATATAGGACTGATAATCCTGCAATTCCCATGTGGCTGAGCCAATCATAATGGTGCACAATTTCAATTTCCTTTTCTTAAATTTGGAATTGTTTTCAGTTTTTGAACTTAGTGCTAGTATAGCCTACAGATGATGTTGTCTTTACGCAAGCAACCTCACAGTAACATCTGTTCAGCTGTGTCCGCACTCCCATTACGTAATAACCTACGACATTCAATGTTAGAGGCTGACAACTTTTCAGATAAAGATGCTGAGGGGAAAAGACGCTGTCAACATTAAAAGATCATGTCCTTTAATGATATTCAAAGACACATGCTACATTGCCACATGCTACATTTATTATTAGCTACATGTATGGAAAAGAAGCAACTCTTAATTCTAAGCGACAGTAAAATAGAACAGAGTAACCCATTTTACCTCAAACGCATCCCGTCCAAGAACATGAAATAAACCCATACAAAAAGTGAATGGAGTTGTGTATCTGTATTTAGAGGATGAGGAGGAGGACGCGGCGATGTTTCTCATCGTGACGCGGGGAAGCCATGAGCTCGCGCTGCTTGTAAATGTTTGACATTGTAGCAAATCCTCTGTGTGATGTCAGCCCAAACGATGACAGGCAGCTCCAGTCCGGCAAGCGCGCGCTCACCGGGATGTTCCCAAAGCAACGCGGGAGCGCGGAAAGCGGCAGGAGGGACTTCCGTTCGGTACTTTCGAAATAAAAGTCAGTAGCCTTTTTAAGTCAAACAGGTAGGGTTTTCAATATACTGTTCGTTTGTTTGTATATAATATGCATGCAATCAGGCCTATATATATATATATATATATTATTATTATTTTATTATTTATTTTTTTATTTTATTATTATTATTATTTTTTTTTTTTTAAATCACTATTTTTAATCAATATTTTATGTTTATGGCATAATATTGGATTTGGACACAAACATGCTAATTAAATACAGTGCTTTATTCTCAAAAATACATTTTCACAGCATATTCATATATATATATATATATATATATATATATATATATATATATATATATATATATATATATATATACACAATTGACCCGCTAGGCAAACAGCTACAAATATAAATCATAGGTTACCATCGCCATCATACCAGTGGATTGATCTGTTATGGTCCCATGACAAAACTGAGCTGCTTTTAGGACCTTTAGGAGCATATCATGTTTTTGATTCTGTGTTTTAGTGGTGCATATTCACAACATTTCACCTACAATTAGTTATCCAGCCTCTCATAGCCTACTTTCAGAAAAGCTAAACTTGTTTTTGGTCTTCTTCTACCTCTGGCTGGGTTCTTGCCCCTAGATCATAATCTGAAAGTGGTTTTGTGAACCCACCAATCATCTGGTCCGAATGAGGGAGCCAACGTACATACCTTCACCGCTCACAACCTCCACTGCATTGTTGCAACTATGCAGCATTGCAGTACTGTGTGGCACACCGGTATGGTATTGTCTTTCAGGAAAATGAGATGTTTAGTTGCTTAGAGAAAAATGGTGCACATTCAAGGGTGTGTATTGCGTGGTTTGAATTGAATTCAAGATCTCGCTCAAAGCACAACTCAGCTACATTTTTGCAATTAATTCAAGAACTTGTTGGCTCACAGACATCATAATAACGTTAAGTCATCATCTATATTAGCATACAAAAAAGCCAGTGTAAAATCCATTTTATTTAATAGGATTTATGCATATGCATGTCCCAGTTCAAAATTACCTTTATACATAACAGAATCCAAGCTCTGGTAAAAACACTTAATATTCTCAGAGCAAACTGGGAGTGATCCCATTGTCTTGTTTGCCCTGATCTTCATCTTGTGCTGTGAAGGCCCTGAGAAAGTTCAGTGACATTCAGTGGTTATTATGATGGGTCAGACAGAGAAACAGATGAAAAGAGATGCAAGCATTTATAGACAGCCACTGCCACACAGACACACAGAGAAAGTCCCAGGCCAGTTTGATAAAAAAAAAATCACCCGGAAATATCTGTCCCCATGGGAAATCTGTCTGTTTCAGGAACTGCGCCACATCATCACTAAAATACTGTCCAGCTACAGTATAACAGTTGATATGTTGGTGTCTAGTAAGTGGATCTTTATATTTACTTTCTAAATCCTCTTTTGCAGCAGGCTTGAAAACACTAGATAAATAAATGTTAAGAGCTTTAGCTTTCCAAATAGAGCTCATTTAGGCCTAAATGTCCCATGAGGCCTACTGCTGCCTCTAGACAGCAGGGCAACTGAACGAGATAAAGTATAATTAGGGGCGACCTAATGGCCGAGGGAGGGATCCTCATTATGGCTGCATGTCGACCATGCAAATGACCCCTGTGAACATAACTGTATACTGTATGGGATTCAGCAGACGCTTTCTCACAATGTTTTGGATTATAATTTGTTTCACCCAGTTACGCTGTGATGCTTTTGTTCAGGAATATTTCTTCCTTTTTAAGATGTTGCCCCGTTATGCACTGCTGTCCATAATCACTCTGCTGCATAATGACCTATTTAGGACCATGTGTGTCAACAGATACACTAAAAACATTATACCTTGTCTTATCAAGGCAGCTTTGATGATTGCGTTAATGTATGCTGATGTGTCATCCCCAAAGTTGCACGTAACTAAAAAAAGGGATGCATGGCAACATTTGGTCAATCATGCTCTTTTATGCATTCAAGGGGGAGAAGGGGAGGCAGAAGGGGAGGGAAGTAACAGATCTTCAGAGGCAGATAGAGCAGTTTGTGTATACACAAGTAGCAATACAAACAGGAGATGCAGGCTCGATAAGGAAATGAAGGGAAAGGGTGCAACTCAAATAAAGCAAGAGGGATGCACTAACGGACTAATGCACCTCTCTCTCTTTCTGTTTTCTCTCCAAAGCTCTCACTCGCTGTCACTTACAGAAAGAGAATCAGAGAGAGAGAGATGAAAGTCAAGGGATAGCTGCAGAAGCACATCATTTTGATATTCTGGAAGCGCTTCAGAAAGGCGTTCCTTGGATTTTCTCATCAGAATTGGATGCAGGACTAAACACAGCCTGTTAGAACTCACTTGAATTCTTTTGTTTTTGACTGAGGTCACATTGGACATTCAGATTAAAGCATCAGACTCGGCTAGTCATTTTTAGATTTGAAAGACAAACACCGCGCCCGAGGCAATTGCAGGTTACGGTGCTGTGAGAACACCCGCAGGTGGTTTGAAGATTGGGATTTGGTTGTGTGAGTTATGCACTTCTGTGGTCGACATGTGAGGTTGAGCATCACAGACATTCAGATGCATTTCATACACAGTGTCTGAGGGGTTTGCAGCCTGCACGGTGAGAAGAAGAGACAAGGAAGGGATCAAGTCTAGCTGCTGCGTGGAACATGAGGACGAAAGAAAAAATGCACTAAATCTGGTCTAAACCAAGAAGCGTTTTTATCTAATATGAGGAAGGAGCATGTTTTTCTTTATGAAGCACAAAGCAGAAATTATAACCCGGTTTGTTAAGGTAATGCTACTAAATATCAACAGAACCTTTTTTTTCAGTCAGCTCTGAAAGACCAATGAAGGAATCGGACCAAACCAAGGATAACCCCCTGACTTGGGATTTTGACCAATCCTGGAATTCATTCCTAAAACCAGCTGCGCGTCTTTGCCTCAACACCTTGGATTTCTCAGACCTGTGGGACGAGGAAGACAGTACAGAGGACGAGGGAACTCCTTCAACCAATGAATCGTCGTCGTGTCTCCGAGCCCCTCCGGCCCCCCCTCCTCTTCCTCCCCCTCTTCCGCTTGCATCACCTTTGCCCTCTGCCTCCCATAAAGGTGCAGCTATCAAATGCCGCACCTTGAAGCTCCACTGGAGGGAACTGCAGAGTTTAGCTCCCCTTCCCAGGATGACCCGCTTCGGGACTCAGACCATTTGGGCCGGACTTGAGCCAGTCCATTTGGACATAAACCGACTGGAGTACCTGTTTGAATCTAAGGGCAGCACAAGTTTTAATGTGGCTTCTGGGAGGCAGGTAAGACCAATGAGGCAGGATGATGCCTCAGCAATATAGTGAAACTGTGTTAACAAATATCTTTTCTACATTTTGCAGTATCTATTTTTCTTTTATGGAAAATACAGATGTATGAAGCAACTGTCATTTTTACCCCATTAGGTCAATCCTAGTCTATAAATCGACGGCGATTCATTTAGGGGATTGTTCCGGTGTGGCCGGAAGATCCGCCGGATGTCCCTCATTTTCGGCCGGATTACCTTCACTTTCCACTTCTTTGTGTTCATTCTAAATTCAGATCTATGCAGGGTAAATCCAGACAGCTAGCTAGACTATCTGTCCAATCTGAGTTTTCTGTTGTACGACTAAAACAACTTTTGAAAGAGCACGTTCCACCAAAACAAGTTCCTTCCAGAGGCTGTTTTGCAGAGGCACCGTCATTGTGTCCGGCGCTTAGCGCCGCCCAGTCACGATTGTGATTGGTTTAAAGAAATACCAATAAACCAGAGCACGTTTTTCTCCCATCCCGAAATGCTGTGTGGACTAGCCAGACTCTCCTCCACAGCGCTGTGCAGGAAGGTCTGGCAATGCGAGAATAGTTCCATCCATGTTGTTCTGCATTAGTTTTTCTTAACATGTAAACTTTTGGGGAAATAGTGAAAAAATGTTGTTAAATGTTCATTAAATAAAATATGATGATTATGATTTCTCATAATGAGAAATGTTATTTACATTATATATTAATATGATAAATTCAACCCTACAATGCACTTATAGTAACTTTATTAAACTGTCTCACATCCTTCTTTGTATCCCTCCACAGAAGCAGCCGTCAGTCTCAGTGTTGGGGATGAAGCGGAGTAACATCATAACCATCGCCCTGAGCAGCCTGCCCCCTCCCCGCCTCCTCCCCCCTGCTATATACACCATGGACAGCAGTGTGCTGGACAGAGAGGATGTTCAGGTACAGCAGAGGTCAAGTCCTCAGCATTTGCTTAACATTGAATGTTTGCCTTTGTTGGATAGGGTGGATACTGCAGTATGAGTTCACCTTTTTCCACATTCTCTTCTAAAACAGCGGCTTAAAGCACTGATCCCAACGGAAGAGGAACTGGGTCTGATCAAGGAGGCCAAGGCCCAGAACCCCCACTCCCATCTGGCCCCAGCCGAGCTCTGCCTGCTCACGCTGGGCGAAATCCCACATCTGAACTCCAGGCTTCAACTGTGGGCCTTTGCTCTGGACTACGACTCCTTAGAAAGGGTAAATTAAAGTGAAATTAACTTGCCACTGAAAATGTATTTGGTAAAGATGTTGTGAAAGTTGTTTTGCTACCGTCTAAATGATGCAAAATTGATTCAATCTACACTCTTCATGTAGAAACTGCTTCATTTGCATTTGAAAATGTAGTTAGCTTGAGTGTAGCCTGGATCAACGACAATTCATTCCCAGGATAATTGCCGGAACTGTCTAACTGTCTAACTGTCTAACTCCGTTCTCTTCGGGAAACGACAACAAACTTCGAGCTAGCAAGCTACACGCTGAAAAAGGCACCTTTGGAAGAGATTTGGATCGTGCAACAAGGCAGGCCTGCTTGGTTCCTTCGGGGAATGATTGTAAAGATTTACAAAGAATATGTTTACGGCATTTTCTATTTAACTGGGATGTTTTGGGACCGATTGGCAGGGATTTTCTATAGACAAAATACACACCGTAAAACACTGCAAATTACATGTAACCATGTATCTAGCTAATTTAAATAGCTCTCTTTACTGTATTGTGTGAACTTCATATAATATTTTATGTGGCGCTTTCTTTTGCGGGGTGCAGATGTTCCACCAAAACAAGTTCCTTACCGAGACCATTTAGCAGAGCCACCATCGCTGTGTCCAGAACGTAGCGTTGCCCAAAGACGATTGTGATTGGTTTAAAGAAATGCAAACAACCCAAAGCATTTATTTTCTCCCTCCCTGTAATGTGTGTGGAGGTAGATCTCGCAATGCGGGACTAGCATGCGTGTGACTACCATCATGGTAGTACCATGGTGCCACGTACACAAGCTACATCATCAAGAAAGCTACCGTTATTGACAAGTAAACCCTATAGGCATGCAGTACAAATACATTACCGTAATGATTTCCATTCACCAAATATTTCACCAGACTAAAAATAAAACATGGATTTGCTGGCTCACCTACTCTGAATGAATCACTACTTTGTCCTGTAAATGCGTCCCTCCTTGTGACAGGAAATTGCCGAACCTCTCTTCCATCTGAAGTTGGCCATGGAACAGCTCGCAGCCAGCCAGACCTTTAGATGTATTCTCGCAACGGTGTTAGCGATCGGTAACTTTCTCAATGGATGTAAGGTGAGCGATCACAATCTTTATGTTTAATGCACTTTTTTCTTTCCCACAAAATTCTCACAATACATTGTAATATGTCAAGGCCCGTGGTTTTGAGCTGAGCTACCTGGGGAAGCTGTCCCAGGTGAGGGATACACACACTCGCCAGCCCCTGCTGCACCACGTCTGTGTGCTGCTGCTGCAGCTCTACCCACAATCCTCTGACCTCTACTCTGACATCACTGCTGTTACTAAAGCTGGCAAGGTGCGTAGTTGGGCCTGTGTGTGTGTTTGTTAGTCTCCTAAGTGTGTATGTTATGCTGCATCTGAGTAGGAGGGGAGGCTATAACAAATAGATTTAAAAAAAGATCACGGTTGATTCAAACTCATTTTTACGATCAGGTATAAAAGGAATGCAAACCTGGGACTAAAACTAATGTAATCATATTTCAAACAGACAATAAACTATGTTAATTCATTCAAAATGAATCTAAGTAACAATCCGTTGTGAATCGACTCCAAAATGCACTAACTCTTCCTCTTCTTTACAGTTTGACTACTCCCTAGTCCAGTCCAACCTTACCCAGCTAGAGGCCCTATGCAAAGCATCATGGGAGCAGCTAAAGCTTTTAGACAAAGCAGAGGAGAAGAGGAAAGGAGGAAAGGTGGAGAGGAGGAGAGGAGGAGGAAATGAGGCTTTGGCCCAGGAGGGCTCGCTTCGTCACCGGCTGCCACAGATTTTAAAAGAATGCGAGGAACGGCTGAAGGTCCTGAGAGCCGTCCATCGTCGGGTTATAAACAGGTGCGAGGACATGGTTTAATTCATTTTGTTGAAATTTTTGGTGCTAAGTGCTCCTTGATGTGGTGCTGTAAGTAAAATTGCCATCAAACATCATGTTCAGTTGCTACCATTGGCGATTTTAGACCTGTTTAAATTTCATCTCAGCCCCCCTAAAAGTTAAAATAATAAAATAAATATATATAAATCATTTTTTAGGGGTTCAAGTTGGAGTTTGTGAACGGGTCTGTTAGTGACAAAGAACAATTACAGGTTAAAAGGCCTTGAAACAGGTTTAATATCCTGTGTTGCTGTCGCCATAACCCAGTCAAGGAAAGGGTCAACAGAAATGTAGTTTTGGCCAGTCGGAGGTGGTTGTGCCAGACTCCCGCCTTTGACTGAGTCTCTATCTAATCTGTCAGAGGGAGAACAGGAGACGGTTGTGGTTTAACGTTGGTAATCCCCAGAGAAGAAGGTGATCATTTCATGGCGCAGATTACAACCCAAATTGAAACATAAACAACTAAAACTGCTGAATGTTAGAACATTGTGTCAACTTGGTCGTTATTACTGTGACTTGTGTCAGGTTCCATCATAGTGTTAATAGTGTCAAAAAACGTTAGCTGACGTTGTTGTTCAGTAGCTAGCTCAGGGATTATTATCCTGTACATTTTTTAAGAGTGAGGCCAAAAGTTGTCCTTCTTATTGTTGTTAAGTTTTAGTTATGGAGTAAATCTTTCAGTTTTCCTTTTCATTTTTGATCCTTCAGGTTCCACTCTTTCCTCTTGTTCCTGGGCTACTCCCGAGCTATGGTGAGAGACACCAAAGTGGAAGACTTCTGTAAAACCATCAGCAACTTTTCTTTGGAGTACAGGACCACACGGCAGGCCATCGTCCTGCAGAGAGAGAGGGAACGACAGAAAAGTGGAGCAGAAAGCCCAGGCCCTAACACGCCTGTAGGCAGGAGGAAACGTCAACAGACTTCAACTCAGGTTTTTTTTTCGTCTTTTTCTCAGAGGCTTTTAAAGTGAAGCACCATTCAGGACAAAATGATTGACTGGTTTTGTTATGTGTTGATCCACCAGGAAAATGAGGAGCAGTGTCGGCTGGAGGAAGTTCTGAGAACACCTGAGTCCATCTCAAGACTGGATGTCACTCTGCCACGAAACCGCAGGAGGATGGCTGACATCCAAGGTACTTTATACACTCCATTTTTGTCCTCTCTTTATTGATCGAATGTGTCATACTGAACCCACATCTGTTTATATCTCAGGTCCAATCTCACGGAAAATGAAGTGGTGACCCTGCTGATATACTTTGAAAAGACATTCACCCACTGCTGTGATTGAACAAAATTGTTTGTAATTGTTATTTATGACATTGTTGTTAAAAGTGACATTTTTGCTGCACAATGTTGTTTCGCAGTAAGAAAATGGACAGATGCATGAGATTTCACATGGCATTCAATTTTTATTAATCATGTTTGAGTTGGAAAGATGCACTAAAGTCTGTTTTGATAATTAAAAAAATCAAACGTGTGTGTGTAAATTAAAGTAATAAAAATAAAACATTAACAGTGCATTAACACAAGCATTTTGTCAAAATAAAGCCTCAAAATATGATGAAAATAAAAATCTGTTACAGACTGATAGCTGTCCTCCACTTCATAACTGTAGGCTACACTATGCTACATTACATTGTATTCACCTCGCTACGTTCTATTGTTATCGATATCAACTTTTCAAAGCTGAGAAATAATAGGGTAGCACTCGTGGGGGCAACAGTCTAACGTATTGGGAGTGTTTTATTCAAATCAATCGAGTAGGTATACAACCATACAACACGTGTGTCGTCTTTCGCGAGCCGGACTGGCAAACCTATCTGCCAATCCCTGAAGGGTATATCCACACAGGGCGGTTTCAGTATCCAATCAGAAACGAAGACGCAGCAGTAGGCGTTTCCCTGCTTCTGTTGTGTGTGTGTGTATGAGTCGACGCCATTTCGTGTCCACTGGTTTCAAGGTGATACAATCATCCTGCAGAGCCGTTAAGGGATCTTTACCTACTCAAGTATAAACAGCGTTGAATTTTACTCGTTTTTAGTATTAAGCTCCTGGTGAGTATTTTTAACCGAGAGATTTTTTCCCCCTATTTTTTTTTATTTTTTGACTTTGAACCTCTTTGGGACTTTTTGTTTTTATTTTTAATGCATTTTTCCTGGCTGGTATTCCTGAGACTGTGTTGGCTTTAGTGGCGTACATTTTGTGTTGGCATATTGAGCTGCGCAGAAACTAGTTTTAAGTAGCTTTCCGCAACAAGATTTTTGCTTTTGTTTTTCGAATGAGACATTTTAAAACCTCATTTTTTTCCAGGGCTGCAGTGTTGCCTCATTGTTTATTTGATTGTGGTCGTATTTTCGAGGAAAGAAAGATGGAAGATTGTTCCAGTCTTTTCTGGACAGTGTTCAAAACGGGTCGCCCTTTTTCTGGAAACATGTTTTTAAGAGGGTTTTTTAATCTCGATTCGCAGTCGTTGACATTGACTCATGAGAAGTGTTTTTCCTGTTTTCTTTGTGATTTTGGCAGTGCTGAGACAGTATATTTTCTGCAGCGAATCTTTCAGGAGTGATGTAATTTTTCAGGAGAGATGTTTTTTTTCCCTCAGTGACAAGCTGAGGCGGCTTTTTAAGGAACATAAACACCTGGGATTGCTGTAGCGTTGGTGTGAGAGAATGTGTGCCTTCGGTAATTCCGATAAAACCATTTAAAGTGTATTTGCAGATGTAGAACCCCATTCTTTCAGTAGCAGTTTATTCAGAGCTGTGGAGCTGCTTAGACCCACGAGGGAGGCCTAAAGAGGGGCCGGCAATGAGCTGGAATCAGGCCTACACCTCCTAAATTGTTTTGTTCCTTTTCTTGAATTGATCATTTTGTAGCTTTATGGCTGATCAGTTGTAGGCCTACATGTCTGTGAACAACTTTATAATCAGATTTGCAACAAAGGTTTACAGTGGAAAGGTAGGGTAGACATGCAGTTGACGATGGCTCCCCCAACACTGCAAGATCCTTGTTTTACCCCCTACTGTACCCTGCCTCCCCCGTGGTCCCAAGTGTGTCCTCTGGAAGTGTCCTTGAGTACGTGTCCCTCCAGGCCCCAGGGGCGCTATTCTGTGGCTGACCCTTTATTCTGGCCCCTATACGAGGAGGGGGGGGGGGGGGGGGGAGTGCAGGGCCACCACTTCCCTCAGACTGGTGATGCTCTGATGTGCACTTTGAAGTTGTCACCAGTGTCTGTCTGATATTGTCCTGCTCATAATGTTTGATGCCAGTTTGCATGTCTGTACACAAATATGCAGGTTAAGATTTACCACAGGCAAACTATAATTCAGTAGTTTATAAAGAGTTTAAACATCACTATCTGGAGCAGTCTTTTGCATTATAGGGCAAACAAGCCAGTATCAATATCAGTATCATGAAGTGTAATAAACATCCATTTATTATTCTTTAAGTTTATTATGAGTTCCGTCTCGCAGTAGCCTGCCTGCAAAGTCTGGCAGATAGCTTTGTCAAACATCTTTCGATGTACACATGCATTATGTTGGTTTTAGATTAATGTGTTTTAATTTTAGCTTTAGCAGTGATTTCTTAGTTTGAACACATGCAGATGTGATTGTGGGCATTGTCATTTGGCAAATCTTTTTTTTTTTTTTTTTTTTTTAACTCCGTTTCCATACATTTCCCTCCCTGTTTGTGGAAATAATAGTTCCTATTTCATCCTTTTAGAATGGCCTCTTTTCTAATATTACATTTTTGTTTCCCCCTGTTTAGTTTTTGAAGCCACTTTTTTGAACAGCTGCAAATCGTAAGTTGGTCTCAAACATTTTTTTTGGTTTATTTTTCACCTCAACTTTTGCATAACTTTTTTTTTTTTTATATATTCCACTTTCGTTTTTACCCCTTTGTGATTCAGCCCATTTCTTCCCCTTTTGAATTTCCTAGAGCAAATGGCATGTCGTTTTTTTTGTTTTTTTTTTGTGCTGTGAAAATAGCAAATCAACTGCATAATTTTCAGACTGTTGACACTAGTGGCCTCTTACAAGAGCTTTCCCCACATGTTCCCAGTTTATGTTAATCTAATGCATAATGCTCAGTGTTTATTATGAGAGGCCTGATTTATAGCTAATTGCAGAATAACACTCCCTCAACTCCCTCCTGCATCCAGTCCTTGGATTAACTACTTGCAAAGGCGAATTAAGTGCTGCCTTTGCTTTGTAATGTGTTTTTTTTCCTTAGTTTGCATGCCATTGATGGAGTTAAATCTGGTCTATTGCCCACACAGACAAAAGATACCTGCTCTTGATAATAACAATGATGTCAACATTATCACCCTCAATAGTAAGTTTGTACCCATTAAAATAAGCATGCCTACTGAATACCATTTAATTACTAACATATTCAGTAATCACTATCATGATTGTATTGGATTAAAATGCCTTTTTCTTACAGTTTTTCTGAAATCCAAATATTTTCATTGGAAACAGTTTCGAGGATTTCTCACAAGCAATTATCAGTTAATGAGCCTTTACAACCTTGTTAAACCTCAAAGGTTAAGCTCCATGCACATCTATATGCACTGCTCTCTGTCGATTTGTCTTGTCTGTGTTCAAGCATGAGTCCTGACAGCTGCAGTTGCGGTGTCTTTCACAGTCAAAGCACAAGCATTAAACCAAAGCTCACTCACTTAACTGATCTAATGTAATGAACCCTCTTGCCAGCCAAAATTAAACTAAAGATTTCCAGTAAACACCATCATATGTCTGGAAGTCTCAGCTACAGGCCATCGCACAATAAAGCCCAGATGAGGCAGAGGATAGGAACAGATATTTCAGTTATAACTAAATATGTAATATATCATGAATGGACTCTTAATATGAGGGGCCACAATAAGCATTTCGCCCCTAATTAAGATGTCTAATTTGAAATGAAAATACCAGGGAGACCTTACAGTATTAGTGCAATCCAATGTAATAGCCCTGCAATAAACACCACCTCTATGAAGCTAATATTGTTTATTGAGAATATCATGTTTTCATTCAAACTGCCGCACTATCTGGCCTTGTTTCTCTCCGAGGAAGTTGCCAAAGAAACTCAACAATAAGCCTGGTGAATGTCAAACTCTTACTAAAGCTGATGCATACTGCCAACATACTGTAACATAGCTATGTTTTACAGGCAGCTCCCAAACGCTGGCAAATCATATAATGTTGAATGGAGAAAAGTCTCCAAAAAGTGGGCTGCATATGCCAAACACATGAAAATTAGTCGAGTCGATCATCATAACTGGCAGGAAAAAACAAAACAGGATATTTATTTAACGATGACTGTAGATTGTGTTAAACCCACCTCTTAACAACCCAAACAAAAAATACGGGCATTTTGCATCCACAGGGGTTTTACATGTTACTTGTTCCTGTTATTGTGTCCACCTAATATGAATAAATACCAAATTCTCCAATAAATTATTAAATTATTATTGGCTATGTTCAGCATCAGTCTCTGTCATGAAACTCACTGGCTTGTATATAAACCCTGGATATTCCCCCTTGAACCCCAATATCCCACAAAGAATTAGAAACACCCGCTAAGCTGCCTGTGATAGTCCATATTAGACACACCCAATGTTGTGGACACCCTGTCAGCTTGCCAAGCAACAGAAACATTCCGGCCAAATCATGTAGAGGAGAGCCGGGCACTAAGCTTTGGCCAGGCAGCCTGCTGCAAACCATGTAATCCCCTGCTAGTAGCTACCGGCCAGAGAGACAGGCTGCTGCTGGGTCACAGTTTTAGCCCAGCTGGCAGCAGCGCTGTGCTTTGGCAGGTGAGATATGGCTTTGGTAATGGCTGACGTGGTTGATAATAAGATTACTCGCAGGGTTGAGAGGAAATTAGGAAAATACAAGGTAGACACCCAAAAGGCCGATGAGTAAAGTCAGTGTTGGTGTGGGGTTTATGTGTCCTGATGCTGAAAGAAAGTCCCACAACTACAGAAAGAGAATAATGTATTCATCAACAGGGGGTAGACAAAATAACAAACACTTTGCAGTAGGATAAGTGATTATTTTATTTCCGAGGCTGCATGATGATCATTGTCTATGTCAGTAGTTTTAGTAAACAAATACCAAATAAATGCCTTAAAGCCTGCCCCCCCATGTTGCATAACTTTGCAGGGCAGCACCAATCTGGCTTCTTTCCCCTCGTATTAAATCTGACATACTTTACGCTGCTAATTGTGCAACACGCTAATGTGACTTGCTTGTGCAGGAGCTGCCATTTTATGTGGAGCAGCAGCAGGGATGTCTCAGAAATCATCAGGAGGCAGGAACGAGACCCTGAACAACATTTGAATTGCTTGATAAAAACTACAGGGAAGATGCCTGCTGGGTACCTCCTCTCTTTCTCCTGCTACCAGTTGACCATCAGTGACTAAAAAAACTCAAGGGGAACATAAAAACATAAAAATAAAAAGGTTCATGAGCGGTTATAGAATATTGATACACACTTGCTGGTATAATGCTTTCTTTAAGATCATGACGTGCAGCAGCAAAGGACCACAGTCTGTGTGTTTACATTGACATAAGTAAACTGGTAATGATCTTTTTTTTAATTTAACTATCCCGTTTTTATGTTTAAGCATGTAAAAATCATATCCTGTTAATGAGACCCCCCCCCCTATATGCTGGCTGACGTAGTCTCCGAGCCGTAATGTATGAGCATTATTACGGGTTAATGTTGTTCTCTAATACATCCATTAATGCCATAGAGGTTAATGCAGGTCACTTGCCCCGCCGACCATCTGCGCAGGCGCGGCTTCAGCCAACTGGCGTAACACAATAAACAAAAACAATGGCGGCAGCGATAGCGTCGCACTTCCACAGCGATGAAGAAACGGACTTTTTCATCTCGGTAATGAAAGAGGCTGAATATCAACTTCGGCCCGGTGCTTCCCGACCGATTAAAGGCGCCTCTGCGCAAATAACATGCAGTAACCGGCATACTAGTATTTCTCATGTATAGGCCTACGGGGATATGAATAACAAGATGTTTCGGTGTAAGGTTAGGGGATACTCTTGTCCTTGTAAACGCTGCCTGTGTGGCATTATTTATCGGATTCAGTAAAGTGGTCTTTACTGCAGGGAGATTTCAGAGTGTTTATTATGTTCATCACCCTCTGTAGAGTCATAGAACAAGGAAGTTAGCAGTTTCACAAATCATTTTAAAAAGTAGTCTGTTAAAAGCAGCGTTCTCACTTTAATGCATTATCTTGTTTTGTCATAACAAACAATCATTTATCCCACAGGTTTTTATAGCCACCTCTATTTTTTTTTTTTTTTAAAAACATGTCATAATCTACCACCTCCTGACCAGCCCCTCCTCGTTTTTAAGCACTTCTTGGGTTTGGCAAAAATCCAAGAAAGGAAAAAAAGAGCAAACTTTTTTGGAGGTGTAGAGGTCTACCCACTGACTAAATCTCTCATAGTTCCTCGACAACCCTCTTCTCTCCAACAGAGTCAGACAGGCAGGCAGACCTCCATCAACCCGAGTACAGACACAGACATGGAGTGAGTGCTGGCTGCTTCATGACCCGATCAAACTGTCTATTCTGCTGTCTCATATCCACTTTTAGAGGCTCCTGTCTCCCATTTAGTGTGTGAGATCATGTGTAACGAAAGATGTACAAAAGTGTCCCTCTTCTCTGAATCCACCTGTATCATAGGAGGTAGAAAGCAGCACCTTGAATATGTTGTATGTGTATATCAATGATTACAATGGCTTGTTCTTAATATAAAGATTGGTAGACGTGGTTGTAACATCAGATAAGGGATTTATTGCCGATCGACAGAAAAGGAATTGGCAACAATTTTGATAATGATTAATCGTTTTAAGTGATTCACAAGCAGATATTCCAGCTTTTTAAATGTGAGGAATTGCGCTCTTCTCTATTTTACATGACTTTAAATTTGATATATTTTTGTTTTAGACTGTCAGTTGTAAAAAATAAAACAAAAACACAAGCAATTTGAAGATGGCCATTTTCTGACAATGTTATAGACTCAATAACAGCTGCGTCCCTCTGCAGACTTTCACCCACTTTAAGCCCACTTTTCTTTTTTAAATTAAACATGCTCAAAGTATTGTGGGAAAAGAGCTTCAAAACTTACAAGGTCAAAACTCACATAGTGCTTGGTGCAGAGATCTACAAATTTTAGTGCAAAACAAAATCTCATATTGCTTTTTCTTCTTCATCCCTTACCCATCTTCCATGTCCACCTCCCTCGTCATCCTCCAGCCCGATGGCCAGCAACGTGACCAATAAGACAGACCCTCGCTCCCTCAACTCCCGCGTCTTTATCGGCAACCTCAACACCCTGCTGGTCACCAAGGCCGATGTGGAGGCCATTTTTTCCAAGTACGGCAAAGTCTTGGGCTGCTCCATCCACAAGGGCTACGCCTTCGTCCAGTACGCCAATGAGAGGAACGCCCGGGCCGCTGTGGTCAGTGAGGACGGCCGCATGATCGTGGGACAGGTGCTAGGTGAGGTAGGGGGGGGGTTGATCATTAAGAGCTGCAAGGATGGAGATACATGTAGTCCAGTAGTGAGGCTCAGTTCCAAATCGCATGCTTTTTTACATTTTGACTTTTTAGAATGTATTGCAGCAGCTCCTACAAAGTACATACTGTTGCATGCAGTATGCATACAATAGGGACATACTGCATCTTCATAACATTACACCTCGAACTTTGACCCTCTTGCTCATATATGCTGCGCAAGGGATTGTGGGATTAGAATAGTCAGAATAACCAGAAAATCATGCCGGCTTGCATACTGCAACATCTGTCTGAATGCAGTAGGGCATCCTGGTATGTTTGGCATACTGAATTTGACATACTATGCATTGGGACTAAATCTTTTTCTGGCGTAGTGAATAGTATGGCAGCATGGGTACTGGCACGCAGGGTGAGCCTTAAATTCAGTACTGGATTCCTCTGAAAAATGAAAACGTAATTTGTTTCAAAATCAAATTGTTAGAAAGGCTAACCAAGAAAGTGTAGAAGAAAAAAAATGTTTCTCTAAGTATAAAGTCTGCAGACACATGTGTAATACAGACATGTTGAGTCGTTTGAACTGTAAGAATTATTTGGAAAAATTGTAGGCCTAATCAAAATGTGTTAATACTGGGGATGTCACTTGTTCTAAGAAAGTTTGGTGAAAACGATATTGAGAAAAGAAGTGCAACTTTCTTATCAAACCCACGTTTTTTAAATAACTTGTATATATTTTTTTATTATATTATACTTTTCTGTTGTGTAGGGAAAAAAAAGTCTAAGAAAATGTTTTTCTCTAAATATACAGTCTAAAATCTTATACCGACATGTTCTTAACTGGATATTCTCTGAGGCAGCATGTTGTTTGCAAGATAAACTAAATATGAGCTCACTGATTCAAGAACAGACTGTTTTTCTTGTCCACACAAGTTAGAGAAAACCATTTTAATTCCACAGAAGAAGAAAGTCAACCAAGGCTTCACGATTCTTAGATCACATAGTGTTTGTTTCATGGTGACTAAATCACCAAGTGGGTGAGATTTGTCAAGCTTACTTTTATATGTAATTCTACATATCTGGTAGTACAGATACTGGTTGCCCGGTAACCTCAAGTCTCCAGGAAGTTATTGTCCCAGCCCTGTGCCAATGTTTTACTACCAGCGTAACAGCAAAGTTTAGCATGCTGCTCAAACGTTCTCTAGTTGCTATACCTGCTGGTTTCAATTCACGGTCGCAGCCTATCCCAGCATGCATGGAGAAAAAGACGAGGACAGGCCATCAATCTGCTGCAGGGCCTAAACACAAACAGAATAACATATATTCACTCACAGACACATCTGTTGCACACATCTTTCTGTTTAGCAGTACAGACAGCCAAGCCGAGCTGCCCTCTAGGAATTTAAAAACAACACTGAAAGGAAAACTTTAAAGGATTGTTTCGTACAAGGGGTATTTTAAAAACATCAACATCTCACAGTAAAGTAAAGGCAAAGAAACAGCTGTTTTCTGGTCCATATTAGTGAGTAATTATTAGGGCTGGGAGAACAAAATCGTATGCATCGTGATATTTTTAGATCAATTTATTTTTTTTTACCAGTGATTGACCTAAATATTTTCTGTTTCTATGGTACCAACTACATCATATCCGTTTCCAGCAGAAAAGGCAGAAAATACATGTTATGTGCTTCTTTACAAACAAAATAAATGTCACTCATTGACTGACATGTGATGTGCATTCTTTTCAGAAAACAATTAGTTGTTAGAAATGTCTCATGATATATTGTTTGTGTTAAGGAAGGAAACGAATCGCAATACTTCTAAAATCGCAATAACTGAAAATCGCAAAACAAATCAACTTGGCGCCCATGTATCGAATCAGGACAAAAGCATATGGTCCCAGTCCTAGTAACTATTTGCAAATACCACCTGGTAGGGGTTAAAACCTGCGTTGGTCTTCTAAAATGAAATGCCATCGGTTGATGGGAATGTGATATGCGTGATAAAATGTGCTGATTGAAATTCCACACCTTCGGTTCCTAACATGCTTCTGGCTCTCTCTCCTACTCCTTGCAACTCTAGCTCCTCCTTGACTCTGTGTTCTTCCTCCTTCAGACATCAACCTGGCAGGAGAGCCGAAACCTCACAGATCGAAGACAGGGAAGCGTTCTGCAGGAGACATGTACAGGTGTGTACACACTCGATTATTCTCACAGCTACAATTCCAGTAATGCCGCAATTCCAACAGGTCTCGAAGCGCAAAGTTAGAAAGTAAAACTTCATGTCAAAGATGAGTGCCCTTTGCTGTAGTTAATCGTTCTACCCTCTCCACAGTTCATCTGTTGATTTGGACTATGACTTTCAAAGAGATTACTATGATAGGTAAGCTGTCTGTTCTTTATATTTTTAAGAATAATTGCTCATGTGTGTTATCTATATACCTGTTATCTGTTGTTGAAGTCCTTAATGTCCAGAGTGCATAATACCAAAGCCGGTCTACGGAAAGCCGTTCCACTCCCCATTCAGCCCCATTGTACCGACTTTGGTTGCAGTTCCACCAGAGTTCCACTGGGGGGGGATCACGGTTCAGTGCAAAATGAATGGGACCTTATGGAGCTAGACGGCTACATTTGTCTCTTTTGCCTGATTGTCATTGAGAAATCTCAGATTTGATTGTAGTTTTTGCAAGTTCAACATGGATTATAGGTCAAAAGTTGAATGAACGAGTACTTATGCCCTTTCGATTTCTTACAAGTTGAGTCGTTGTTGCCCATACCACGCTAGCATTCTGCTAATGAATGCTGATTGGTCAGTGAAGGACTGATTAGGATCGGAGGTCCCGCTTGACGGCATCCGAAGCGGAGCCAGAATGTCAGAGTGAATATTTCGGCGTGGTCGTTAAAATATTAGCAGACCTCTTTCTAGCATGTGTATTGACAGGGAGAGCCTAACCTGTTAGCTGTGTTGTCGAGCGACTCAGAGCTCGCCGTAAAGCAGTATCTCTGGCCGTGTATTTTCTTTGCCTCCCCTTTCGAATGCAACATTCAAATTACCAGACAAAAAATTATCTCCTGAGAAAAGGATTTTTAGAGGTATAGCTCCATAGAGTCCCATTCATTCTGCAGTGGCCTGTGAGCGCCATCTAGTGGAACTCAGAACCCAGAATAACGAGGGAGTGGAACTTCTTCCTATATTAGAAGTTCTGATAATACCCTGGCTTTGGTTTGGGTCAGCTAAAGGTTTGTTCAGTAATGCCGTGTTTGAATTAAGCTTTAATGTGTCAATGTGCAAATTCAAAGGGCTACTTTTAGTAGTTTACTAACCAAATATTCATGAAAAATCAACATTAGATGTTGACAGTGAAACACACACACAGATGTTGTATTCATTCTCTCTGTCCGTTGTTGCACACATTCACACACACACACATTTCTGTGGCACCTCTTATATATTTTTGCTCTTCTGTATCTCAGGATGTACTCCTACCAGCCCCGGGTGCCACCTCCCCCCCCACCTCTGTCCCGTGCTGTCATTCCCACAAAGCGTCCCAGGGTCAGTCTGAGTGGAGGAGGGAGCCGACGAACCAAAACCAGCTTCTCTTCCTCCAAGACCAGCCAGAGGACCTCCCGAGCGAGTAGGTAGCACAGTTATGAAGTCAGCTGTCCCGTGCCGCTCCCATCACAACTGCACCCATGTTGTAATAGTCTGTCTTTGCCAGACCCTCCTCTACAGCGCTGCGGAGGAAGGTCTGGCTAGTCCACACATCCTGGGATGGGAGAAAAACGTGCTCTGGTTCAATGGGTCGCTGAGCGCAGGACAGAGCCACGGCGCAAAAAAGGAACTTGTTTTGGTGAAACATGTTTATGTCCAAAGTTTTAGTCGTGCAACAGAGAACTCAGATTGGACAGATAGTCTAGCTAGCTGTCTGGATTTACCCTGCAGAGATCTGAGGAGCAGTTAACCATAGTCCTCATAAATCAACCAGAGTTTAAAACTGCAACACAAAGAAAGCGAAAGGTAACGAACATCCGGCCGAAAAGAGGGACATCAGGCGGAATTTCTGGCAGCAACGGAGCAATCCCAGAAGTGGAACGTCGTGGATATAGACTATTGTAATGACTTCTCTACTGCTTTTCCTCCCACAGTGAAGGTAGATGATCTGCAGACCATCAAGAGAGAGCTCACACTGATCAAACACAAGGTGGACTACCTGCTGGAGAGCCTAGAGTGCATGGAAAAGGACCACAGCAAGAAGTCAGGTGGGCCCCAATGACTTGATTGTAACATACAGTCTATACTAAGGGTTCTCCGATCAGGATTTTTGGGGCCGATCACCGATCACCGATTGCTGGAAGACGTATCGGCCGATACCGATCACTTTTATGAACTGAAAATTACGCCATTACATAAGTCACACATGTTTAGAGAATGTATCAGTAACTGTTTGGCTTTCTGTCATAGCTCAAAATCTAAAAAAATGTCCTTTCAATCACTGCAGACATTTCTTCAGCACACACACACACACACACCGTCACACACACACACACACACACACACACCGTCACACACACACGGACCGACACACACACACACGGACCGACACACACACACACACACACACACACACACAAACAGCTGTTTGAGCGGCGCCGGAGCTGCTAGCTACACGACTCCGCTCTGCCTTAGCGTTAGCTAACTTTGAAAACTCCTCATCCTCCTTTCTGTGACTAACCTTCAAATGTCTGATGAGGTTGGTGGTGTTGAAATGTCTCTGGAGCTTTCCGCCTCGTGGTATTTCCTCGGTACACACGTTGCTAATCGCTAGTGTATTGTCTTTTTCCCAGATAGCAATGAGTCGGCGGACCACCAGCGGTGCTCCAGAGGCAGTAGAAGCGTCAGAATGGCGTAATCGCAAACACGTTTGCCGGAGCACCACCGGTGGCAGACGCTTTTTAAAAGCGGTAGCCGCCTTCCTACCGTCTTCGTTCCGTGGCCGGCCGCGGGCCAACTGCTGTTCTGCCGCCGTTCAGACACCTTGTAGAACTGCCAGACTGCTGAATGTAGGGACGCCGCTATTTTAGCTCCATGTTGAAAATGTTTTCACGAGTAGTGCGCTCTTAATACATCCGTGGTAGTGCGTCATCTGATCGGCCTATCGGATCGGCATTTATGGAGACCACCGATCAAACTATTTAAAGCCATTATCGGCCGATACCGATCGGTGACCGATCGATCGGAGCACCCTTAGTTTATACCCGCATGAAAGACAGAAAATGTAAAAGATGTGGAGGTTTCGTCTAGTGCAGAGATTAGTTCAATCAGAAAAAAAACCTTTGTAAACCAGCTTTGTGCTTTCTGTAAGAGTTGTCACATTTCTTCCCACGGTCTCCCTCCATTTACTCAGAGATGAAGAGCTGCCAACCAGAACCAGGTGAGGTGTCCCCCCTCAACTCCTCCACCTCCAGCAAGAAAGACGAGAGCCTGAAACGGGGCCTGAACGACTCAGACGAGGAGGGAGATCTGCTGGATGATGAAGACGAGGTGAGGGGTGGGGATGAGATGAGGGAACCAGGGCGAGAGCTAAGAACTCGTGTGTGATGAATAAAGTGTTGTTTGTCCACTTTTCTCTGCCGTGCAGATGAAATGCAGAGGGAGAGAGGAGGAGGAAGGCGAGCAGGAGGAAGGAGAGGACGATGGAGATAGCACCAACGGAGACGAGTCCTAAACATTACACAGGCACACAAACGCATACATACATAACACAGATTG
Source organism: Gymnocephalus cernua (assembly GCA_023631565.1). NCBI lineage: Eukaryota > Metazoa > Chordata > Actinopteri > Perciformes > Percidae > Gymnocephalus > Gymnocephalus cernua. The sequence goes on from CM042445.1 coordinate 20,307,769, forward strand.
TGTTTGAGTGTATCTCCACACCAGACTTGTACACAGTGGTCATGTCATAGCTGCTAAATTGACTGGACATTTATAAACAGTGTATTGTAGCTATTGCTTTCTCACACACACATACACACATTCATAAATATGTCAAGTACTTGTTTCTGGATTTTCCAATTTTCTTTGAAGTTGGTAATTTGATTTTTCCTACTTTTTCTGACATTCTTTTATTCAACTTTTTTTATGAATATTTTCTGCTATTGGATAAATGCAAGTTCGATGTGTTAGGTTTAGAGAAAATGCAAGTTCAGTTGAGGATAAATGCTACATTGTATAGCATTGTATGTTTTAATTCAGGGCTATAAGCCACTCCAGTGTAACATTGACTGAGAAATTGTTTGTTTAGATGACCGTTTAGTTGATGTAAAAAAAAAAATAATTGAACAAATTACCACCCGGCAGTAGCTGACATGACAAGATTTTCTCAAGTGCAACGGTTTGAATTTAAGTCAGGCTTGAGACAAAATACCAGACATGGTACTACAGTCTAGGCTTGAAAATGTATAGGATTTAAAAGATATTCCTGATGTAGCTGCTGTACAGCTGCCTCCTAACCAGCAGGTGGCAGTGTATCACAATAACGGGCCACACAGGAGGACTTATTTCTGTTACCCTTCTGCTTGTCAGATAACAAGAGCATGTAGAAAACCTGGCATCAGGCTGCGCAAATGCTGAGACAAAATCCCCATTGCTCTGAAAACTAGTTTTGTTTGTCGCCGAGGTGTTGCAACCTTGACTGATCTTGTCTATGTAATGCGGTGCTGTCCATGTTTGTCGGTTTCTGTTGATGTTTTGTTTGTCATTCGACTGCACTAGTCAAAGTGAATAAACATGTTTTCCAAGTTGGAACCTGTACGAGCTTTTTCTGAAAACCTACATGGACGCAGTAAGGTGCAGTGCAACATTTCTTTCTACAATCACCACTTGAAATGATAAATCACTTGCAGATTACAAGGTAGTACAAAATGGGAACCCTACCATTGTGCTGCATGCTGTGGGTCGTTTGCTTGCAATAAAGGTGGAGTTAAGTTCATAGCACACAGGTTGAGGCTAGTTTGAACTTGAAGTTATTACCTCGCAAAAATTCTTGCTGGGCCGATATTTTCCCTTGTACAGGGGCGGACTGGCCATCTGTGTGATCTGGAGAATCACAGAACGGCCGGTACTCCAGGACGGCCAGCGGGCCGGTCCACCACCCGCCACACACGCAGTCAAAGCCCATCTATGGAAAGCCGTTCCACTTCCTATTCAGCCCCATTGCACCTACTTTGGTTGCAGTCCCACCAGAGTTCCACTGGGGGGGATCACGGTCCAGTGCTAATTTGTCTCTTCTGCCTGATAGTTGTTGAGAAATCTCAGATTTGATTGTAGTTTTTGCAAGTTCAACATGGATTATAGGTCAAAAGTTGAATGAACGAGTACTTATGCCCTTTCGATTTCTTACAAGTTGAGTCGTTGCCCATACCACGCTGGCATTCTGCTAATGAATGCTGATTGGTCAGTGAAGGACTGATTACGATCGGAGGTCCCGCTTGACGGCATCCAAAGCGGAGCCAGAATGTCAGAGTGAATATTTCGGCGTGGTCATTAAAACATTAGCAAACCTTTCTAGCATGTGTATTGACAGGGAGAGCCTAACCTGTTAGCTGTGTTGTTGATGCCTCGAGAGAAAAAATAAAGTGACTCACCCAGTAAGAGCGTGCCCCCCCCCCCCCCCCCCCCCCCCGTGTAGGCTGAGTCTTTTGCAGCGGCCGGGTTCGAGTCTGACGTGCGGCCCTTTGCTGCGTGTCATTCCCCATCTCTCTCCCACCTTTCCTTGTCTATCCACTGTGACCACAAATCAAGTGTGTGACACCCCCCCTCCCCCCAGAAAAACAAAAAAAACTTAAATAGGCTACCATTTGAAATAAATGATATGTTTTAGTTTGTAATATAGGTGATCTGGCCCCTTAAGTTACTTGAACCTAAATAAAAACACGTTTCTTACCTAAACTCTGGAAGAGTAAACATCTACTTGAACAAGCGAAAAAGCTTGTTTGTCCAAAATTTCATTACCAATGACCAAATGGCAATCAATGCACAGCTTCCTTATTAATAAACATTATCCTGCCAGGAGTCTGCTGAGGCCTTGGAGCTCCGTAATGAAGGCAAGAACAGCTGGCAGGGATCAACAGGAAGCAAAGATGGATAACTAATCAATAAGCAGGCGTCTTCAGGGTGAACTGTGATTAACTTGGGAACAACAGACAGAGGGGGATGGATAATGAGAGGATTTAGAGTGAGCAAACCACAACAGTGGAAACGGTGTGTAACAGCTTGAGTGATTGCAGAGCATTACCTTTTGGTTAAACGTTGTCTAAGCACTGGTGGTTGTTCTTGTGCAATGTTTTATTGGATAGAAAATGTTGTATTGCTTGTCACTGAAAATATGTGTGCATTTTTAAAGAAACGATATGGATAGGCCTACATTTAGATGATCACATGAACAGATTGCATCATTGATTCCCATTCCACAACAGGCCTGAAACACTGCCGCTCTTTAATTCTTTGCAATGAATGGCAGCACATCAAAAAGAAGCCGTCAAACAGATCTAAATCTGATGACGCATTTGACCTTGAAACGTTCACTCACATCGTATAGGCTATACCATAAGATGTAAATGCATGCACGACATTGGCTAAATGAAAATTAATGAAATTAAAGTAAGCACGGTGCAGTGGGAGGTTCACGCATTGGCAGTTATATGGGAAAACATTGATACTTAGAATATTAATCTGAGCCTGTCAGTGGCAAAACGAGCACTTTTGTGAAGGTAAATACAAACTAGACAATTGCCCTATTAACTTACATTGTAGCTTGTGTTGCCGATTGTAGCAATCTTGCCTAATACTGGGCCAATGTCAAAGATTGTTGTTCCAGGTTGAACAAATACAGTAGTTAACCTTTAAGAAAAAGTGTGTAGAGGTCAAAATCACTCAGCAACAAAACAACAGGTGCAAACCTGAACTCATGGTGGTCACTTTGTCATGGCATGGCAGGAAATAGCTGTAATGGCATTAATAATGGCTGCATTCCATTTAGGTTTGCCAGCTGAGCCCTGTGCATGCTGGCATGAATACATGTTACCAGTCAGTGGAGATGTTATTAGTTACACCTGTGTGACAAATAACATTACTAATGGCAGCCTCATTATGTGACAAGTCTAAACGTCTACCATGAAAGCAGTTTGTAATTGTTAAAGAGACATTTCGCCCCAAAATCAAAAATACATATTTTTCCATTTACTAGTAGTGCTATTTATCAATCTAGATTATTTGGTGTGAGTTGCCCAGTGTTGGAGATATCAGTCGTAGAGCTGTCTGCCTTCTCTCTCCAATTTAATGCAACTAGATGGCACTTGGCTTGTGGTCCTCAAACGCCAAAAAAATACAACCAAACTTAACAGCAATGTCTCTTTCCAGAAATTATGACCCGGTTACTCAAGATAATCCACAGACCTGGTTGTAAGCAATTTCACGTAGGACCTATTTTCATTCTGCCATAGAAAGGCCGATATCCCCAACATTGGGCAACTCACACCAAAACAATAAATAGCACTACAAGAAACAGGAAAATATGTATTTTTTTATTTGGGTTGAACTGTCCCTTTAAAATACTTTGTAACTAGTGCTGCATCAACTAGACAAATTGCAACTTTTATGAATATACTGTAGAGTATGAGCCATATCTTTTTCATCACTTCAGCCGATTAGCTTCGTTTGGCACAGACTGGATTGTAGGCAGATTTTGTTATTCTTTGGACAGAGCCAGGCTAGCTGTTACCCCAGTTTCAAGCCTTTGTGCTAAGCTAAGCTAACCCGGCTGGTGGCTTTATTTACTAAACAGACATGAGGGTGGCAACAATGTTCTCATCTAACTCGCAGCAAGAAAGAAAATCAGTGTATTTGCCAAAATGCCAAACTATTCCTTTAATCATGAAATAAGCCATTAAGTATTGATTTGGTGATTAACACAACATCCAGCAGTCATCTTAAAACTGGGCTGTCTAGGTGTCTAGTGTACATATAACGCTTTGTTAACATAACATATAAAAGATTGTATTTCGAGGTGAACCGGATACTAACTACATGTTAAAACAATGGCTGAAATGGCAAAGAAATTCAGCACCATTTAGTAGCACTTGAGTGCTGCTAGTTTATTTGGGTCCGTTGTGGCACAAGTGGAATCAGATGGGGCTGTAACTACAATATAGTGATTCATTTGTATTAATCATAAATATCTCAGTATGTTTTTATTATTTACTCTAATAAAATGCGCAAAAGTAGTTTAAAATGCCCATGAAGTTCCCAAACCCATAAGGTCTTCAAACTGAGTTTGTCGCAGAAAACGGTCCAAAACCCAAAGTTCTGGTTCATAGCAGTTTTGGGCATTTTTGCTTTTTCATAGTGTAGCAAAGAAAATAATTATCTTGATTAAGTTTCTGCTCATTGACAAAATAATTGACTAATTCTTCCAGCAATAGTGCCAGATTTTGGCTACCTGGAAATCCATCCCTGTTGCTCATTTAGGCCTAGGCCTGTTTGATTTTCTTCTTTTTGTTTTTCTTTCTGCAGTGCATACTGTATGTGAGAGCTGTGGGACACAAAAAAGGTTCTCCTCTTTTCAGACCATTTAACAAGAGCATGTTTGTGATGAAAGAAACATTCCTCTCTTTTTTTTTGGTTGAGCCTGTCGTCGCTGCACTTGGCTGCACTTAATTTAGTGTTACAAAGAAGAGGCCCTGTGTGTGTGTGTGTGTGTGTGTGTGTGTGTGTGTGTGTGTGTGTGTGTGTGTGTGTGTGTGTGTGTGTGTGTGTGTGTGTGTGTGTGTGTGTGTGTATGTTGTGCGTGTTGTGCAGCGGTTTCCCTGTGACTAGCCCCCATAGCTGGTGTGAATATAAATGAGTGAGAAAGAGGGTTTCCACCACTGAACACAAGAGGGGGAGAAGAGGAGGAGGTCGAGAGGAGGAATTGTTGCTTCAGGCTGTTTTGCCTCCTGCCTCTTTTTCTCCCTTTGGCCATGTTCACCAAAGGAAGGAGAAGTTGTATTATCTCCCTCCCTCTTGTTTCTCTCACAAGTCCCTCTCTCTGTCTTCTTTTTATCATTTTTTCTTTGTGCAACCTTTGAACATCTTCATCCACTATTCTCCCTCTGTTTCTCGACTTTATCTCGCCCTACATCACTCCCCGAGTCCTTCTATTTTCTCCTTTCATTCCATATTTCTGTCCCTCTCCTTCTCTCCACTCTTTCCTTAACCATTTAACACTATCACTTTCCTTCCATCCTTGCTTCTGCCCCTCTCTCGCTCCAGAGTGATTGTTGTCTGATCTGACTGTAGCCTCAGATCAGATCCGACCCTGCGGCTGTAATCAGCCCTCAGCGTCCCTGCTTCGCACAGATAATCTGCCTGTGTTCAGGAACAGAAAAAGATCTGCCAGTACATCTGTTTTCCACCGTAACACACTTAAACATGCACAGCACGATAATGCGGCTGCTTGTGGCTGAGAGTACTGTGTGAGGGACATCTGTGGTACAGGTAGCAATATTATACTGTGAAAATACTAAATGAGAAGTGCAAATCCTGCATTCTACATCTCACTTAAAAGAATAATTTAACATTTTTGGAAATAGGCTGATTCGCCTTCTTGCTGAGAGTTAAATGAGAAGATTGATACCAATCTAGAACAACAGTTACAGACGACTGGGTTAGATAGATAGATAGATAGATAGATAGATAGATAGATAGATAGATAGATAGATAGATAGATAGATAGATAGATAGATAGATAGATAGATAGATAGATAGATAGATAGATAGATAGATAGATAGATAGATAGATAGATAGATAGATAGATAGATAAATAGAGAGATAGATAGATAGATACTTTATTCATCCCAAGGGAAATTTGAGGCATCCAGTAGCTTAGACAACCATACCACAACAAACACACATACACACATATATCTCACATACATAAAAAATCACTCACAGAAATTACATCATCATCTATAAAGCTCTAAAGTTTTCCAACTACCTCACTATCTTTCTCCTATTTAAATCTTGCAACCATCTGATTCATTAATTAGATATCCCATATATACTGCCCTGCAGCTCAGGCTGGAAACCTGCACGTTTATCTCTCCTGCTTCCGTTCACAATTTTGCAGGAACCAATCACAAACTGGCTTATCCACCTGGTGCGCTATTGGCGGGTTTAACACGATGACGATAGAGAAGCGAAGGCAAGCAGCTTCTTGTTTACATTCAACATGGCGGCCACCAAAGTGCAGCAACCCGTTGATGCCGCTTTCGCTGCCGTTTTAAAAGATTTCAAAGGCAAGTTTTCTTTGAAAACGGAACAGAAACTGCTCAATGGTGTTTTAAGCCTCCAACGTCGCCTTCCATGCAGCTGACCTTAACCTTAACCCTAAACATAACCATTGCTGCGCTGCCTGGAAGGCGACGTTGGGGGCCCAAAACACCAAACACAACAGAAACTTGCCATGGAACAATTCCTACAAAAAAAGGATGTGTTTGCCTTGCTACCAACAGGCTTTCGCTCTGTCTCGCTCTGTAAAGTACGTCACCTGGCTCATTCGTCTGATTGGTTGAAGGACTATCCAATTGCGTGCAGAGTCATTTGAACTACGCCCGTTGATCACGCCTCTTGTGCGGAGAAAATACAGAGCAGACTCCCCAGACTAATGTTCAGTCTTAAACGATTGAGCTTGGTCTGGTGATAGCCAGACTAGTTTGTTTCACAAAAGTGCCACCGAATTGTGCCACAGAAAATGATTATCACACACAAGTATGGTGTTTTTTTGGATTAGTGAAACATGTCAACATGAACGCGAAAGGAAATGATCTCATGTTGCTTGCCTGTTCTAAATTTAGTGAAACAGACACCTTTTTCCACATCTAAACATGTCTTCAAACATTAAACCACATGTTTATCCCAGTTTTACCTCAGATTTTTTAAACTGCAAGTCACCAAATCAGTGCTCACTTGGGCCAATATTGGGCATTCCCTCCATATTTTCATGGCCTGAAGAAATGTACATACAGTTTGCACCATGATTGTGTTTGGTATATTTTGCTTACTTGTGTGAAATCCCCACTGTGCATCTAGATACTACATGCTTTAAAAAAAAACAGTTCAGCACTAAATCGCTCTTTTAAAAAAAATCTCACTGGGCCTTTCTGACCATATGGCCGACGCTTGTCTTCCCATTTGTCATGTCATCGGGGCCAGTGCTGCTTTCCAACACATTAATATTCATCGCTGTAGCTTTTATCTGCATGAAATCGGGTTATTGGCAACGGTTGATCATTCTGCATCTTTGCTCTCTTTCCTCTCGCTGTATCTCTCTTCTATATTCCTGTGTGTTTGCCTTTATACTATGATGGGCGAAAAAAGCAAGAAAAGGAGAAGATGAATGCAAAAAAGAGGAAACTAATAAGGGTTGGAAAGAGGGGAGAGAAAGAACTGAGACGAAAAAAGGCAGATGGAAAGGAGCTGGATAAGCGAGTAATGAAGGGGACAGAGAAAAGGAGAGACAGCGGTGACATCACAGACACTTTAAGTAGGTCAGGTAAGAAGTTGTGATGTCACTTACATTGGGCCCACTGGGCCAATCGCGTGCAAGGACACACCCCCCTTGTCCACTGCCAGAGGAAAATAAAACTGCACCTCCCTTTCTGCAGCTGTCTCAAATCACAGACACACCACAAGCACATGCAAACATTCATGCTGCTATAAAGACCGACATTGACAGTAACAGCATGCTGCTGTAATCCCTGAGGAGATGCAGTATGTTTTACTTGATTCATGTCTCTCCTTCTTCTTCTCTTTCCTCGTCCCCTCCCCTGATTCCTCCCACAAACAGCTCTCACGAAAGCCTCTTTAGATGGAGCTAAAGAAGACGTCTGCGCCGCTCACTATAGTGGAGCTATTTCTGACGTCCTTTTGATTTTTAGCATCAAACAAATCCACTTGTCTTTAATCAGGGCTTGATAGGAATGCATTCAAGTGTGTGTGTGTGTGTGTGTGTGTGTGTGTGTGTGTGTGTGTGTGTGTGTGTGTGTGTGTGTCAGAACGCGAGAACAATGGGGAAGATGAGATAACTTGACAAAAGCCTTATTGCCAAATACATTTTACAATGTTGAGGTACAAAGTAGAAATAGAAAGTACAGGCCTATACACAAATCAACATGTCGATCATACAGCAAGTTGTAAGAGGATCATATGTGCACTAGAGCAATAGAAATAGTTGCCTCAGTTTCTCAATTTTATATTATGCAATCATGTTTATCAAATGAAATGAGGCACTTGTAAGGACTCTACACTCTACAAGTAAGATCAGATGTGCACAAGGACGTGAACTGAAACATTATTGTAGAATAGAGCAAATCTATTCAGTGACCCTCCGCCCAATTTCATGGCATGGACTCAACCATTCTCACCTATCTTCATTCATTCCCAATCATGGTCAAAACTTCACTCACTACTAATCATGGCCTATCATAAGTCCCACCCATTTCCTGTGTCCTGGCTGGCAGCAACATGAGGCAGCATGTGAGGGCCCTCTGTCCTCACAATTCAGAGGCAAAATCCTATGGTCATGCGTGAAAGAAAAAACAAAAACCCATAACCGTCAAGCCTCATCATCTGCCTTTGCCCTGAATGTGTGCAGAGTAAAATAATGGCTTAAACGGAAACACCTGTTGTCCTTTATACATTCTTGCCGATGTACCATGGCGATGCTCAACTCCTAAAAAACAATCCAAAGATAGAATCTACAATTATAATTCATGAAACATTGGATATATGTGCATATTTTTGTAAGTGAAAACAAGGTGTGCAAATCACAAACAGAGAAAAACACAACTCGTAACATTAAGGCCGCATGAGTAATTCAATGCAAATTCATCCCGTTAAATAAGGAAGCAGTTAAATCAATCGTAGCATTCCTTACTGTTTATTAATTGCCATTTGCATGAAATACACTTAAAGATGCACAACTACTACGTCTTTATTTTTTTTATTTTGCATCAGGTAAAGTTTAAGGGAAAGACTTGAAGACTAAACGTGTTTAACACTCTAAGGGGAATAATACAGTGAGAGAAGTCTGTAGCCACACATTGTCCCCATCTTATTATCATCAGGTCACAAGATCAATTAGAACAAAACAAGGCGCCCATCAGAGGAGTGTGTGCCAAGTAAAAGTGTCTCTGAGCAACGCACTGATAATCTTCTTTGTCATTGGCTGTCTATTTCCCAGTTAATTACAAGGAGAGCATATGGTTCTGTGAAGTGGCTCTTCCCCTATAATAAGGATTAGATCAGAATATATAGTACAAGTTCTGACTGGCCTGTTAAAACATGGTCTATTTGTTTGTTTTGTTTTAGTTTTGAACATTCACCCAAGAGTTTTGCCTTTCTCTTATCTTAAAGTGCTCATATTATGCTCATTTTCAGGATCATAATTGTATTTAGAGGTTGTACTAGAATAGGTTTACATGGTTTCATTTTCAAAAAACACCATATTTTTGTTGTACTGCACATTGCTGCAGCTCCTCTTTTCACCCTGTGTGTTGAGCTCTCTGTTTTAGCTACAGAGTGAGACATCTCACTTCTGTTCCATCTTTGTTGGGAGTCGCACATGCTCAGTAGCCAGGTAAGCACTGCTAGCCAGTCAGAAGCAGAGCATGAGGGCGTGTCATGCTAGCAGCTAGGTGAGCATTATAACGTGTGTTACAAAGTGACCACGTTTGTCTCTGAAGTAAAGGCTGGACTACAACAGAGCTGTTTGGAGCAGTTTGTGAACAGTGTTTTCTGTTGGAGATGGTAAGACCCTTTGGGCTGGACTTTGGGATTTTTCACTTTGTAAACCTATAACATGCACAAAAAGATATATAACACAATAAAGGAAAGGGGAAAAGCCAAAAAGCATAATATGAGCACTTTAAATCCTTCTGTTTAAGCTAAAACATGCAAATCGCCTGATAGCAACAGTATGTTGCAATTACACTCACCCGGGCTAAAAGCATAATCTCACCAACATAATTAGAGTATGGTGTGAGTACGGGCGTGGCCTAGCTTAAATATGGGTCTGTAAATGTGGACGCCGTTAATCACTCTGGATAATAAGCGTCAGCTCAGCGCCTGAAAAGCAAATGTGTTGTGTCTGTGTCAGAGGATTGTGGAGGGACAGTGATTTGCAACAATAGCGCGACCACGTAAGGTATGTATCTCATGGATGCGCCGACAGTTTTGTTGTCATTACTTAGAATTACTCATGAGGGAGACAGAAATTACGCACTGTAGCTTTGAAGTGAAGATTCTAATCCAAATGTTGCAAATATTGCCAGAATTCACAAGAAACATGTTAAAATAAAGTGCATAAATATGCAAATGTTGAAGAAAATTTCACTGAAACATTCTCCTCAAATCTATTTCTGTCCTTTCTGCAGAACATTGCACTGCCTGGCTATGTGTGAGCTGTTATATGCATTTAGCAGCAGTCATAATTTAACATTATCGTCAAGATTCTTTTTCCACTCTTATTTTCTTCTCCTTCAATCAGCATTAACCCGGGTAGACTGCTGCCAGCAGGAGGGCGGCTGTGGAGGGTAATAGAGGGGAGTGTGTGTGTGTGTGTGTGTGTGTGTGTGTGTGTGTGTGTGTGTGTGTGTGTGTGTGAGTGTGTGTGTGTGTGTGTGTGTGTGTGTGTGTGTGTGTGTGTGTGTGTGTGTGTGTGTGTCTGCACAGAAGGCAGATGGGGTCACCAAGTCAACTACAGTGATTAAAAGGAGCCTGTTTTAGCCAATGAGGCCCCCATTGACCAGCTGGAGCTGCAGCACATTATCCAGTCATCGAGGGAAGAGGAGGAGCAGGGAGCAAGCAGTCACATCAAAGCAACTTTATTCACAAAGAGATTTTTGCAAAACAACAGCAGGACAAAAAGCAACAAAAGTGCTGGAGAGGAGCTGACACGGAGGAGATGAAAGTTTAAAACGTCAGGCCCAGTAGGTCTAATAGGAGACAAAGACATACAGCCAGCTGCATTTTGGGACTTAACAAGGACTGAAAAAGACAATTGATTGGACTGCTAAAAGCTAAGTCGCTGAGTGTTCTTCCTGTCGCTCTACAAGTAATACGAAACTCTGATTAATGGAACCAATCTTTCATCTTTGAGTCTGTAATAGTTAAAAGAGCAACGCTGGACACGAGGATGCAGAGGAGCTGATGATGATGAAGGTGACCGTCATCCTCAGACCGGGGGGGGGGGGGGGGGGGGGGGGGGGGCACTGAGTTCACTGATTTGGAACTAGCAGTGATGGTGTGAAGAAGGAGATTATGGCGCTAAATTCAAACGACACACAGCACTTTAATGGAGCGGATTCTTTTCACATAATTGACTAAAACACTTAGATGTTTGGAAATGACTGCTTCAGATCTTTGGAGAGTTCCTTGGATGAAAGCAAGTTAGCACATACAGGATGCAATGGATTAAATGCATCCTGTATGTGCTAACTTGCTTTCAAGATGTAAGATGTTTCTTTCTCCATCCTGAGACGGAGAAAGAAACATCGTTGCAACAGCTGCATCGTGAAAGAGAGACTTAGTGGATACATGCAAACTTGGAGGTCATGTTGTCAGAAATGTCAGACAATTCGGGGGTTTTAACAACCTGAGGAAGACACTTTATTCTACAATTGCACAGCTGTCATTTACACTCTTTCGAAAACCCATTTTTTACGGTTGTTATTTTCCTGCAATTAAGTGTATTTACATTCAATAATTGCCTCTCTATATAACAGTTTCCATTGTTACTACCAGGTTCTGCCATTCCTGACCTCAGTATTTATTAAAGCTGCTATAATCTATATTTTTATTACCCCTGCCAAGAAGTTGTTTTCCGTAGTTTCCGCAGTTTTTAAAAAATCTGCACAATATCCAATAATATGGCAGTGCTAGCTTGTTTCTGCAGCCACCAAGTGGCAAAAAGAAAGTCAAAAGTGTCTCAGGGGTTGTATTAAGTATATCTAAAAACCTGAGCTGGGAGCAAAGATCTAATGAGAGCGACTGAGCAGTTAATGAGCTTATAAAAGTGTTCAAACTCGCTGGATTTGTGATGATATTAAAGATGTGACGGATACTTTTTCCTCCCTTGTAGTTGAATTACATGACCGGCTACCTGAACCTCCCATGGTTCCGTCCCCAAGGTTCAATTATGTTTACGCTTAAATCTCATCATTTTAATAGCACTATAGTGAATTACACCGCTGAGGCTGGTATTTCATTGAGACAGTGGGTGACCTTGATTATAATGGAAGGGTTTGCGGTAGCACTAGCAGCATCCTGCAGTTCAAATGAGATATAAACTGTTACCAGAATACAAACTGATAATGTTAGACGACGACTCAGGTGTGACTTGATTGCCTGTTTTGGGGTTATTCAATGTTTTTCTTTGAATATAATTTTGCATGCAGTAAAGTTAAACGCCCTGTAATGTAATTTCCTGCTCGACATGTAGCTGTTGGCTCGTCTTTGCAGCTCAGCAGCCAGTATTGTATCAGAAAACAAACCGAAAGCATTTCCAGGCTGATTGTTCTGTGTACGCCACTTGAACATTTTGTTTTTGTATGGTATTACAGTACGGGGCCATAATATATTCCTCTTGATAACATTTTTATTGGCAGCAGTACAAAACAAAGTCCTCTCTACCACTAAATGGCATGTTTACACTTGAAGGTATTTGTCTGTTTGTTCCAGCGCTGACTGACTCGAGGCTTGCCAACATCCCCACAGACCGCACACTCAGGCATTTTATTTCAGGACTGGTAGATTTAATAGAGGAAGGAAAATACTTTTTATCAATTATTCAACCTGCTATGACCTTAGAGACAGACATACTGTTAAGGTTTGAGATTGTTTCAGGCAGTGACAGCCCTGGCATTTGCAACACACCGGCCCTATTTTTGTCAATAACCTAGCTTGGAAATTAGTAACTCTGCCTTCCGAGTGAATCTTTCCACGCACCTCGCCGCAGTACAATCTTGAATATCTGTGGCTGCATGCATAAAATAACTTATCAAAATTAACCAAAGACAAATTATCAGTAGTGGCCCATATGGGTCCATAGGGTGCCGCCCTTCTGGCATTTGCCCAAATTCCAGTTGGCCAGTCCGTCACTTGTTTCGGGTCACACAGAGTTTAGGACAGACGGAGAACATAATTCTCAGCTGTACAGCTATGATAGCACAGCCCCTTGTGGTTTTGAGAAATACGGCTGAAGCTTTTGCTGGAGCATGTCTAAATTTAACATTTCACATGACTGAGACTTGAACACATTCTCTGTATTTGTTTATTGGGAACTCTTTTAGCTTAAGTCTCTCCCAAGAGGGGTTGTAAGATGGACTATTTCTTGGCTGGGAGCACTTGCTAAGCCAGCGGAGACTTCAGGAAGTTACTGCCCCCTTGAAAACGGCAAATTGTGGTTATTCTTGGGTTTTTGTGCGGTTTAAACAAACGATACACAACTTGTTAATTAGTGAGCTTTAGAGCTGCTTGTAAGCAGATTTTTGTACTTTTTGACAAAGGCTAACTGTTTCCCCTATGTTTCCAGTCTGTATGATAAGCTACGCTAATTTGGCTTCATATTTACCATAAAAACATGTATGTGGTATTGATCTTCTCTCAAGTAAGCAAATAAACATATTTCTCCAATGTTAAATCATTTTTTGATTAAAGGTGTAGAAAATGATGTATTAAACTTAGGTCTGGTGTTTTGGACGTTGGAAATAAACAAATGTGTTGAACTTTTGCCCTAAAATTGCACAATTTCTAGCTTTTTAAATATGACAAATGTAGTTATACCATTAACGTAATCATTTATACCAACTCAATAATGTCCTACTCCCTTCTTTTTTTTAGCAGCTGTGAGTAGCTCCCTTAACTAGCTGTGTTGTACTGATACTCGAAAGTCAAACAGTTTTGGTACGCATATGGCATGTGTGAAGAGTAACCAAACACCAGGCTGAAAAACAGTGTTTTGGGGATCTCTCTGGTTGAAAGTTTCACCTTTAACCACACCCATCAGTGATGTCACTGAGGTACATCACTGCAGCACGGTCGGAAGTTAGGTTGTATTAAAGGGGCGCTATGCAGTTTTGGCAATTTCTTTGCTGTTTTCTCGCTTTTTGCTCGCAGGTTTCTCTATAGAGCTCCCCCTACAGCCTCGGAATAGATATAACTGCTGAGTCCTCGCTCGGTCAGTCTGCCGTTTCCTCTTTCTCTGTTCCTCCGACAATGGTTTCCTAGCTTTCTGCTTCTTTTTTGCCGGCTCAGCCATGAACGATAGTGTGAAAAACTCCATCACTACCTTGTTCTTATGGCTAGCCGGTTCCTGGATGTGTGCAGTGCCTAAAGCAATTTGTTACATTGCAAGACCTGATTTCACGCGATACTTCCTGATGCTGAGGCCGGTGGCTCGCCGGCCGAAAGTTGCAAGGGTGGTTTTTCATCTCACAGGCGCTAGAGGGGAGCGAGACGACCACCATTCAACCTCAAAAAAGTCACATAACCATTCCAATGACTCCAAAGCTGTTCAGTTAAGGTAAATTAATTTTAAAAAACTGCATAGTTCCTCTTTAAATTACCATTTTAAAGAATAACAACACCAGTCTAAAAAGCAGTGTTTCACTTCCTCTCTTTGGTTGGAGGTTTAAGCCTGTTACCTAAAACCACATCAAACAATGATGTCACAGTTCTACATCATCAAGGGTGCACGGTTGTACAAACAATACTGTCCTTGATTTTGTCATTGTATCCAGTCTTGATGAATACTCTTAAATCACTGTTTGAATGTTTGCACAACTTGGACATAGTTTGCAGTTTTGATAAAGCTAAAGCTACATAGATAGCTAACTATATAGGTTATTTTTTATAAGGAAAAGCAACATAGTTCTAAAGTTAATATTAATACATAATAATATAAGTATCTGGGGATTCCTATACATGAAATAGTGTGTAAGAAAAATACTAAAACCATGTTGCTATGATAACGGGAGCTACATGTAGCTAACAAACTGATTTGATATCTGTGATTGCTTTTCTGTTAAAATCATCTACGCAAACAGTAACTGTTGAGGATGATGAGTCATCATGTCTTGTCCATGACAGCAATCAGACATTCACAGCTTATGTTGGACCTCCAGAATGGCCACCACAGGGGGTGTGTTACGTCACCTGCTGAAAGCCCTTTAATCCAGCCAGGCTGCTGATATGCATGAAACTGCAACTGTTGAAGCAGTTGCTGCAGTGAATGTGTTCAAGTCTCTCTGCGCGTACTTTTTCTGCTTTCAATGGAGCAAATAATGAAACTTTTACTGGAGGCAGATTTTTTTTTTAACCATTGATCTCGTACTTTCTCCTGAAGGGTTCAAGCATGAATAACAGTAAATCTGTTTAAATCCAGTGAAGCGTGAGGGCATCCGTGTACAGTATATGTGTTGATTTGGACTGAATTCATGACATAGTTTAAATGTGCGGCAGTGTGCTCGAGTGGAGAAATATCTGGCTCACCACAGCATGACAGAGGTACTGGCCGGAGGACCATTATGTAAGCTAGTTAAGTCAGGCCCCCTTTCAACTGCCAGCAATGATGCAGATAACATATTGACTGAGTTTAAATTCAAATGGGACCCCTGCAAAAAAGTGGATTCTTTTCCACAGAAAACTGTTTGCTGGCTGGAAAATTTGGAAAGCCCTTATTAGTTGTAGCATTCCTGCAAAATTCTAATACTTTAAATAGTAATGTTTGATAGGATTAAATGCATGCTTTGTTATAAATCCCTAAAAGAAATATATGTCACTCATATCGTTGGTTTTCTGTTCTAAATGCAGCTGAGAAGCACTAGAAGCCGTTTTGTCGTCCAATGGCATTACAAATGAGTCTATACTGTGTGTCACTTGGGGAGACTTGCATAACCACAGGGCTGAGTGATGTTCTCAGCAGCTCTGCTCTGGGTTTAGAGTACAGTGCAGTACAGTTTTCACTAGGATATGTCATGTTTATTTTTCCCTCTGTTCCCGTAGAACTTACTATGTATCTCAGCATAGAAAACAGAATAATGCAAGAGGAGAAGAAATTCTTGTTCTGTGTTTATAGAAACTGTTTATACCCCAATATTTATATGAAGGCTACCTTACACTACCGGACAAACGGACTCAAAATGTTAATCTTACATGACGTATACGGGAAAAGCCATTTCTTTGGCCTTTCTTAGTTAGAAAAGTGCAGACTGAAAACAAGTGACAAGTAAAAAATAAAAGTATTTCCTCCAGTGAACATGGTGAACTACAACCCCCTCCAGTGAGCCTCTGGGGGAGACTCCGAGCCCAGGTTTGGACCACCACACCTCTTCAAGATGGAGGTCTCGTTGTTAGACTCGTTGAAGTCGAAACGTCTTTAGGCTTTATGAGCGCGTTGTGACTCCAGCTGTGTGTTTATTTACATGCTGACTCGGGCCCAGTCGGGAATACTCGCGCCTTCTTCGGCTCAGCTCAGTTCCACGAGCTCAACAAGGGTGGACTGTACCAATGTGAATCGTAAGTGGAGGGGGAGCAAGAAAGATAAACACGCTATTTTCTCCCAATATCGCGTCAGCATTTAGTAATGGTCCAATCCGGAGCTGTCACAATTTGCATCAAAAACAACCCTTCACCTATTTGGATTAATTAATGAAACTGTTTACTCGTAGGCACATTTCTTGTCGATTTATTGGCAGATAACTTTTTCAACACCCCTAAAAACATCGCTACATCTTGAATTTTGACTGACCGCTCCATATTTTTTTTGTCTTCCTGTGTGCTGAATGTTCCTCCTGCTGGAGAAAGGAGAAATAAACAACGCTTGGCGAAACCGCAGCGGAAAATAAAGGAGGTGAAGGAAAAAAGTGAAATAACAGAAGACTAGAGACCGGAGGAACAGGCTGGAAAGAGAGCGAGGCATTGCGCAAGTGGAGAACGAGACTTGCTTTGGTGTGAAGACTTTTTTGTTCCCCATCTGCTGAGTAAAAGGTGAGTTTACCCCGTTGTTATTTTTAGTACCGTCATTTTTCTGTGCTTTTTTTTAAAAAAAGAATCTCTTTATGTTCTCCGGGGAGAAAGTGAAGGGAGTAAGTCTGTGCAGATTTGTCGTAATTGTTCATTGAACAGTCGCGCAACAAGGCAATAACACGAGAAAATTAAATGTTTTTTTTTTTCTCCGGGGACTTCTTTTGTGCAGGGATGCAACGTGGACCCAACTGTTTAATATTGCATTATGCAAACCGAGGTCAAAGACATCAGTGCCCCCCCCCCAATCTTGATTGAATCCAGAAACACGCTGCTCGATCCGCCTATCAACAAAAAAAATAGCCAACTTTGCAAGACGTTAATATTGAAATATTTGCAAGCACCAATTGGGAAAAAAAGACAATTGAAATAAAATTGTGCATGCATGGGAGCTTGAGAGTGTAGTGTGATAGGCAGAGTGCGTGTTATTGACGTGCACATGTGGCAAAGCCAGCGGCTCTTTGTCCACCCCCCACCTCCGCCCCTTCACCCAATAATAAACCGAGCCAGGCATGGCAGCTCAATGCATGCTGGGTTTCCTACAGACAAGAATACATAGGGCAATATTTGCAGTCTCGTGTGAACTTGAATCGTATATGAACTGCAGCAGTGGCGATTCTCCATGGTTAAATACGTTATATTATCTGTGCTGTGGCTCTTGGCGCGCCAGAACAGGGGATATAAAGTGTGTCAATGTCAAATGGAGGTGCGTCCTCTGTGTGTGCGTCCACTGGCCCTTTGCTGGCGCTGATCAAAACAAAAACAAGCGCTGAGAGAAAGAGAGAAAAAAAGCAAAGCCCTGAAAACATAATATCTTATATCCTGGCGCGCGAGGGGAACTGTTTTGCTTTAGTGTGTCGTGCCAGACCAAGGACGCACGCACGCACGCACGCACGCACGCACACACACACACACACACACACACACACACACACACACACACACACACACACACACACACACACACACACCTCTGTCTACAGGTCTACACACAGCTCTGGTTTTCACTATGCTGCAAGCTGCACGCACGCACTCAAGCAACGCTCGCGTGCAGATTCTGTGAGTCATACCGCATTTGGGGGACTCGCTCGCTCACTGCTCTTTGAGTGAAGTGGAGCTCCTGCTGATAACGCGCGCGCACACTGGTGCGCGAGCGTAGACAGGCTCATTTGAAGATTGTTGCATTTAGATATCTGAAGTAGACATTGTTCCAGCATTGTGCATTAAGGTGCAGGACTGCCTGCCTACGAGGACGCACGTGCGCGCGCAAAGGCTCTCCACGAGCTTTGTCAGAAATGATAGACTGTGCTGAGAATGATGCAGGCAGACACACACACACACACACACACGCACGCACGCACGCACACACACACACACACACACACACACACACACACACACACACACACACACACACACACACACACACACACACACACACACACAAGTGTGCTGCTTGTCTTTGTTGGAATTGCTGGTGGGTGTGGTGATACCAGCAGCTGTGTTTCCATAATTTTGCGGCTGTTTATTTCAAACAAAATTTTAGTATCATACCAAAATGGTTGACCACACAATGAAAAAGTTGGCTACTGAAAAACAGTTTTTAGTAGGAGATTAAAGGGTCAGCTGACCCAGATTTCAGTTCACAAGTGCACAGAGTTTGGGTTGTATCTGCGAGATATCTGCCTCTGAGATACATGCCATGCAAATTGGAATTAATGCAATTTAATTTGTGCTGCTGAATGCACTGAAGAATGATAATTAAAGCAGTGTGTCTTTTCAAAAACGGTCATGCTTATTCACTGTGGACAGTTTTTTGGGACTATTTCTTGGGATGAAGTAATTCCCACATGTAAACTCTAATTTATCATGCAAAGCTCTCTGCAGCGCAAGCATTATTTTCACCCCTATTGCATTGGGGATGGATGCAGAAATCTCAGAGGCTGATATCGCCAAGCCTCAGCAGATAAAAGCAGAACTATCTGCACAGCAAGATACCACTACGCAAAAGTAAAATAAGTGCAAGTCTAAACTACCCTGCTCTTTATGGATTAATATAGCACCACAAGGATCAGCTACAACATTAAAACAAATTCATAATTTAACACTCTTAATGGCCATTTTTGACTTATAAACCTAAGTGCATTTTTCTGCATTGGGGTTTACGTTCAAGTAGCCTACAACTATGATTGCAGGATTTAATTACTTTGAATAGATATTTTAACATCATTTTAGTAATGCCCCTTTAACTTAATGGTTATTTGAATTCCCTTCTGGTTAACACTCGGCTACATCGCTAATAGGGTTGGGTACCGAAATGCGGTGCCAATAGGGCCCCGGTTCCGACTAGGGATGGGCATTCGATTGAATTTTTTCGTCGATCGTCGGGAGAATTAATGATCAATTATCGATTAATCATTAATATTTTTATATTAAAATTAATTATTTATTTAACTTTTTATAAATTAAAAACGCAATGAAAATACAAAAATACAGCATGTTTTTACCTCGATGAGATCTTAATTACAAGAAGAACAACTTGTGACAGTTAAACTGGAGGTTTGGCCGTTGCTGCGAGCCGGCGTTGTTAAACAGAGACCCTCGTTTGTTCCAAAATAATAAATAAAAATAATCATGTTCAATAATAACTTAACCATAACTTAACCAAAAACATAATACTACTTAGATCTGACTCAAAACTATCCAGGGCACGGACAAAGCCTAATACAAAATAACCAGTTACTCACATACAACTTCTGCACCAGTCTACTGGTTTTTGTTGAGAAAAATAAGCAGGTTGACATGATCTGGGATCTCATCCATGGGTCAGACGCGACCGCTACCTGGTGATCGTCAGTCCATCCGCCGAACACACCCGCTGGCACGGGACGCAGGTAGCTACCTCCGCGCTAACTTGGCCAGCCCGGCCCGGGGAACCTTATTCCGTTCTTCGTTTCGTAGTGAGTTTCTACCAGTCTGGTGATGGTACGTCGTGACGGAATGTGAAATGCTGGTTCCAATATCCATCTCAATGAACGTGCAGATCCCTCGGGTAATTTCCCTCTGCTCGTTGTGCATCGCAGCTCCTCCGTGCTAACGCCGAGTTGATGATTGATACTGAGAGCACGACGCACAGCCACCGACGTTAACCAGGGTCGGATGCACTTTGTTTAAGTGGTACATCATTTGAGTCGTGGCCGTGTTGTACTTATACACGGCGTCGCAGTGTTTGCAGTGAACTAAGTCGTTTTTTAAATAAAAATGGTCCGACTCCACACTTCGCCGTGACCTCTTCATGTTTACTTTGAATCAAAACGTAACTCGCAGCTAACTGAGCAGCCTATGTCGCCCCCGGGTGGTAAAATGTTTAATTGCTGCTGACACACTGGAAATCATTACATTGCTGCAATCACACTACACAACTCAACCTGCATTAGTTTAATCGATGACAAATTAACGTGATCGACGAAATTCTTAATGGTCAATCGTCAATCGTCGATTAATTATGCCCATCCCTAGTTCCGACGTAAACGGTAGTAACAAGTAGCCTCGTGAGACCATCCTGATCTCGCGAGCTCCAGTTTCTGCTCGCAGATCAGTCTGGCATCTTGAGGCAGAGAAAATTTGGAGCCGTTCGCCAAACGGCCGGGCCAATCAGCGTTGGTTTTGAGGCGGGTTTAGGTGTGATGCAACGAGGAGCTCGCGAGATCAGGATGGTCTCACGACTCGAGGCTCAGCAAGCGGAAGCAACGCATGCAAATCTGACCTGATCTAGACACATTTTCAGACAGCGGTATCTCTGATTCTGTTAGCCGCTCGCTAATGCTGTTTTCTCTTGGATCCTTCTTTTGGAATATGGACCGGGAACCTGAAATGGGGCCTTTTATTCCTAAATTCTCGTTACACAAACGGCAAATATCCTTTACCGACATGTTGCTTGCTTGCTGAGCTAACAAGCTATGCTTTGCCTGCAGCAGCAGGGGGAGCCTGGCTTTGTCGTTGCTCTGTTGGTACATCATACGCTTCGTTGATCTGATTGGTTGATTTGGTCCGTCTATCACCAACATAGCTGGTGACAGACAGATGGTTTATCCAATCAGCTAACCAGTATTTTTGCCCCTTCCCAAACGTTCTCCAACGGAAAGTTCCCAGATGGATATACTGAGCAAATGCGAAGCAATCCATCTGGCGGAGTTAGGTTAAGTAACAAGACCGAATAAGAACGAAAATGTCGGTGCCTGACTTTACACTACACTCAACAGCAGGTAACGTTAGCCTACCTTTAGATAGTAGCTGGATTAAACACGGTTAAAATGCTGACCGCTAACGTTAAACAGTGTAAAGTGTGACTGTATATCAACAGTCTGCTCTGCAGCGCAGCAGCTGCCGACGTCGTAAAAACACAGACGCGGTGCGTTCACTGAAACTGTGCATTCAAAGTTACTGTAAAATACCCTTTTCCCATCTGGTGGTTGTTTTTGTCGTTCAACAGCAATTTACTGGTGAAATAAGTTATTGTTTATTATAAGTTATAGTTATTACATTACTATGAAATCATTTCATTTTGACCATATGGCCTTAGTAATAAACAATGTGTTCTTAAATTTCGCCGACTGTCGTTTAGTACCCTTCTTTTTTCTTCTTTTTTTTTAAACTTTCTTAAAAAGTATCAGTTCAGGCACCGTTTAGACACCGGCACCGTTTTAAAAGTACCGACTTAGCACCGGTATCGAAAAAAAAACAAAAATGATACCCAACCCTAATCCCTAAACATGTAGATATTTTGTCTCAATTTGTGTGAGCTGATCATGTTGGTGGGAAGACATGTTCGTAGGCTTCAAAGGCCTTCCCTCTGATCTGCTCCAGCGTCATACAGTACATAACAAATCATGGGGTATTTATAGAGGTTAGGAGAACAAATTGTTCTGCTGGGCTTTTTATATTAATGTGATTAGGCTCCCCAGATGTTGAGCTGCAGCAGAACCAATCTTGTGTAACACGCCTGTTATTTATATGGATTTAGTAATGTTCTCGACAAGTAAATATAGACTGAATGCTGCTTGTTTCACATTGTGGATTTAATACTTTTGGTGTTATGTCCTGTTTATCATACTCAAAAAGCAGTTTTATTGTTATTTTATTGAATTATTTATCAAAATAAGCAGACAATTTAATAAAAAGGCAATAGAATCATCAAACATTCAACCCAGAACAATAGTTATTTTACTATATTTAAAATATAATTTTAAATGCAGTAAATGGCAATAGGGTGAGGCAGTTGAACAGTATTATATTGTATATATATTATGTGAAAATGCACTGAAAAAGCAATATTACTTTACATTATGGCTGTGATTTCTTTACATCAACTCATTTTAAAAGGTCCAATGTTTAGGAATTTCTCCCATCTAGCGTTGAGATCGTATATTGCAATCAACTCTCTCGCGCCACACAGTTCAAAGTACGTATTACAGCTACGGTAGCCTTCACGCTTCAAAAAGCCGGTCTCTTGCTCTTTTCAATATCCTTTTTCAGACAGAACGCCAAAGGCGGAGCAGTATAGCCTGTATGTCCCTTACTGGCTAATGTATTTCAAGATGGCGCATGAATATGGAGCGTCTACCCCAGTTCATGCAAATGTAAAATTTCAAGCCAAAAGGAATACTTGGATTTGATGGTGGTGGTAAATACTCATGACAAAGGACACGTTTGTGAAGGGCAAAACAGATTTTGATAATGAACAACTAAACACGTTACACACTGGACCTTTAAAGCACATCACAAGAGCCAAACAGTTGTAAACATACATGTTTGGGCTGATGGACTAAGTCTACATCCTAGGGCTGCCCCCTCTTAGTCGATTAGTCAACTAATCGGTTGTTTTGGTCTTATTCGACTAAGATTTCTTTAGTCGATAAGTCATTTTTTATGCTTATTCATGCTTAATTACTCATTTCCAAGCAACTTATGAGAACATTTCTGGTGAACACAAGATTTAAAGTTGTGCTTTTGCTGGATTAATTTCGGAGAAACTCAGTTTTACAGATGGTTAATTAACTACATTTATGTTGCGTTTTTCTAGTCTTAACCACCTCTCAAAGAGCACAGCTCTGTCGATTAAATCAACTAATCGATTAGTCGACAAAATCATATAAGTGTTAGTCGACTAAGAATTTCTTTAGTCGAGGACAGCCCTACTACATCCAGTGTGACTAACGGTCTTCCAGCAGACCCAGGTTGTAGTTACTTTAAATAAGCCGGGCTGTCAACATGTCACAGTGGTGAGTTGTGTCACATGCATGTGTCAGGAGCAAAAAATAAAATGTTCAGCTGGATCAGTTGCCCTGTGGTCTGATGCAACATCCCCAAGTGTTTGTGTTCTGGCCAGACTAGTAATCCAAGATCAACTTGTTGACATCATTAAACTGTGGCGGTTCAATCTCCTGATGAAGTTTGACATTTCTGAACCCACAAATGAGAGGAACATTCACAAATGATCACTCGATGCATTTGACATTGTGAACGCTATGGTGATGGTCGTGTTTGTTAACCCCATGTTTCATTGTCTCCGCTCCCATTGAACTTGTTTCTATGGTGGCTATTGACCAACCTGACCTTATTACAGACTAACTGTACCATCATTTCACATCGGCTGCTGTGTTCATTTGGATTGTCAGTGACAGTTTGACCTTTTGCACTCCAGGCAGTCCGCTCAAAAATCCTCTGGGTTTCTAAAACATTGTTTATTATCTGTGAAGAAAGTAAAGAGTGAAGGAAATTGCTGCTGTAGCTGATTTAAAAAAAAAAGATAACTTATACCATAAGTGCTATAAATATTAAAGTTGTCTGATACCAATACCAGTATCGGAAATAAAAGCCTCCGATACATCCTAAAATGCTGGTATCGGTGTCGGCATGTACGCAAGTCTATGCAACAATCCGATACCGTGTAATTTAGCCCCGAAGAAAATATACTTTTAAGTAGTTTTAGGGCAGGGGGGGATAGGGAGAAAATCAGATATCACAATATTCTTGACCAAATACCTCGATATCGATATTGCGGCGATATTCTAGGGTTGACAGTTGGTGCTTTAACAAAATATCTTCACACTTAGATTTTAGATAAATAATCATCAGTAATGTGGACATAATGTCTAAGTGGGGAAAAGGCAAATAATAGAACAGCCAGAACAGTCTGGTAAGTTCAGAAAAATACATCACTTTACTGTAATGCAGCCTTTAAAACCAGTAAATATTAAACATTGCAATTGCATATTTGCTCCATCTGCCGCAGCACAAATTCGCTTCCTTGGCTGTTGATGTGCGGGGGAAATCTACTCAGGCGTATTCAGACGGTCACCTTGCCTGTTGACTCTATCAATATTAACATTTACTCCCACAGTGTTGGCTAATCCATCAGTGTTGACTCCAGATATCCTCGACCTGTTAGTGTGCTCAAGGTTTCTACAGTGTTGAGGTATTAAAGTTCAAATCATAGTTTATTTCTGACTTTCAGTTTTGGAGAAGTGGACTCACATCTGGAGAGTTAATTCCAAAATTGACACCACTTACCTAAAGACTATAAGTAATTTTTTGTATTAACAATCCAGGTTTTGACAATAAAACAGTTTTATATACAAAAATATTGACCGATTGAGTTAATTTCCTGACTTGACATGAGCTACAATGATAAATTGACCATTCTTCATCTTGTATCAGCTTAGATTGCACGGCTCTAAGGTCTGATAGCTTCTATGAAATAGAAGACACAGATAACACTGCTGAAAGTTATAGATTATTGTGTGCATGTGCAGCAAACTAGGCCAGTAAACAGCTATAATTGCAGGGGGATTTAGGTCCCAGAATATCAGGGAACTGAAGAGCTGTTGTCATCCCGACTGCTCAGAAATAGTCCTTGTCCTTATGTTTAGGTGCTGACGCTGAAATGATCTCCTCTCTAAGTGCACGCCAGCTGTTGGGTTTATACAGACCTGTCGGTGTTGTGACATGAGCGCTGCGTCTCAGTGCAGCTGCGCCGCCAAGCCACTGATTAAATGTGAAGTATTGTTGTAGTAAGTGGACTCTGTTATTGTGTGTGATGGTGTTTCAGTGGGGATGGTGCCACAGAGCTGATGTTCATGTCTGTGGGTGTAATTGCCTCTTAAAAGTTAGTTTTGTTTATTATTTTGTTTATTGTTTGTTTGAGTATCGCTGATCATTTATACCAGAGAAGAGCTGACAGCCAATGAATTAGTTTGCCATTTCAACAAGCATGAACATTGAGCACATAACACACCAATGTACACCAATATTCAACTATTATTCCAAATATGACAATATTCTGAATTTGATACAGGTCATAAATAAGGCTTTTTTCCCAAAATAGCATTTTCCGATTAAGACGTGGGATATTCTGGTATTATTCAGGTTTTAGAGGTATTCCTTGGACATGTAGACAGCGCATTCGGAATATGCGTCTCAATCTGGGTTTTTACCGCAGTTTATGACCTCTTGCCGGTTTACGGCTTACATTCAGCTCTGTGCGTTGCTATGGTTGCTGTACACAAACCAACCAGCCAACAGTTTGCAAGGCTGCGGACCCGATAGGAAGGAGAAACACAACTACTTTTAAACATTATCAAAGACTTGGATATCAACAGGTTTTGGGATATGCACACACATTGCTACGTGGACCTTTTCAAGAAGCTGGTTGAAGGAATAAAAGAGGGACGCTGTGTTTGCACGGTATAGCAAGTCCGCCGCCACTGGTAAACTTTGAAAAAATTGTATTTTGCACAGCTACATGTAAACGGGAGTATTAGTGGAATATTCACTTTCATTAGCAATATATAAACAGCTTAGTTGTAATATCGTCTTTTTCACAATAAGGGCAAAAAACGGAATATAATGTGCATGGTCATTGATGATTTTGAAATAAATGAGAGGATAAAGTAAAGCTTCAAAAATCAACATTGTTATATCAAATATTGATCAAATGACCATGTGTAATATGAAAGGTGTTTCTCGTAGTGACAAACCCACACTTACCTCTGTCATTCCCCTCAGATCAATGGGGTCCTTTAACTTCTTTTAGCTTGTTTTGTTTTGTTTCCTGGCCCAGAAACTTTGCTCTATCAACAGCTGATTTTGGTGAAAAGGTCCCAGACAGCCCACCGTATGTTCCCTGTCCAGTATCAAACTCAGTTAGCAACTATCTGGTAAACACGGTAGAGCATTTAGTAGCTAAAAAGCCAGATATTTTTTCTGAGAAGTTGGTAGAGACCAAAACAGAGCTAGAAGGAGAGTGAATATTGGACTTGCCATAATCAAGTTACCAAAAACATGACTCTAGATGAATGCTATTGAAGCTTTGTTTGCCCGTTGTGTAAATAGACAACTGTTTGCTAACACAACTTTGATATTATTCTGAATTCAGCTTGTTGTGTTGCCCAAGTGGCCAAAAAGATCTACGAATGCAGCTTTAAATCTTTTTTTTATTCGGTCTATTATAACTCCATAAATACACAAACATATCTTTGTTTCTGCATGCCTTCTGTTCGAATTATAAACATGTAGGAATCTCATCTTTAGAGTGGAACTGAGCCAATTATTACCTCAGATGTACTTTTGACAAATATTCACTGGTTCAAGCTTTTCAAATATGATTATTTGCTGCTTTTCTTGGTCATAAATCTATAGTAAACTTAATATATCTTTGAGTTTTGGATCGTTGGTCTGACAAAACTTGACATATGAAGACATCACCTGGGACTTTGAAAAACTGTGATTGATTATTTGTTCATGGAAAAAACTGTGAGTATGAGCCTTAAATTCAATATAAATTGTAATTTGTAATAAAAAGCCTAATCTAGATATAATCTAGATATATTTAAATGCACTGATGTTGTTGTACATTTGAAGAAAAATCCCTCCAGGCTTTCATTTACATGCGCCAGCTGTATCCTGTGCAGCTACTGTAACTAACATTGTCTAATGTTGCACTTCCCCCTGTTGGCACCAACAGAAACATTGATTCTTCTCTGTTGACAGTAGATTCAGCTCAGTGTGTTAAAACCTGGCCAATGTGACACGAGACACCATCGAGAAAGCAAAACAAACACTGAAATTTGTGCTCACGGGCTACTGAAAAATCAATCATTTGGATAAGAACCACAGCACACCGAGCACTGCTGAAATGTTTCCCACTCAGACCTGCATCTTTGCTTGTGTTCAGGGGATTTTACTCAGGTTTGTTTAGCTTATAAAAAAGAAAAAGAAATAAGTGTTTACCAGCCCATGACATAGCATTGTGGGCAGCAATCAACAGCCAAAACCACATAAAGAAAAGCTGTTTTAATTGAGTTTTGTTATTAATTGTTCATACATTATTAATTTTGACAGCCCAGAAATCCTCTAAATGAGATTGCTTTCTACAAATTGTGAATTGTCAGTTTTGATAATAAAACACATGGGGATATAAAAGCACTTTTGTTTAAACATTGCCTGTGTAAATGAAGATATCTGAGGTCAGTTATTTTGATATGACTCTCTTTGGCAGTGGTGTACACTAGTGCAGGGTTTTGTAGCATGAACTTGTATTTTTACTGTCTGTACAGTGAAGAGGAGAGAGGAGCACATTAGTTGATGGCGGAGGCAATGTGGAATAACGTTGCACACTGCGTAGGTGTCTGTGATCAGTCTAGTCTGAATAAATCCTGAATTTGTTTTGTGTTTTCATCTGAATTGTTATTGTCTTGGCCAGTTGTAGTATCTAGTGCATATTAGTCTGGGTGTATAAAAAATATGGATTTTTATGTTTTTATATTTTGTGTTGGTGTACTGGAGCATAACAGCATCTGGGTCAGAGCGTATGGATTTTATACTGTGTAGGTGAATGAGATTACAGCAGTATTCTTTATACACTAGCATCTAAGGCTGTGTGTGTGTGTGTGTGTGTGTGTGTGTGTGTGTGTGTGTGTGTGTGTGTGTGTGTGTGTGTGTGTGTGTGTGTGTGTGTGTGTGTGTGTGTGTGTGTGTGTGTGTGCGTTCTTGCGGGAGGGGCTACTCAGTTTTTTGCCTGATGGCTAGAGGCCAGATACAGATAGGCTAGGCATCACAATGCCCTGTCTGTTCCCACAGGCCTGTACAACACCCTACTATTTATAGACAAACACTCTGCCCAAACTCCATTCATATTTCTCAGGTTGGATGTGTGGAGTACAGTGTGCAGAAGTATCCTTTTTTTGTTTTTTTCTTGAGAGAGTGAATCATGTGGGGCAAATTTTACACTCTGTGACTGTTATTTTGAATTAAAGCAACCTAAATGCGTGCACATATGCATCCAGTCTGGTGCTGTCATTCCACAGTGCAGTTTCATTAGCTTGTTTCTCAATAGATCCACAGGCAGAGGAAGCGCTGAGCTGGGCAGAAAATAAACAACAAAAACATGTCCGCCGGGGTAATGTTTGACCCTCGCTGGTACGCACAATATCCATGATGTGAAGTGTATTCATACAGAGAAGGTTGTCTGTAGTTGTGTCACAGATATCCTAGCAACAGGGCCTGCCGCCATGATGGTGGTCCACTGGAAAAAAAAAAAAAAAAGTCTGTAGGCTAGCAATGGATAAATATGGAACAACAGGAAAACCGCTACCCGAAACCTATAGACTGCCCTCCCAAGAAAAACTTCAGTTGTTGCAGCAAATGCAACATGTGTTTATGTTAAATTGACGTAGGAATTATGACGTAGTACAGAAGTGGTGTAACTTTATTATAGAGAGACACAGTTGGGGTAGGGGTAGTCAGGGTGGATGGATGGGACAACAAAACATCAAGATTTAACATGGGAGTCAACTGTTCCCCTTTTGTTTCATTCCAACATTCAATGTTGATTTCTTTTAACGTTACCGTGGTTATTCCCTAACCATAACCAAGTGGTTATTATTGTTAACTAGGAAGACTAACTTAAAAAAAGTAGTAATTTAAAGCCAAACCACAATGTTTCTCCAAGTACGTAAACGCTTCTATGTCGTTCTAAAGGGAAACCGCAAATTACGTATTTTGGTAGCCTCTCTAATTTGAATGTCAAACATTTCTTAATGACAGCTTTTCAAATGTGAGGATGTGCTGCTTTATGGTATGTTTTTGTTAATTGAATATCTTTTGAGTTTTTAACTGTTGGTCCGACAAAACAAGCAATTTGAAAATGTCACGTTGGGCATTGGGGACATTGGGGACCGAAATGATTAATCAAGAAAGATTAAAAAAAAAGAAGTAATTGTTAGTTGCAGCCGTAATACTGTAGCGAATCAGTATCAATTTTAAAATGTGTGAATTTGTTTGTCGAACAATATTAGAAGACACTAAAACACTTTTAGCACCAGTGTGGCCAACTTGAAACTACATCGATGAATGTTCCTAAAATGGAACATTTGAGTCCTATCAGGAAGAGCTCCGCTCAGGATATTGACACGACTTTCAGTAGATTAATGATATTTCCTGTGTTGGTTGTACTGCACACAAACAGCAGCTGTTAACAGTGCAGCCGCAATATAACCTATTTTGTTCCTGCATATATAGTAACCACACCCAGAGGAACCGTGTTTCTTATACACACACAACTTAGCCTTTTAATAACTCAACAGCAAACAAAGCACTTTGGTGTTGTTGTAATATTAGCTCCTAATCGTTTACTCCACATGGCTTCATTTTCATCTGCTCTGAGCTCGGTATCAATCAGACTCCGTAGCAGTGAGGAGGAGATAGTTAGTTAATGTCCATGTAGCCTTTGAGTCTGGACATCTAATCTAATATTCAATTCAACATATTTCATGCATCTGCTGCATAATCGACCACCAACACTGTATTCCCCCCTCGTTAGCTGTTCATATTTGAACAGTTTGACATCTTTTAGTAATGTTTCAGCAACAGCTTCTGCAATAATGGAGTAACTCTTCTAATAATGTTTTAATGGAGCAGGACCATTTTTTTAAAAATATGATTAAGAAAGTGCAGATAATGCTTGCTAAATGAAACTTTATGCTCTAAATGTACATGTAAGAAACCAATGGAGATAGTACCGTACTGAAGATGCTGAATGTCATGCAGGTTCTTGTGTTTTATCAAAGCTGAGAAGATAAGGTTGTTTTTTGTTTGGCTGCAGCTGCAATCAGCTCACAGAGCCATTTACATTTGTCAGATCTAAGCCAGTGGCTCCAACATATAAATATACCCTAGTGTGAAGGTCAATTAGTGCACGATTGCATGGATCTGTGATCACGTGCTCGTCTGTTGGCCTATAACCTGAATTGAAACAATCGATTCAATCGTCTGAACCCCGTTCAGGTCTTTTCTTTTTGTACATGTAGCTGAATAAGCTCTCACAGATCTGACCTGAACAAAATGAACCGCAGTCTTTTGTACATTCACAACAATTAGGCAGGGCAATTACTGGTTTCGCTTCACTGATACTCTCTCACAGCTATTGAGCGAACAAACTAAAAGTCTATCTGTCGGCCGCCATGAGATAAGGGGCGAATGTCGCTGAAGGAGAGAGAATTTGAATAACATGGATAAATAGAGAGAACAGGGCAGAAAACAAGAAGCACATGCTAGTTCTTTATCATCCAGACTTATTTGTCTTCTGTTCTGTGCATTATATTTCCTAAAGGTTCGTGATTGTGCTGCACATCATTAAAAAATGATTGCCATTTTTGAATATTATTACAGTTTGTGTGACTCTTTAATCGTCTTTAAAGCATCCAAACATACTGAAAAATGTGCTCTACAAGTTCCTTGAGTCAGAGATGATGTCTTCAGATGGCTTGTGTTGTCAAACCAACAGTCCAAAAATCAATTTACGACGACGTGAAAAAAAAAGTGCAAATCCTCACATTTGAAAAGCTGTAAACACAAAATGTTTTTTGTTTATTGCTTTAAGTTGAACCAATTTTAATTGTTCTTTCTTTTTGTGTAAGGAAATATACAGTGTATATAAACACACTATCGGTCAAAAGTTTCGAGTCACTTAGAAATGTCCATTCCACTCCATCATAGACAGAATACCAGCTGAGATCAGTTGCGTTGTTTTTTTTAACCAGGGCAGCAGTTTTCAGATTACATTATGTGCTTACATAAAATGGTTCTCCAATATTTTCTCAGTCAGCCTTTTAAAATGATATCAGATTAGTAAACAGAATGTGCCTTTGGAACATTGGATGAATGATTGCTGATAATGGGCAATGGAGATATTGCATTAAAGATCAGCCACTTCTTTCGAGAACCCTTTTGCAATCTGAAAACTGCTGCCCTGATTAAAAAACAATGCAACTGATCTCAGCTGGTATTCTGTCTGTAATGGAGTGGAATGGAAATTTCCAAATGACCCCAAACTTTTGACCGGTAGTGTAACTTTGATGATACTGCAGCTATTATGCACAATTTTCAAAAGTAAATTAACCCGTTTATGGAAATATCGGTGGACAAAGTGTCTAAACTTCAGGCTTCTTCGGTGCTTGCTCCCCATGGCAACGGTTGGCATTGGTCTGAGACGAGCGGTCCTCGGTACAGTGTTTTTCCCAATTAGCGACTACCGTTAGCAATTTCTACTGCCTCTATACAACATTCAACTTTTGGGAGGAACCATTGTACGGTTGTTTGTTTTCCCCTTGGAAAGCGGAAGCTTAGCTTGCTAACGTTAGCATTGATTGCACTAGATTTGCACATTTTGTTATTACCTCCGCAAAGGAGTTTGGTTCGGTTAGTTTGTTTGTCAGCAGGATTTTGGAAGGACTGTAAGAAGAGTGTCTGTAAAACTCTGAGGGAGGTTGTGGCATGGGCCAAGGAAGAAACCATTAACATTTTGGAGTGGATCCGTATCACAGGGTGGAAACACAAATTAGTTTTCACTTTTGTTAACATTGCGAGATAGGGCAGAGACTCTGAGTGCCCTTCTAGTTTTTATTCAGTTTTTTTTATTTTAATTTAGGTCCAACTTTAATAGTCGGCTTGAATGATGAATTATGTTATTAGTAAATAATAATGAGTAAAACTCACAATCTAATATACCTGCAGCCGTAAGTATATTTGAAGAAGGAATGGGTCACCTGTTCTTTTTGCGAATAACCTTTGTCAAAGAACCCTCTCACCTTTCAGGACAGACAGAGAGACTGGATGTCTGAGTGGAGGTGAGGTCATGATGGAGGAAATAATAGGCGGCCTGAAAATGAAAAGAAAAACTGAGCTGAGGCCGACAGAGGATTTGAGGAGACAAGAGGTCCGAGTGATCTGCTGAGAGACAGCGAGAGAAAACAAGCTTTTCTGAGATGCTCTTTCATTTGTGTGCTCTTTTTGGAGAGCCAAGGTGATCCACATATGCCCATCCAATGGCGTGGGAAGCAGCAGAGGGGATTTAAAAGAGGGCTTGGCTCAGAGAGTAGACAAGGGGAGCTTTGGCTCCTCTCTGGGTCCCCATGGTGGCTGATGTTGAGCCTCCTTTCTCTCGAGGCATTTGTGGCTCATGTTTTCTCTCTCTCTCTCTCTCTCTGGCTGCATTTTGTCCAGCAGACGTAGCAACAGACACCCAAAATAAACCTGATGTTCAAATTAATTGCAGGAGAGTGGATGTGGTAGGGTAACCCTGACCCATATATAGAGGTTTACTCCTCGACGCAGCGGGACCGGGTTCGACTCCGACCTGTGGCCCTTTGCTGCATGTCATTCCCCCCTCTCTCTCCTTTCATTTCTTCAGCTGTCCTGTCAAAATAAAGGCCGAAAATGCCCCAAAAATGATCTTTAAAAAACAGTAGCACTTGTTGATGTGAGCCTTAGCCACTACTCCCTCAGAGACAAAGTGAGGCTTGTTTCTCATTGGCATACCAAACCACAAATTTAATTTGCCTTCAAACACTTAAGCAAGTTCATACTCACAAAAAAAAACTGTTACCACCTCCTTTTAAAGCCTGTGGCAGTCACATACAGCATCACCCTGAAACATGAGAGAGTCGTCCTTATTGATCTCCATGTGGAAATGAGGTTATTGCAGCAGTAATGAAATAAGAATTGGAAGCACAGAATCAATATGTAACAATAGTGTAAAAGCAATAATATACTGTAGGATATAAACAAATTATGGGATGTGTATAGATATTAACCTGCAGAAGCAAAGGGTTGTGCATGTGAACAGAGTAGATGGTACTTGTTGGTTACCGTTAACTACAGGTGCAACAGTGCTTGATCAAACATGCAGTGAAAAGCTGGGCTTCCTGTTACATTTGTTCATTCATTTCCACGTGTATACCATCCACATGTCACATTGCAAACAATTCAGCCTCAGCAGACTGTCAGCATGCAGATCTCAGGCAAAGCTGCACATCACTTTCGGTCCTGAGAGTGTTTATGGCCTCAAAAGTGTGTGTGTGTGTGTGTGTGTGTGTGTGTGTGTGTGTGTGTGTGTGTGTGTGTGTGTGTGTGTGTGTGTGTGTGTGTGTGTGTGTGTGTGTGTGTGTGTGTGTGTGTGTGTGTGTGTGTGTGTGTGTGCGTACGTGGGTGCGTGCGTGCGTGCGTGCGTGCATGCGTGTGTCAGCATGGTGATACAGTTGTGTGACAGAGGCGATTCCCTATTCCGATTCTTATTTGTACACGCTGTGACTATACAAATCACAACATGTAAATAGGAACATGTTGCCGTTATTTTGTCACTTATTCCGAGCAGTAGGCTAGTTGGAGCCGGTTACCTCCAGGATCTGTGCTAAGCTAGGCTAGCGGTGGGGGCGTCAGACAGAGTTACAACACACACAGAGATGAGAAGGGTATGTATCGACTTGTCTAACTCTGGGGGATACAGTGAATAAGCTAAAGTCCCAATAAGTCGGCGTGTTCCTTTAAGTTTGGAAATGAAAAGAACTATCCGACTCCCCATAACTTTTTCTCAAGATTGCTTGTTTGTATCTTCTACTTTATTAAATATTTCAGAGTAAGAGAGAGTGAGGGGAGCAAAGTATCAAACCTTATTACTTTGTGACTGAAACGTGTTGCCTCAAGTATCAAAAACTTTGAAGTATCGAAAGATGGCATCGGATGCTTGCTCAGATTCCTATCGTTCATTTATTCACAACTTTGGTTCAGTCTCACTGCTCTCAACAACCTTGTTTAAGCAATTGAAAGGAACTGTTTTACCTAAGAAAGCAATGATAAACAGCTGTATATTACAGCACCAAACAGCAGACAAACAAAAGTTAGCGACTACCTGTTGAACAGAATGGAGCTCCTGTTTTTCTCATGAAAACACAATAGCACTGAGAGCTGATGAAAGTAATCCTGGGTCAGATTGTCAGATCTCTCTCTCTCTCTCTCTCTCTCTCTCTCTCTCTCTCTCTCTCTCTCTCTCTCTCTCTCTCTCTTATTCATTAATTTGATTGCAAGCGGCAAATGAGAATTTGTACCTGTTAAGCTTGCAGTTTGGTAACCTGTACCTTCTGCCTGAAGGCATCAGCTCAAAGTCACTATACAGGACATGATTTGGGTCGTTGGTGATTTTGAGACCCTGTTTCCTCACCGCCTCCTCAAAAAGCTCCTGAAGAGGAGTTGGTGGCATTTGGCCAATTATTTTGCCAGCCCTTTTTATCAAGTTTTGGAGCTGTGATTTTAGTTTTACGGACAGGTTATCGAACCAAGCCGTAATACCATAACAAACAATAGATTCAATGGCTGCCTTGTACAGTATCATAATCTCTTTGTCCACTCCATGAACTCTAAGTCGTCTTAAGAAATATAAACGCTGACATATCTTTGAGCAAACATACTCCACTTGATGGGACCACTGCAACTGACAGTCTAATTGTATGTGTAAATACTTATATGTTGTTACCTGCTCAACAAGTACACCTTCAATTTGGAGTGTGTTGTGATCTCCTATAGACCTGGGGTCAAAAATCATTTCTTTGGTTTTATTTACATTAAGTGTCAGGTTATGCCTGTTGCACCACTTTACTACCTCCTCTATCTCCTGTTTATTGATATCAATATCTGAGTCTTTTGTAAGTAGACTAAGTATGGCCGTATCATCTGAAAAATTAATGATGTGGTTATTTCTATTGATGTTTCTGCAATCATTTGTGTATATTATAAAAAGGGAGAGCTTACACAGCCTTGAGGGGCACCTGTACTTATGTTCAGAGTATCAGAAAGAATAGAATTGACTTTTACCTGCTGCCTCCTGTCTGTCAGAAAAGAACCATACCATCTAATGATGAAGGGGTTCACCTCCATCTGTTGTAATTTACATAACAGTGTCTGAGGGAGAATGCAATTAAATGCAGAGCTGAAGTCCATAAATAATAATCGAACATAAGCTGATGGATTTTCAAGGTGCTTTAAGATAGAGTGTAACTGTTGATGATTTTGAGTAGTCCACCACCCTCTCATGTTGTGCAGCCTTAAACATCTCAACATCGAAGTCTCCACATATTGAAGCAATCGTGCATGTCCCCCGAAAGCCACAGGTTAAACCAGGGGTGTCAAACTCATTTTAGTTAATGGGCCACATACCCCTAATTTGATCTCAAGTGGGCCAGACCAGTGAACCACTCCAGAACTTTATCACCACAGTTTCTTGTCAGCTTGATGTTGGCAAACGCAAGTTGCTTCTTTTCTTTCTTTTGTTACGGACCTGGGAGAGAGGGGTAGTATTCCGAGAAAAAACTCTAAATTCTAATATTAAAGTCTCAAATTTACGGGAAAAAAACTTTGATATTCTCTGAGAGTAAAGTGCTACATTTGTAATGGGAATAAATTACTTCTCTGCAATGTTCCCACTTTGCAAAGTCATCCAGTGGGCCTGATTGGACCCTTTGGCGGGCCAGTTCTGGCCCACGGGCCATATGTTTGACACCCCTGGGTTAAACCTTTCAGCGTTTCAGCCTACATTCTCAATATAGTTCACCTTAATGCTCATTGCCCTACTTTAGCACACTGTTGATGTGTCTGGGTGTGTGTATCTGAGTGTCTGGGTGCAAAGCTTTGTTCAGAGCTGCAAACACTGGTGGCAGCAGAGAGAGAGAGAGAGAGAGAGAGAGAGAGAGAGAGAGAGAGAGAGAGAGAGAGAGAGAGAGAGAGAGAGAGAGAAAGAGCAAATGAAAGAGTCTGCCAGCAGAACTGTTTGCCCATTTGTCCTTTTTCACTTGCTTGTTTGGTGAAGTGAAAGAAAGCGGGTTAGACAGAAAGAGGATGGCAGGAATAAGACAAAGACCTGCAGTGAGCCAGAGAATGAGGAGCGATGACTGGCAGAAATGGATAGAGAGAGAGAGAGAGAGAGAGAGAGAGAGAGAGAGAGAGAGAGAGAGAGAGACCAGAATGAAAAGTCAGCAGCGTGACAAAGGAAGGATGGAGGGAGACAGGGATGAGTGCAGAGCTCTGAGAAAAGGGAGAGATGAAGACGGAGGGAGAGGAAGTTTTTCTGTTTGACGGCAGCTTGTTATATCAGCTGTACTGAACGACTGTCTAGTGGTTGATAAAAGAAAAATTCAAGTGTTTTCTGTCTGTGAGAGTTGTTTTACTGTACAAGATTAAATATGAAACAAATGTTTCTCTCTGATGGCAGGAATACAAACTGTGAGCATCAAACTTTGCTGGCAACAGAGTCTGCTGGCACAAGTTAAAGATGCTTATTTCTCTTGCAGTGCTGGACTATCTCATATAGAAATAGAAATGCATTGCTGTTGGCAGACTTCATCCCCCATAGCAGCAGATTCAGCTTTGAACAGCCTGGCTCTTCTGGAACATGTATTCTGGTATGTTGCATACCAAAGGAGCAGGGAGGGAAAATGATGAAATGTGCTGACAGTTTAAACCGGATCACTGGAGCTATAGGGGAGGTTGGCAATGTGGATAAAATCTTCTATTTTGGTATATATAAATGATCACTAAAATCAAGCGGAAGAACCCCGCTAAATTTAAAATGATGTGGCCTATTTGTTAAAATAAGACCCAATAAGGTGTTTTTTTTAAGGTTACCTGGATCAGGCCTTGTAGGAGCAGAGATTAGCTGCGTAAGGTTTAAATCATTACCCAAATATGTTAAAAGATCAGATGCATTGGTAAGCCACTCAAGATTCAAATCACCTATTACTCCAACTTCTGAGGATCCGTGAGAGGATATCAGACTAGGGCTGGGCAATATATCGATATGATATTTCTATCGTGATATAAGACTAGATATCGTCTTAGATTTTGGATATCGTAATATCGTGATATGACATAAGTGTTGTCTTTTCCTGGTTTTAAAGGCTGCATTACAGTAAAGTGATGTATTTTTCTGAACTTACCAGACTGTTCTAGCTGTTCTATTATTTGCCTTTTCCCCATTTAGACATTATGTCCACATTACTGATGATTATTTATCTAAAATCTATGTGTCTCAACCCTAGAATATCACCGCAATATCGATATTGAGGTATTTGGTCAAGAATATTGTGATATCTGATTTTCTCCCTATCGCCCAGCCCTATATCAGACAAGCAAGTTCAATAATGGCATTAGACGCTGCAGAAGGAGGACGATATGCTCCTATAACGAGAAATCTTCCACAATTAGCATTTTGTCCCAGAGAAACACTTAAGGCCAAATATTCAAAACACTTCAGAGTAGAAACAGAGCTAACTATAGTAACAGAAAAAAACATTTCTTAAATCTACATTGTATAAGAATTTCTCCCATCTAGCGGTGAAATTGTATATGACAACCATCTGAATGTAACTTTCTAGCCCTTCTCGTTCTGAGTGCGTTTTAACTCCCACAGTTAGCTCTTAGTATCTCCATCGTTAACACACAGCTGTTCTAGCCACTCCAATGTTAACTTTGGTCTTGTTGCTTTGCCTGTCGCGTTGTCGTTTAAATTCTCTTTTTCCCTCCCGGCTGCCATTCGTCACGGTGCCACTGAGTGTAAAAGCACGAAAGGCGGAGGTATGTCCCCATTTGGCTAATGTATTTTAAAGATGGAGGCACTACATGGCGGCCGTCATTCGAGCGACTCGCCTGAATGTATTCTGAATGATTTTAAATGGCAGATTCTACGCTGACAAGAATACTTTGATTAGTTGGTGGAAGTAATTACACATGAATGAGCACATATTTGTGAAAGAACAAAGTTTTTTTGCTAATAATCAACTCAAAACATTACACAATGTAGAGTTAATAAACATGGCCACGCCGCCTCCTTTTTATGATGTGTTATCTTATGTTGTAATATTCATATTTATTGTGATTAGAATACGTTTTCTGGAGGATTGTTTATCACATTGATGCAAAAATCGTCTACTGTAAATCAAACTTATCGTTTCCAGTAGGGGTTGTGCTCCAAGTGGTAGCTTCGGTATTTTTGGCATATGGGTAGCAGTTTGGAATGTGCAGGGAGTGTCGTCTGTCTGCAGCTATAGGTTTACATATATTTGCAGCAGTACAGAATGATCCCAGCAGCAGAGCTTCAGTTTTGTTCTAATCTATTTAGAATTCAAATTGTGCCTGATAAATGTACTGGATGAACAGTAGCTTAAGGATGGTACATAAATAAGTGATTCAATTAAGGAAATGATGGAATAGTAACTTGATCAATTGATTGATCAGCAAATGTTTTGGGATTGTGCCCCATGTTTTCTGTTATAGGGTTATATGGTTGAATATTGAACGATAGATTGAAAACACTTTGATAAGGGTTATTTGTGTAATTAAAGATGTAAAGGTATGGACATTTCAAAAAGGGTAGGAACTGAAAAAGCATTTTTTTCTTCCTCCTACTCCCTTTCAGACAAGATGACAGGATGCATTAAAGAAAACAGATTGTGTGTGTGTGCGTGTGCGTGTGTGTGTGTGTGTGTGTTGGAATGAGATGGCCTAACAGCGACTGAAATGCCATTGTTCTGCATGATTACGAATGTGCATAAAACAAGCTTGGATTCATTTTGGGGGACGCAGCCTGATATCTGTGGAACCTGTTCGGTACAACAGATGAGCCGAACAACTGTTTTCTGACAGCTTAACTGTGGAAAAAGAGTAGAGGCAAATTAGTTTTTTCTTCCTTTTCTCAGCCAGCAACACATTCTTTTCTCTGTTTTTTTCCCCAGTCTTCTTCCCTTCTTGCTCTTTATGCAAATCTGTTTCTCTCTCCATGGTGACAGACGATGCCTCCTGTGCAGTTTAGCAGTTATTACACGCTCTAAAACACACAGACTCCGAGAGAGGCGGAGGCAGAGATAAATAAAGATGGATGATGGAGCGAGTTAGGCCGATTAAAATGTGGCAGCATCAGAAAACTATGCAGAGGAGAGAGTGTGTATGTAAGAGAGAGAGAGAGCAGATTAAGTAGAATGGGCGAGATTCGAATCGATGCTGTGACTGCCTTTTTCTACCAGGCAACATGTCTGTTGGCAGGCTTTAGCAGCACATAATATAGCTGCTCATATCAATGACCACACTGTGATGTTACATCGATATTCAGTTGGGTTTATGTCTATAATACTGAATAAATTATCCTAAAGTGCTCTCACAACGCTTTGTTAAGTTGAGTTAGCATTAGCAAAGTATAAAGTTTTCCATTTTTGTGCAATAACTCAAGCTCTACTTTTTATGACACATATATGCATTAAGCATGACAAAAAAAACACTTTCACTTTCTATTTTTTTCCACTTTCAACCATCTCATCTCATGGACTTCATCTGTGGATGGAGTTTTCTCAGTTGTCAGTTGTCAACGTTCTATACATATTCTGTATTCTGTTTCTGTTGTTTAAGGTTGCTCTAATTCATATTTTTATATTAACAATGGAAAGAATTTCTACATAATGTGAAAGATGTTGCTTGTAGCGACTAACCCACAGATAACTGTCACCTGACTGTGCAGTTCTGCTCAACATTTTAGCGTCTTTAAGCTAATTGTTTAGGTTCACTCTTATGGCTCTCATCAGCGTTGTTTCCAGCTGCAAGAGGCAGCAGTTTACAGCAAAAAACGCTCTGCTAACTGTCCAGCATCAGATGGTAGATAGACAGGGGTCAGCCCTATGGTCCCACAGCCCAATGTTCCCACATTTCAAAGAATTTTTTTTTCACTGAAAATTAGGCCCTGTGTTCCCACAGCCAAATGGTCCCACATTTTTCTTAAAATTAGGCCCTATGTTCCATCCATCCATCCATCCATCGTCGTCCGCTTATCCGTGGTCGGGTCGCGGGGGGAGCAGCTCCAGCAGGGAACCCCAAACCTCCCTTTCCCGAGCCACATTAACCAGCTCTGACTGGGGGATCCCGAGGCGTTCCCATGCCAGGTTGGAGATGTAATCCCTCCACCTAGTCCTGGGTCTTCCCCGAGGCCTCCTCCCAGCTGGACGTGCCTGGAACACCTCCCTAGGGAGGCGCCCAGGGGGCATCCTTACCAGATGCCCGAACCACCTCAACTGGCTCCTTTCGACGTGAAGGAGCAGCGACTCTACTCCGAGCTCCTCACGGATGACTGAGCTTCTCACCCTATCTCTAAGGGAGACGCCAGCCACCCTCCTGAGGAAACCCATTTCGGCCGCTTGTACCCTGGATCTCGTTCTTTCGGTCATGACCCAACCTTCATGACCATAGGTGAGGGTAGGAACGAAAACTGACCGGTAGATCGAGAGCTTTGCCTTCTGGCTCAGCTCTCTTTTCGTCACAACGGTGCGATAAACAGAATGTAATACCGCCCACGCTGCGCCGATTCTCCGACCAATCTCCAGCTCCATTGTCCCCTCACTCGCGAACAAGACCCCAAGGTACTTAAACTCCTTCACTTGGGGTAAGGACTCATTCCCTACCTGGAGAAGGCACTCCATCGGTTTCCTGCTGAGAACCATGGCCTCAGATTTAGAGGTGCTGATCCTCATCCCAGCCGCTTCACACTCGGCTGCAAACCGATCCAGTGAGTGCTGAAGGTCACAGGCCGATGATGCCATCAGGACCACATCATCTGCAAAGAGCAGCGATGAGATCCCCAGCCCACCGAACTGCAACCCCTCCATACCACGACTACGCCTCGATATCCTATCCATAAATACTACGAACAGGATTGGTGACAAAGCGCAGCCCTGGCGGAGGCCAACCCTCACCTGGAACGTGTCTGACTTACTGCCGAGAACCCGGACACAGCTCTCGCTTTGGTCATACAGAGATTGGATGGCCCTGAGAAGGGACCCCCTCACCCCATACTCCCGCAGCACCTCCCACAAAGTCTCCCGGGGGACCCGGTCATATGCCTTCTCCAGATCCACAAAACACATGTAGACTGGATGGGCATACTCCCAGGCGCCCTCCAGGATCCTTGCTAGAGTAAAGAGCTGATCCGTTGTTCCACGCCCAGGACGGAATCCGCATTGTTCCTCTTCAACCTGAGGTTCGACTATCGGCCGAACCCTCCTTTCCAGCACCTTGGAGTAGACTTTACCAGGGAGGCTGAGAAGTGTGATACCCCTGTAATTGGTACACACCCTCTGGTCCCCCTTTTTGAAGAGGGGAACCACCACCCCGGTCTGCCACTCCTTAGGCACTGTCCCAGACTTCCACGCAATGTTGAGTAGGCGTGTCAACCAAGACAGCCCCTCCACACCCAGAGCTTTCAGCATTTCTGGACGGATCTCATCAATCCCTGGGGCTTTGCCACTGTGGAGTTGTTTGACTACCTCAGTGACCTCCACCAGGGAAATTGACGACAATCCCCCGTCATCCTCCAGCTCTGCCTCTAACAAAGAGGGCGCATCAGCTGGATTTAGGAGTTCCTCAAAGTGCACCTTCCACCGCCCTATTACCTCCTCAGTTGAGGTCAACAACGTCCCATCCTTACTGTACACAGCTTGGATGGTTCCCCGCTTCCCCCTTCTGAGGTGGCGGACGGTTTTCCAGAAGCGCCTTGGTGCCGACCGAAAGTCCTTCTCCATGTCTTCTCCGAACCTCTCCCACACCCGCTGCTTTGCCTCTTTCACGGCAGAGGCTGCAGTCCTTCGGGCCCTTCGGTACCTTGCAACTGCCTCCGGAGTCCTCTGGGATAACATATCCCGGAAAGACTCCTTCTTCAGTCGGACGGCTTCCCTGACCACCGGTGTCCACCACGGTGTTCGAGGGTTACCGCCCCTTGAGGCACCTAAGACCCTAAGACCACAGCTCCCTGCCGCAGCTTCAGCAATGGAAACTTTGAACATTGTCCACTCAGGTTCAATGCCCCCAGCCTCCACAGGGATGCACGAAAAGCTCCGCCGGAGGTGTGAGTTGAAGGTCTGTCGGACAGGAGCTTCCTCCAGACGTTCCCAATTTACCCGCACCACCCGTTTGGGTTTACCAGGTCTGTCCAGAGTCTTCCCCCACCCCCTGACCCAACTCACCACCAGATGGTGATCAGTTGACAGCTCCGCCCCTCTCTTCACCCGGGTGTCCAAAACATACGGCCTCAGATCAGATGAAACGATTATAAAATCGATCATTGACCTTCGGCCTAGGGTGCTCTGGTACCAAGTACACTTATGAGCATCCCTATGTTCGAACATGGTGTTTGTTATAGACAATCCATGACTAGCACAGAAGTCCAATAACAGACAACCACTCTGGTTTAGATCAGGGAGGCCGTTCCTCCCAATCACGCCTCTCCATGTATCTCCGTCA
The DNA here is from genome assembly GCA_023631565.1 of Gymnocephalus cernua. Lineage (NCBI taxonomy): Eukaryota > Metazoa > Chordata > Actinopteri > Perciformes > Percidae > Gymnocephalus > Gymnocephalus cernua. Next base: position 20,350,634 of record CM042445.1, read on the forward strand.
TTGCCCACATGTGCGTTGAAGTCCCCCAGCAGAACTATGGAGTCCCCCTCCGGAGCCCCATACAGGACTCCATTCAAGGTCTCCAAAAAGGCCGAATACTCTGAACTCTTGTTTGGTGCATATGCACAAACAACAGTCAGAGTTTTCCCCCCAACAACCCGCAGGCGTAGGGAGGCGACCCTCTGGTCCACCGGGGTAAACTCCAACGTTGCGGCGCTCAGCCGGGGACTTGTGAGTATCCCCACACCCGCCTGGCGCCTCACACCCTGGGCAACTCCGGAGAAGAAAAGAGTCCAACCCCTCTCCAGGAGTACGGTTCCAGAACCGAGACTATGCGTAGAGGTAAGCCCCACCAGATCCAACTGGTAGCGCTCCACCTCACGCACAAGTTCCGGCTCCTTCCCCCACAGCGAGGTGACATTCCATGTCCCCAGAGCAAGCCTCTGCTGCCCGGGTCTGGTCCGTCGAGGCCCCTGACCTTCACCGCCACCCGTGTGGCAGCGCACCCAACCCCAGCGGTTCCTCCCACAGGTGGTGGGCCCATGGGCTGGAGAGATAGGTGCCACGTAGCTTTTTCGGGCTGTGCCCGGCCGGGCTCCGTGGCAAACCCGGCCACCAGACGCTCGCTGACGAGCCCTCCCTCTGGGCCTGGCTCCAGACGGGGGCCCCGGGCTTCCTCCGGGCAGGGTCTCTCTATCCCTTCCTCGTTTTTTCATAGGGTTTTTTGAACCATTCTTCGTCTGGCCCCTCACCTGAGACCACTTTGCCATGGGAGACCCTACCAGGAGCACAAAGCTCCAGACAACACAGCCCTCAGGTTCATAGGGACACCCAAACCTCTCCACCACGATAAGGTGATGGTTCCCGGAGAGGAGAGGCCCTATGTTAGGGTTAGGATTACATTTCATATGTAGTCTATTGCTACTGGACAATAGACTGGGTGTTGGGAGAAAGGGGGATCAAATCTGATACACATTTATGGAAAACAAAATGTGGGAACATAGGGCTTAATTTTGGAAATAAATCTTAGAAATGTGAGAACTGTGGGAACATAGGGCTTAAGTTTCAGTGAAAAAAAAACATTCTTAGAAATGTGGGAACATAGGGCTGTGGGAACAGGCATGCTCCCAATAGACAAAGTTAGCAAGTAAACATTGGGGAGCATTGACAGCTATTTCTATCAGCAGTTTTGGAGACCGAAACAAGCTTATAGGAGGATAAATATTGGACATATGTTCGCAGGACTCCAAATGAATGCTAACTGTTTTCTAAGAAGTTTGCGATAACTACTCTTGCTGTTTTCTGACATTTTGAAGATACAACACTATTTGTTTATTGTTGGTTGTTTGTGCTTTGAATATTATTAGTGTGTTTTTATTAAACATTTAAATTATTAAAAGCTGAGAGTCCCTTTTTAAAAGCATTTAATTGTGTGGATTCCTAGTGAATCGCATGCTTTACACAGAAATGTTACAGAGATCCTGTTGCAGCATAACTTTCCCCTTCAAACATCCAAATGGTGTCATACCAGGCACCTATTAATATACACAGAGGAGCGTGTAAACCAATTTACTCTGCAGCCATGTCAGGACATGCCAGAGACCTATAAATTTAGCGGGGGATTGGCTGTGGAACACCAATCTACAGTGTCAGAGAGAGACTGAATGGCCCGGTTCAAGGCTACGTGTCAGCAAGCAGCTGCCCGGCCCGCTGAAGTGTCTCTGAGTAATGGCGCTACCCACTGCTAGTAGCTACCAGCTCTACTCGGCTCGGCTCGATTCGACCGCTGCGCTCCGTCCTCCTTTTTCCATTGCACATTTACCTTCCACACAGCGTGGAAGGTGTGTTGTTTTTGATTCTCGGCATGTGGATGTTGCCACAGCCAGAACACAAATTTTGTTTCAAATGAAGCTGGAGGCAGCAAAAAAAAAAAACACAGCTGGCTAAACTATTTAAAAATGGCGGGTTTGTTCAGGACACAGGACGTCTGTCGCTAGCAATGATGACGCAGTGATAAGTGACGATCCTCTCCGACCAGTCAGTAGTCGGCAGGTTTTCATGTCACCTTTTGGTATCGCCTCAGCTCGCTTGGAACCTCGACGGAGGTGATACTAAAAAAAGTACCTGTTGGCAGGTACCAGGCACTTTTTTTCATAATGGAAAACCAAAAAAGGCGAGTAGAGAGTAGCTCCAGATGTGCTATTGTTGCTTCTGAGCTTGACAACCGGTGGAAAAGCAAAAAAAAAATCAGATTGTTTGGAGACAATTTAAGGGTATTTTCCTAGTTTTTTTGTGTCTAAGTGACTGATGGGAACAACGATCTTATTGGTCCAGTATTAAGCACTTCATTCAAAGTTGACAGAAACCAAATAAAACTATGAAAAGCCATTTTGGGTCATCTTTCCACTTTTCCAACCATCACAACTCTAGTTTTGGTTGAAATAAACACATGGTTTACCGATTTACATGTGAAAATAATACACAATATGACCTAATATGCTGAGGAAATAATAATAATAATAATTCTTGATTGATCAAAAGTGCTTCAGGAATAGTGTTATATCACTAGTAAATTGCTGTTGAACGACAAAAACATCCACCAGATGGGAAAATGGTATTTTACAATAACTTTGAATGCACCACGAGGCTCTAGGTCACCAGTTTCAGTGAACACACCGTCTCCGTCTGTTTTTTCAGGGGTGAAAGGTCAATATGGAATGGATTAATCAGCCTTCTTTTTTTAACGCGTTAATTTCGATTAATTAATCTGAGAAAAAAATAACGAGTTAAAAAAAATGTTTTTAACGCATGACAGCCCTAGTTTATATAGTTCATAGACTGCAACTAAAGATGACTTTCTATTCTTATGGTCTATAACATGTCAAATGTTTCCAGAGACAAGAACATGTATTCAGTTTATTAATACAAAGACTATTAAGACAGAAAACAAACAAACCAGAAATTATTATCACATGTAAAACTTGGAATCACTTTATTTTGGACATTTGAGTGTGTGTGTGTGTGTGTGTGTGTGTGTGTGTGTGTGTGTGTGTGTGTGTGTGTGTGTGTGTGTGTGTGTGTGTGTGTGTGTGTGTGTGTGTGTGTGTGTGTGTGTGTTTGGTGGGGGTTGACTAATCATTTCTGTTTGAGACCCAGATAGACAAAGGCCCCCCGGGGCAGCAGTTCATTTTCTGATGAGAGCACACATGCACATAACACCACACACACACCAACTCGCCTGATGTAATGCCAAGTCTGCAGATAGAAAACAGTCAACGGTCTATGAGAGCATGACTCTCGTGTACGCACACACACACACACACACACACAACACAACAAGTGAAGTCAGAAGGTCCCATATTTCAGCTTTAAATGTCAAACGGACACCATAACAACCTCTTGCTCACTTACATTTAATATTCCCTTATAGCCTCATAGGGATTCTGAAATTACACATGTTAGTGGTTATATATCTTACAGTTAGGTAAGTTTACATTTCATATATCCATTTATATCTAATATAATTGCAGGGGGAGAATCTGTGAAGTGATAAATGTTACTTTGACTCCAAATACTGCAATGACAAATACATAATACATTTGGTGTGAAGATCGAGACAGAGCTGCACTTGTAAACGGGTAAAGAGCGGCATGTCTGCAGTTGCAATTTGTAAAACTTCAGTTTGATATCCCAGACCTGATATCAGTTGTGGAAATGTCAATGAAATTAACTTAAGTCTACCTCAGTCAACAACTACCTTTTGTGATGCCCTTGTGCGCAGCATTTAAATTGGAGCTTCTCTAGTGCACTCACTGTGGCTGGAAAGGTGTGAAAATAAGGGACATGCTCGACTAACCTTGCCCAGATAAAAGTAATGCAATACAAAGTGTTTTTTCCTTCACTTCGTCCTTATCAGCCACTTGTTTGTCACAATCAGTTCTCCCTCCAGGTGGTTCTCATTTGTCACATCCACGTCTCTTTTCTGTCACAATGTTTCATCACCCACCTTCATCTCTCTATTTCTCTTTCCGCATGTCATCACACCTGTCTTTACCCATCCCTAAATGTGTCCATGCTGATCCACACCTCCTCTTCTACTCTAGTTCTTTCTTTTTCAGCCCCACAATTCTTTCTGCTCATCTCTTCACTGCACTAATTACTAATTAACTTCCGTAAGGTCCCACAGCACAAGCAAAGTCCCAGAGGAAAACGTTCGGTATTTAATCACTTGGTGTGTGTGTGTGTGTGTGTGTGTGTGTGCGTGCGTGCGTGTGTGCGCGCGCGCTCACCTGTTCCCATATCGCAGTGTGAGGGGTTAATGTGAGTAGGAATAAGATGTATTCATTGTCACGGTGCAGTGAACAGAAGCTACATATTTTCATGCTCTGGTCTCTTTTACCTGTACAGGAGGTGACACCATGACCACAGAAATGCAGGAGATCGCCATCACGGAGGAGAAGCCTTTACTCACCGGTCAGGCTGAGGCCAAGGTCAGAGATGATGTCTCACACGCATACATACAAAAATATGTGCACACATGGACATATTTTACACACAGGCTGCATGCAAAAACACATACTGTATGGGCTGACTTTAGTATTATCAAGGCATAGAGAAACACACATGAGCAGTCAGTGTGTGCATAATCTGAAACCACAGGGGTGGGTGCATGTGTGCATGCGTGCATGTGTGCGTGCTCGCGTGCGTCCCAGGAGACAAAAAAAACAAAGGTTGGTTTATGTGTGAGTGTGTTTAGCATTTGTGTCCTTGCTATGCATGAATGTGAGTTTGAGCTTTTGAGTCTGAGCAAAGCCTACATGTAACAGCATGTGTTTCAAAACACACGTGTGTACATGACCGTGTGTGAGTTTGTGCACAGCTGCAGCGATGGCTCCGGGTTGACGTCAAAGCCCCGAGGGAGCGAGAGCAGCTCCTCTGCTCTGCTGCGCTGATGTTGTTGTGTGGATGCAGTGCTGCCGAGCAGAGCCGTTTGTCTCTCACTGCTGACACCTGGTGGGCAAACGGGGAAATACAGCACTCAAACGAAACAGATTTACAAAGGACATCCAGTTATTAATAGGCTATACTATATTCCTTTAACTCAAAAGTACTATTATGTTGTTGTTGAAAAGATTTTGTCTCCAAAGGACCAAACAAAAACACATTTTTAAAAGAAAGAATGTCTAACATTTTAGGCTGGTGTTCTATATTTTCCTTATTGTCAACAAATCTGTTGAAAAGACTGAAAACAGGAATATGTTAGTCAGCCTCTCAATTTCCAACTTCCCTACCTTTTCTGTGGCACTAGTTCCTGCTGAGAGTGTAAATATTTAATAACTGCTCACAAATATGTAGTTTAATTTTAAGAAAAGGCTCAGTATTCCTAATTCTTAAAACACTCTAGTATTGAGCCAGCATTACTCATACAGGAGTAAAAAGTGCATTTGTTGAGGACTATTTTCAGCCGCGGATTAATACACACTTTGTTTTCTAGTGAGTATTTAGGATGGTATTTGCTGGAGCTTGTTTAGCAATGAATCTGTGACAGTCATTACTCTCGCTGTAGCATCAGCTACATCACAGTCTCGCTTTGCCAGACCATCCACACGCTGCAGAGCAGAGGAGGGTCAGGCCAGTCCACACAGCATTCCGGGATGGGAGGAAAACATGCTCTAGGTTTATTGGCATTTCTTTAAACTAATCACTATCATCATATTAAGAGTTGTGCAACAGAAAACTCAGATTGGACAGATATTCTAGCTAGCTGTCTGGATTGACCCTGCAGAGATCTGAGGAGCAGTTAACCAGAGTCCTCAGAAATCCACCAGAGTTTAGAATGAACACAAAGAAAGCTGAAGGAAACGGACATCGGCGAAAATACATGCATCCGGCGGAATTACCGGTGGAATGTCAAGGATATAGACTAGCTACATCATGACCCATGGGGGTGTGACGGGTGATTCGGAGGAGGAAATGAAGACTGGGAGGTTCTAGGTTATATCCGAACCTCCATCGGTCACTGCGACATCCGCCTGCTAAGCTCTGTGATCAAGACTATGCTTTATATTGATTAAACTAGTGACCTTTTATAATGCGGCCATGTGCCTGTTGTCTATTCACCAAACCTCCGGGACGCCCATCAGCACTTCCAGCTTATGATGTTAGTAATTTATTAGCGGGTAAAATGGATCCAAGGTTGCAAATGAACATCCCATCTAAAGCCTCCCACTGATAGACTTCTTCCATGTAATCCCTGGTATTCTGCTACCACCTGCTCCAATGAAGAGGTTCTCTACTGCTTAATCAGGAGTGTAACGCCACCCCTCTTCCCTGTGTGGGTGTTAGTTAGGGAGCAAGACCTCGTTTAACATACTATAAACAAACAAAAAGCTGAGAATTTTCTCTTGTATATGCTTTTTGTTTTTCATTTACAGTATACACAATACAAGGACAAAAATAATTTGATTAGTCAATTAGTCTTCATTTTTCAAGCACAAATGCCAAACATTTCATAGTTTCACATTCACAAATCTAAGGGGTTGCTGCTTGTCATCATCTACCGTTATAGTAAACAGATTTCTTTTTTTTAACTGGTTTTGGGCTGTTGGTCAGACAAAACAAGAAATTTAAGACGTTTGCTCGGGCTCAATCAAGAAAATAATCAGCAGAATAATCAACAATGAAAACAATCGTTAATTACATCCGTCACCTTTTTCCCTCTGATAGACAAGACAAAAGTGAAGTGGCATCATCAGTGGCATTTAACGCATACGCATACTAGGGTTGGGCGGTATCCAAATTTTGATACCTTCAAACCTCATCCCTATTTTACCGCAGTATACGGCATTACCGTGACTAATTAAAATGACGTAAGGCTCAGACGGCGTCACCAAACTGTTGGCTTGTGCACCGTTCAGAAACTGAATACCAAACACTAATACAGAAACAATAATAACATAACAACAACTTACAAAAAACTGTGGGCGAAGAGTTATGAGGGATCCACCGCGCCCAGCACAGCCAGCATCCTCTCCATTAACTTGGACGGCTTGCTGTCGCCAAGGCCGTTCAGTGACAGCAGGCGGTCTGCTTTCTCCAGCTCCGACAGTTCAAAGAGTTCCAACAGGAGGTTAGCCGGAGGAGCCTCTAACAGCGCCATAGCCCTGGCTGTTGTTGAGGCATCTAAGGCTGATACCACATGGAAATACTTTGTAACGTCCTGTGTTATTCCTCTCAGCTGGAACTGGGCCTCGATGTGCTGAAACCACGGCCGTGGGTTGTGCTGCCAAAATTCCGGTAACTTGATGGTGGCCGCGTAGATAGCACCGACATTAGCCACCACAGCAACAGCATTTTCACCAACGTCGTTGTTTGACATAATTCAGCCGTTAACCCGGAACTCGTATATCATAACACCTCTCCCTTAAAGGTACAGTACCTTGGTGAATGTCTCTTTCAGTCTTACTTGTGGGTCACCACAATTTAATATTTAATCCTCTATATAAGTGCATTGCATTTTTTTAATGACAGTATTGAAACTGATACCGTTGCTATTTTTAGACCCCGCGGTATACCTCATTACCGTATTACCAGCCAACCCTAACGCATACCTTGTTGTAACATGACTTCATTCCTTCATTTCTCACAGGATGCTGAACTGGCTGCTCGGATACTCCTGGACCAAGGACAGGTAAGACTGTTTGATTTCAGATTGCTTGTCTGAAGAGGTCATGGGTTGTATGGTATGGACTACAAACACAATATATAGTAAAATCATGATGGAACAATTGGCCAACAACTTGGATTACTTAAATAGAACATCCTTTACAAAGGAAGTCACACATTTACAAAAAATGTAACTATCTTATCCGACTGTAACACTATTTACTAAGGCTGGATGGTAAACTTTATTTTGGACTTGGAAATGCTTTGGATGCTTTAATACTTTTTTTCTCCACTATAAAAACGGCATAATATTTTAATAACCACTGTATTCAAGTTGATTCCATCTTTTTTAAAAAACAAACTTTTCACAGCCACCTTTGAAGCTTACAGAGAATGTTTATTTGTCTTTATGGCCCTAGTAGAAAAAAAAAATGATCAAAAAAGTTTGACAATGTATGAAGGAGTCCTTAAAGTGTAGATGTTGTTTTGTAATAATAGTGAACAAGGAATACAAATCTTGGGGATTTTTAGTTTGATACAATCTCATTACAGAAATGTCAATATCACACTAACCCCCATTTGTCACCGGGTGCGTCTGCGCGGCGTTCCGGAGGGCCCCGCGACTGGAGCAATCGCGGCCATTCAAGTCAATGCTTGATATTCCAGCTGTGCCACGGCGCGTCCCAGAAGCGCGTGTGAAGCGGCTCTCAGCTCCTCTAAATATACGCAACAGGTCCGTTATCACGCGAGCCACGGGTAGTTCGGAAAGCCGGGTAGGAAGTGAAATAGCGAGAGTATTCTCCCCCCCAATATCGTACACCTCTCCTCTACAACACCACGGACGACGAGAGATTCATCTTGGAGGTGGAAAAACATAATAGACATCACAGATCTTTTTTATCAGGACAATACCAGAGAAGAGAAGGCATGGAGTTTAATCACAGGAGTGCTTGGAGTGAAGCTAGATACTAGCTTAATAAACACGTGAGTCAGTGGTGTAGTTTAATGTATTGTAGTGGGTATAGTGTACTGTATATATACTGTATACTGGCCAGAATTTGCCTTTGCGGGGGCATATCATAATGGGGGGTCTGGGTGTCCACCCCCAGGGAAGTTTTGAGCATCAACAACTTCATTTCCTGTATTTGGATACACTGTTATACACCAATTTAAGTATGTTGTGGGTCATTGGGCATTTTTAAGCGGGCATATGGAAATCCTGGAGCTTTCTTAGTGGGTATACTGCGTACACCTGCTGATTACGTAGACTACACCACTGACGTAATTGTTCTGTAAAGTACTCGTAGCAAGATGCTCCGCTTCTGAGACGCTCCCGGTGTGGCATGGCGCGTGGCCGAGGACGGAACAAAACCGGAACGCAGCTGGAACGCTGCAGAGACGCGCCCAGTGAAAAATGGGGGTTAGAAGGGGTTGTTTTCTCTGGCTCTCTCCAGGAGCACAGTATTGAGACCCCACACGGTGTTCTGCACGTGACCCTCCACGGCACACGGACCACCCGCAGGCCTGCTATCCTCACCTTCCACGATGTGGGTCTGGACAGTGAGTAGCTCTCTCTCTCTCAGCCTTGTTTTGCTCAGCTCTTTGTCAATTCTAAATCTTTCCCTTGGCCGTGCCCCCCCCCCCCCCTTTTTTTTTGATTGGTTCCTCTCTTTTTTTTTCTCTCTGGCAGGTAAGAGCTGCTTCTCCCCTCTGTTCAGGTTCGAGGAGATGCAAGAGATTGTCAAGAACTTCACCCTGATTCATGTCGATGCTCCGGGGCAGGAGGAGGGGGCTGCTGTCTACCCCACAGGGTACGACATGAATTAGTTGTATGTGTATTGACACGCTGGTTTACCCTCATCGTCCTGCAGTAACTTTGCTTCTTTTTGTTTTAAAGTAAATTTCTTAGAAACAGAAAAAAATCTTCTGTGGCAGGCTTAAACCTAATCTCTTCCAAAAATACTTCTCCTGCCATCTCTCACATCTCTCATCCTCTGCGGTCTCTGATACACTCTTGTCAGAGTTTAAACAAAATCCGTCCTTTTCTCTCCCGCTCTCTCTTTGCACACTTCTTATTTCTTTTCCCTGCACTTCTCTATCATTTCTCTTCCCTGCATGATTATTTTACGGGCTCAGGAGGATTTCCTTTCTTGTACTGTCACAGCGTCTCGGCTGTGACCTTTGACTCCTGCTGGTGATTCTAGAAACTGAAGTTTATTCTCGTTTTGATCTCATTTTTAAATCCCTGTGGATAAAAGTGTCAGCCACTGTATGTGTTTAAGATGAAATAGAAAAAAGTAAACTCTTTCGTCATCATGTAAGTTGAGTAATTCCCAATAATTACAAAGAGGTTTGGGCAGACAGCCAACGGGCTACCTTACTTTTTGCACTAACAATAGAAAATGAGATGTTTGTATTATGATGGTTCTTCAGACTGAGATTGGTTGTGTTTCCTGTTATAGTTACCAGTATCCCTCCATGGACACCATAGCAGAGATGATCCCTGCCGTCCTGCAGTTTTTCAAGTGAGTTAACGGTATTTATTTTGACGTAAGAAGAAGCAGAATGTCATTTGGCTTGCGCACACAGAATGTGCAGTCATTTTAACTGAGTCTTCTTGTTGTGTAAGTCATATACTTCTTACCTCTCCATGCAGCTCCACAAACGTTATTGCTGTACCCAAAGCAGCCCTGTCTCAGAATTTTTGTATATGAACTGTATGGTTGAATACATATGTACATATGTTCTGTTATTAACTAGTTTTTTCCCTCTGTCAGCTTCCGCACTGTAATCGGAGTGGGTGTGGGAGTGGGAGCGTACGTCCTCTCCAAGTTCGCAGTGAGTGTCATTTTTTGTTTGTTTTTATCCCGCGTGTTCTCACAGCAGCTAATAATACTAGCAGTGAAACACGGCAGTAACACTAGCAGTGACTTTTAGATTTGTGAAAGAACATTCCAGTCATGAGCAAAAAATTTAAATAAAGAATCCTGTCCTGAGCAAAAACCTCCAGTGAATAGAATGCAAATGAATGTTATATAATAGAACTTCACTAATTCTAGCATGGGATACTTACTGCTCCTTTAAGTGTTCTGTACAGATTTTACTACACAGTGTTATTCATATTAATTTGTGTCTATAATTTTGTCCACAGAAGTCATTGTGATGATTTTCTTCTCATGATCTCCCATCTGTCTCCCATCTGTTGCTTCCTTTCTCCCATCAGCTTGCAAACCCGGATTCAGTGGAAGGTCTGGTTCTGGTCAACATCGACCCTAACACTCGAGGATGGATAGACTGGGCTGCACAGAAGGTAGGCCTTTCTTTCTTTCTTTCTGGACTGCATTGTTTTGTACACAGAAACATGTGGTATTATAATCTAGTTAGTCCTTATGCGACTTCTCCATCAATTTAAATTTAGCGGTGGATATGAAATGATGTGACTGCGTGCATGGCTCGTGCCCCAGAGTAGTATTGATTATGTTATTGTTCATCGTATTAAAGTTACTAAATGATGAACGACCCTATTGATTTCTCCTGCTCTCCCTCTCTAGCTCATCTCTGTGACGTCCTCCCTCACAGAGCAGATCCTGTCCCACCTTTTCAGTCAGGTACAAGGACAATCATTTCTTTTATCTTTTCTTTTAAATGTAAAATATTTTCATAATTGTATCAAAAATACTACATCATTTCCAAAAAGAACTTTAGTTAGTTGCAGAAAATACCTACCTTGTCACTGATGTTGCGCATCATTTTGGGTGGCAGTTAGAAAAAAAAGTCTCTTTTCTTGCAGGAGGAGCTGTCATCAAACACAGAACTTGTGCAGTCTCACAGAGAGCGCATCTCCAAAGCGTCTAATCTGGTCAACATAGAGCTCTTCTGGAAGACTTACAACAGGTAAACACACGCACAGACATTATTTGACATTACATAAACACAAATATACTCCACATCGAACAACGGTCAACAAAGTCTTGTCTTTTCGTTTCCCTCCAGTCGCAGAGATTTGAACATTGACCGCAACAGCACCTTCAAGTAAATCACCTCTAAACTTTCATCTGTATACTTTATTTTTTGTTTGATTTTGTTGTATAAATCTAAACGCCACCATTCTAAATTCTATTTCTGTCAACTTCAGGTGTCCAGTAATGTTGGTGGTGGGCGATCAGGCTCCATATGAGGACGCTGCTGTAAGTTTCAGCTGCTCTGTGTTCCGCAACATTAAGAGTTGTTTGCCCTGTACTATCACCTCTTTCACACCACCTACCAGGGTTGAGCTAGGCTTGTCTGATCAGGGTTCAACCCTCCTTTTGGAAATTCCAACTAAGCCAGTCTACATGGGTATCCATATGTCCCTGGTCATGACAATTCAGAGATCACGTGGGTCAGCCCGGGAGCAATGCATTACAACTACCTTAAAGCTTTAGTGCACGATCACAGAAGGCTTGGATCATATGGACGCGCCGACAGTTTTGTTGTCATTACTTAGAATTCCTCATGGGGGCGACAGAAACCACTCACTGTAGCTTTAAGTGCTAGAAATGGGTGATCTGTGAACACTGTTGAACAGTTTACTGTTTTTCCTTCTGCAACCATTAGGTGGACTGCAACAGCAAAATGGACCCAACAACAACCTCATTCCTGAAGGTACAGTAACTGACCTTTAAAGTCATGCTTCTCACTTCATTCTGTCATTCACTCTTACACACTTCTTCTCTCCGTCCTCCAAAGATGGCTGATGCTGGTGGTCTCCCTCAGCTGACCCAGGTAACAACAAACTAACAGCCTCTTATTGATATTTCAAACTGAGGTGGAAGCTGCAACAAACAAGATTGTGTTTTTTAAACATACATGTTCAGTCAGCCATTACAAGGTGGGCCTTCAACAGAGAAAACACATGCTATCACTCTAACTTATGCACCATTTTTGCATGAATTCTTTTTCGTGCACATGAATTGGTGCATTGAAACAGAGGAAAGAAATACAAGACATGATCTGAAACAGAAGCAGCGCACCCAAAATGAAATCTCAAACTCCTGTTGAAGTAATATCCCAAAAAAAAGAAAACAAACCACTCAGAAAGGGTAGGGATCTGGGTTTTGTGGTCCTTTAAATTAAAACTGTTACCCTTGGCTGCCACGTGTTGTCGCCAAATTGCAATATTATTACCTAGTTCAGGTAATAAATTCTTTTCTTTGTGTCTGCAGCCTGCTAAACTGACTGAGGCTTTCAAGTATTTCATCCAGGGAATGGGCTACAGTAAGATCTGTTACTTCTCTTGTCTTTTCATTGGGTTTGTCAACAATAAGAGAACGATATAGAATGATGCCAGCTTCATCTTTTGGATGTTGCGTAGTGTTTCCATGGATTTCTAATTAGTAAAGCAAATTTTTGTCTCCATTTCTGTCCACAGTGGCTTCATCTTGCATGACCCGCCTGTCCCGCTCCCGCACCACCTCCCTCTCCTCCTCCTACTCCATGGACGGGTCCCGCTCTCGCTCCCGCACCCTGTCCCAGGGCTCGCAGGGCGGCCAGATGCCACCCAGCCCCTCCCAAACGATGGAGGTGTCTTGCTGAATGAAAAAAAAAATGATAGCGAGAGAAAGTGAGTGAGAGTGAGAAAGAGAAGAGGGCGAAGGCGAAAGAAAGGGAAAGATGAAGCTTGGCGATAATGTAGGAACAAGACGAATGGGTCACTTATTTGTCACTAAACAACTGCCATCATTCCCCACAAGAGCAGAATAAGACTAGAGATTGGGAGAGGGAGGGAGGGAGGGAGAGAAAAAGAGTGATTTCATAAACCTTCCTTATTTTGTAACAGCCCTGCTCCTCACATCCCCCTTCCAGCTGAAAAAGAGTGGATTGGGCTGTTCTACAATAAATCATTAGCAAGAGATTAATAAAAAAAAAAAGGGGGGGGGGGGGGGGGCAGGTGAGGAAACAATGGCCGCCGTTCCACCCTCCCCTCTATCGGAGCCTCCGTCAGCCAATAGAGGCCTTTAATTTAGATAAGGAGGCCCTATAGAGACGGCACACCTTGCGGTAACCAATAGTAATAATTCTGAACGCGTTATTGTTGTTGATGCAGACGATTATGTTGTTGATAATGATGTTGAAGCTAATGATGATGATAATGTAATAGAAAAAAAACAGTAACACCTTTTCTCTTTATTACGCAATGAGTTTAAAACAACATAGACAAAAAAAAAACCTATAGCAGAGATACTTATAACAGTGTGTGTCTACTACGTTTTAAGCTAGTTTTTATTATGTTATTTTAATTTCTTTAATCAGATGTTATTGTCTCATTTGTAACCTGCCTCAGCAAATGGCTGAAGCTACTGATTGGCTGAGCCGTTGTGTGGTAACAGCCAATGAGAGCCATTATAGTGACTACTTCCTCCTTGATGTTTCCTGGTTGTTTATCTTCCATTTGCCCCCATCTATACGTTTTGTTTTCCCATTGGATTTGAGGAGGTGGGCAGGAAGCTTTTGTTTTTTCTTCCTTTTTTTTTTGGGACTTGGAAGTTGCATGCCTGGTATCAGCCTATGTGGATATTGACTGGATAATATTCTTTTATATTCTGCTAATGAGTTGTGTGGATTTGGGTGTGTGTGTGTGTGTGTGTGTGTGTGTGTGTGTGTGTGTGTGTGTGTGTGTGTGTGTGGTGTGTGTGTGTGTGTGTGTGTGTGTGTGTGTGTGTGTGTGTGTGTGTGTGTGTGTGTGTGTGTGTGTGTGTGTGTGTGCATCTGTGTGCTGTTTTGTTTAGCGAAAATGGCAATCTAAAGTTGAGCATAGGTGAGACTGAGGGTGTTAGCTTTAGCTAGCTAGCATCCTATCATTAACACTAGTCGCACATCAAATAGTGCTTCCAATATTGCTGGCAGTCTCGCACTGCGTGTCCTAATATCCACGCTCGTGTACTACCCAACAGGGTGCATTACATCACTAAGCATGCTTGTGTGGATATTGCATTTCAGTGTTAGGCACAGCCAGAAGGGATCACTGTGTTTATCATCTGGGTTGTAGTCTCTTAGCCTTGCCCGTGCATGGATACCTCCTAACAAACCCAGCTAGCATACTTGAGTTTCTGTGCGATGTTAGGTAAAATGAACACAAGCTCCTCTCTTGCAACAAGCAGCTTTATTAACAGCAACAGGGTCAAGAGAATTGTGTTGTGATTGTTGCTGTTTGTGTGTGTCTGAGGAAGTACATGTGAGGTGTATGAAAGCACTTGTATCCTGAAAGCACAATTAATGCAGCAAAGAAAGCCAGGGTCCTATGGAAAAGTTTATTGATTTAGTTTTAAGACCATCAACATCCCCTGTGACTTATGACAGTGTACCAGCCCCTTCACTGCCAGCACACTTTGGGACAGCCATGAGAGGCAAAATATTTAGCCTTTTTTTGTTTTGATAGTGGAAAAGTATTAGCCAATATCTGCACCTTAAACAACCAATCTGGATTTGCAGCCAATAAGTATTCTTACTGCCAAAACTAAGAAATAAATTCATCACAAAGCTTACCACTGCCCTACGACATGTAGCTATTGGACTGACCGTACTTCAATAAGGACCCAATCCGATATCCATTTTAAGCGCGCCAGCTGTGTTCCCACATTTTGATGCAGCGTTGCATCTGATTTACTTTTCTTTAATAAGCAGTATCATTTTTATGAGTCCGTTGGAGGTTGCCTGTTTCTTTCACATGCTGTCCAGTGCTCCTTTCCCAAACCTGTTTGATGATGTAGAGATGGATGATGAAGACGGTAACAAGAAAGTCAGTGGAGGGCCTCAGATTTGAGCTTTGAACAGACTGGGTAGGCCTACTTGGGAGATAACCCTAACCCTCTGGCCAATCACATCCATCCTTTTAAACGCTAACAACTGCTGCGTTTAATAAGGCAAACACAAATCTTGATATTCGGATTATTTGTGCTGTAGAGTCTTAATGCAAAATGTGGCATCACACCAGGATGCCGCCATGTTTTAGGCACTTTTGTTGCTGTCCAAAGTGCTGACATGTAGAATGTAAATTCTCCTCCCAGACTTCAATGAAACTCAACAGTCGGGCATGGAAGCATCTACCAGATAAGGGATAATGCGTGGAGCCCAGAAAATTAAATTGCCAAATAAGGAAAGGGAGTGGTACTTATTTGTGGAGAGTTGAGCAGGGCTATGTGATTGTAAATGCTTGTCCATTTTGTCTGTTTTTGTCTCTTAACTTTTTACTTTGATCATATGTTTCTCCCTCTATGTGAAGTGTTAGTTTACTGTCCCGATGTGCTCACAAGTTAGTTAACAGTGTGATAGTTAATGTGTAACTTTTATAGCATTAGCGCTGATAAGGGAGAACATTTAACAATAAAAAAAGATTAAAGGTAAAGAGAGTGCAATCAATTTTACTCGTGTGGCTAATTTCTCTGTGTAACACAATGAACATCCTTAAAAAGCAAACTTCAATATTAATAAAAGCTGAAGAGGAATATCCTGTTTACTGTCTTGCTTTCTCAAAAGGGGTTGATGTGAAGAAAATATTGAATGTTGTAAATTGGGTAGTTAGCGTCTAACCAGAAGTGCTTTACGCAGTGATACTTAACCTTGTATGGGCATGGATGCATGAGCTACAGTACTGTACAACTAAATCCCTTTTGCCAAACTTATATGTACCTACACCAAACACTCGTAAACCAGTTATTTTACTTGCCTAAAATGGAAATTGTGACAAATACTGTATTCTAATTTATCTCATAAAATCTTATGATAGTGTGCTAAACAAATGACTGTCATAAGCCTACATGACTGAAGTCTCCAATGCAGGGAAACCTCAGTACCACATTATACCACATTGATTATTGTTATTGCTACAACTGTAAATATTGTTGAAATGAAATGAACAGTCAATAACCACCAGGTGATGATAGCTTGAGTTTTATTATACGGAATCAAAATGCCTTTAAATTGGAATACAAATAAAATTGGAATAAAAATATGTATAGCTCTCCAAAAATATAAACTTTCAGTGAATAAAAACGCAACTAAATCAACAATAACTTCGTAAATACAAATTTAACTCAGTGTTTTTGAGGTGTATGTTTCAAAAGGTAAAATATAACATACAATATATCAGTGTGTTACCCTGTAATGTAGTATCAGTAGGCCTATCACAACGTTACTTTATCATTGTCATTTGAATGAATATAAAGAATCAAGTAAATGCATGACAACAAAATGGAGCAAAAATGCTTTAAAATTCAAAATAAAAATATATTAACCTCTTAAGCGATCACTGTACCATGTACATCACAGCTGCTGGTTTTGGCATCGCAGTTACCTCCACTTAAACACTTTTTTAAAACTTTAAAGCATTAAATATTCAAAATATATGGCCATGCTATACAACATTTGAAAGCTTAGCCTCTCAAGATTCAATTAAGCCCACACACAAAGCATAAGATCATTTATAGCAGTTATACAACTGTTATAAAGTTAAAGAAAATAAATGTATTCAGAATTAGACTGCGCAGCTGGTGTGTGTGCATGCACACCTTTTTTACCTTCCCTTCTTCCACAGAGGTGATATAATCCCAAAAACTTTGTTTTCATAAATCCACAAGAGTCCAAGGAAATGGAATATCTAAGCCGTTTAATCCAAACGAGAGGTTCGCCTCAAAATCGTAAAAGTTTATGAGCCCTGAGTTACAAAAACACCAATGCGCAATATCACTGCTGTGTGTGATTGATGTGGGTGTGTTTTTGTCTTTGAGAAGTTTTGTATTTTGCACTTTTTTGGCTTTTTTCTTTGCACCTTTCAAGAAAAACACACAGACATATCTGTAGAAAAAAAAATCATATAAAATCAATTTTTGAGTCTTTTGGCTTCTGGAGCAGAGACATGTGGCTAATGTCCTGGATTGTCTGTCACCTGTCAGATGTGTTCACAGCAGTGTATTTTAATCATATTACAGATGTATGACTTGGACGGAAATAAAAAAACTCCATTCTAGCCTCTGTAGCTCTGTGTCAGTAAGGCCCTGACAGTTGGAACAAAAAACTTGAGTGTTTCCTTTCCAATGATATCAGGCACACCCCAGAGTGTCAAAGTATATTTGAACTGTACCACTTTTAATTTGGGTATGCCGTTTAGACCAAAAAGCATGAAATTTCAAGCCTTTGTAAAGAGGTTGATTTTAAGACTTAACGTTGTTGAAACTATACCATAGGACATGCACTATAACAATGGACAGGGAACCTGCACTGGTTAACATCCTATCAAAAATGCATGCTTTTGCAGGCTTAGTGCCGCAACAGGTTGGATTCCGACCTGCGGCCCTGCTGTATGTCTTTCCCCCTCCCTCTCCCCTTTCCTGTTTTGAGCTGTCCTATAAAGGCCTAAAAATGGCCAAAAAATAATCTTTAAAAAAATGCATGCTTTTTCTTCCTTTGACTTTAATGTTTTGGCTTGGTTTTTCAGTTAGAATCAAATGGCTTTTTAAAGGATGAGGAATTTCCCCAAAACTTGTACCAATGAAAAAACCTCCAAACCAAAAAGATGTACGTCAAAATCTGCAGCTAGCTGTTTCTTAGGTCCTGTAAGTTTGTGGCAGTTTGTGTAACAAGATTTCCTTACAAGACGATTGTCTAATCTGTAACTTGTTTGATTGTTTTGTTCAAGTGCTTATAGCCTGCCGTCTAATCAGAGCTCGATGTATGGTCCTAATTATCTTTGACAAAAAGCCACCCAGAGAGAACGGTGTGTCTAAGGTGTAGACATGAGTCAGGCCCAGAGATTCAAGACACTTCAGTTCATTGAGAACGTCAAAGGAGGGATGACTGTTGAGCTGGAGCAACTTCAGAGGGTCTCTGGACCGGAATAGAGTCAGTGATTCTGTCGAACGGACTGCCAAGGGCAGGAAATCCATCAGTGAAACCAGGAAGTAAACCAGTTATTTTACTTGCCTAAAATGGAAATAGTGACAAACACTGTATTCTAATTTATCTCATAAAATGTTATGATACTGAGCTAAACAAATGACTGCTGTAAGCCTACATGACTGAAGTTTTCAGTGCAGGGAAACCTCAGTACCACATTATACCACATTGATTATTGTTATTGCTACAACTGTACTGTTAGGTAATATGTATTTTAAATGAACAGTCAATAACCACCAGGTGATGATAGGTTGATTTTATTATACGGAATCAAAATGCCTTTAAATTGGAATACAAATAAAATTGGAATAAAAATATGTATAGCTCTCCAAAAATATAAACTTTCAGTGAATAAAAACGCAATTAAATCAACAATAACTTCGTAAATACAAATTTAACTCAGTGTTTTTGAGGTGTATGTTTCAAAAGGTAAAATGTAACATACAATATATCAGTGTGTTACCCTGTAATGTAGTATCAGTAGGCCTATCACAACATTACTTTATCATTGTCATTTGAATGAATATAAAGAATCAAGTAAATGCATGACAACAAAATGGAGCAAAAATGCTTTAAAATTCAAAATAAAAATATATTAAAGAAAATAAATGTATTCAGAATTATGCACACCTTTTTTACCTTCCCTTCTTTCACAGAGGTGATATAATCCCAAAAACTTTGTTTTCATAAATCCACAAGAGTCCAAGGAAATGGAATATCTAAGCCGTTTAATCCAAAACGAGCGGTTCACCTCAAAATCGTAAAGTTTATGAGCCCTGAGTTACAAAAACAGCGATGCACAATACCACTGTTGTGTGTGATTGATGTGGGTGTGTTTTTGTCTTTGAGAAGTTTTGTATTTTGCACTTTTTGGCTTTTTTCTTTGCACCTTTCAAGAAAAACACACAGACATATCTGTAGAAAAAAAATCATATAAAATCAATTTTTGAGTCTTTTGGCTTCTGGAGCAGAGACATGTGGCTAATGTCCTGGATTGTCTGTCACCTGTCAGATGTGTTCACAGCAGTGTATTTTAATCATATTATAGATGTATAAAAAA
Source organism: Gymnocephalus cernua (assembly GCA_023631565.1). Lineage (NCBI taxonomy): Eukaryota > Metazoa > Chordata > Actinopteri > Perciformes > Percidae > Gymnocephalus > Gymnocephalus cernua. Next base: position 20,370,288 of record CM042445.1, read on the forward strand.
ACTCCATTCTAGCCTCTGTAGCTCTGTGTCAGTAAGGCCCTGACACTTGGAACAAAAACTTGAGTGTTTCCTTTCCAATGATATCAGGCACACCCCAGAGTGTCAAAGTATATTTGAACTGTACCACTTTTAATTTGGGTATGCCGTTTAGACCAAAAAGCATGAAATTTCAAGCGTTTGTAAAGAGGTAGATTTTAAGACTTAACGTTGTTGAAACTGTACCATAGGACATGCACTATAACAATGGACAGGGAACCTGCACTGGTTAACATCCTATCAAAAATACAGGTTTAGTGCCGCAACAGGTTGGATTCCGACCTACGGCCCTTTGCTGTATGTCTTTCCCCCTCCCTCTCCCCTTTCCTGTCTTGAGCTGTCCTATAAAGGCCTAAAAATGGCCAAAAAAATCATCTTTAAAAAAATGCATGCTTTTTCTTCCTCTGACTTTAATGTTTTGGTTTGGTTTTTCAGTTAGGATCAAATGGCTTTTTAAAGGATGAGGAATTTCCCCAAAACTTGTACCAACGAAAAAACCTCCAAACCAAAAAGATGTACGTCAAAATCTGCAGCTAGCTGTTTCTTAGGTCTTGTAAGTTTGTGGCTAACATGATTTCCTTACAAGACAATTGTCTAATCTGTAACTTGTTTGATTGTTTTGTTCAAGTGCTCATAGCCTGCCGTCTAATCAGAGCTCGATGTATGGTCCTAATTATCTTTGACAAAAAGCCACCCAGAGAGAACAGTGTGTTTAAGGTGTAGACATGAGTCAGGCCCAGCGATTCAAGACACCTCAGTTCATTGTGAACGTCAAAGGAGGGATGACTGTGGAGCTGGAGCAACTTCAGAGGGTCTCTGGACCGGAATAGAGTCAGTGATTCTGTCGAACGGACTGCCAAGGGCAGGAAATCCATCAGTGAAACCAGGAAGTAGACCAGTTTCTTCCCCACTTTTACATACCCACCTATGTCTCTAGCCCTGCCTACCTTCTTCATGGCCTCAATAATGTTTGCCTTGAAATACAACAACACGTTGTGTCTGGCTATCATGTGACTTTCAAATCGGGTGACTGAATCGCTTTGGTGGTCCCTGACTTGTGTGGCGTATCTACGAGTAAGCTCAATTTGTTCACAGTAGAGCTCAACAGACTTGAGTGCATTCAGCAAATCTTCTAGAGCTTGATCAATGCAGTTTGGATCCTGATGGTTGTCTTGCTGGGTTAAAGATGCAAAAGCACGGTTGTAATATGCGATTGCTGCCCAACAGTGGTCCTCCTGTATGGCCTTAGTGTACATCTCAATACTCTCTGCAAGACGTCCCTTTTCACGCAGCTCATTGCCAAATGCAGTGTAGTGGTGCAGGTTGGATGAGGGTGATTGTCCCTGTCTGAGTTTGTCCTTTGCTGTTTTCAGGTCTTCATTTAGTTTGTTTTTTAAGTCCATGATAGAATCATTCTCACTGAAGTTTGTGAGTCGCCACATACCCCAGAATTCATTCAGCGCAGACAAAGCTGAATCTGATGGCTTGTTACTGCTTTTGTGCACTTCATCTAGTGTATTAAGATACTGACTGAAGAGCTCTTCCTTCTTCTTTATGTTTGGGATGTCACACTCCAAGTAGCTAGCTAGTGTTTGTTCCACAGAGTAATTTCTGGCATCTTTAACTGTCTTCATTCCCAAATCTGAGGTTTTTGTCAACGCTTTTAAAGCCAAAGATTTAGATAATTTATTGCTGTGGCTTTTTTGATACAATCTAAATTGCACCACAAAATAATGTCGATGAACTAGCATGTCATTAAATATATTTTCCAATAAAGATTTATGTTTGCCTATTAAAGCCAGCAATTCAAGTAACTTTGACAGATGGCTGGGGCAGATAATGAGTTGAGCAGACCCAGGTGATCCTTGTCTAGCAGTACGGCCAAATGCCTGGGCCTCCACACGAGCATTCTTTGGCAGAAAGGTCTGCACAACAAACAAACCTCCATCTCTCTTTACCTGGTCAGAAACCTGAAGGTCTGTCCCACGACCTGCAAGATTTGTTGCTATAATGACCTGTCCTGCTTCAAGCTTCTTGACAAAGATTGCAGTATTGTCCATGTTGTTGCTTATGTAAAGCTTCTTGTTCGGGACTTTATCCCCTAGCGCATGGTGGACAACCTTTGCTCGTTTGATGGTCTCACAGATGACCAACACAGCTCTTTGAGCCCTATATAGAGTAGGGTTGGTTTTTGCAGTGACAACATTGCAGATTGTCTCAATCCATTCTTTGTCATCACCTACAATCACTCCTTCAACCTCAAACAGCTTTCTGCGTTTGAATGAAGGTATCCGGCAGGTCTTGATACCTGAATAGATTTTCTGCAACATCTCAGTCTCTGTTTGTTGTCCAAGAGTCCCAGAGATTCCAAATATCTGATTTCCATACTTTTGAAGCAAGCCAACATTGGACATATAGTTCGTGATGGCTGTCATGTCGCTCAGCTTGGACTCATGTTTCATTTCAAGAAACTGCTGTAGCCCATCTGACCATTTCATGTTGTTTTCAACGACACCTGTGCAGCTGTAATCAACAGGCACTACCCCATGTTCCTCGATGATATACTCATGATTCATTGTCATTGTTTGTGCTTTAAATGCATTTTCAATCCAAACCTTTAATTTACATTTGACCAGATCTGAAAGGAAGCCCGGCACATAGCAGCTAAATGTATCTTGGCTCAGTTGGCATGGTGTGAAATGCAGAGCATGTTCTATTTCTGCTTGCACAGCTCTCTGTATACTGTTTTTATCAGAATACATGTACTGACAGAGGCCTCCATTAATTAAAAGCAGTGGCACTCTCTGCCTTTCAGCCGTTTCTTTTTGTGGTCCCTTGTTCAGTTCCTCTATTGCTCCATTATTGTTTATGCAGTGCAGAGCAAACTGGCAAGAGGGGAATCTCCTCTCTACTTCCGCAAAGAACTTTGCCAACTGGTCAGCAGTAACATTTGCAGTTTTTTCAGTTAAAAGGCTCGGGTTCCTTCTAAGGTCATTGACTGAACCTTTTGTCAGTATACCTGTGTCCTCGGCCATTTGAAGGATGCTGAACTCATCGACATCTTTGCCCTTTATGTTTTTGAGCACAACATGAGGGAAGGGGTACGTTTGCCCCACAGTTGTCTTTGTGCCAATCTTTGTGTACTTATTAACAGTGGACCATATGAATGCCAAGAGTGGATTGAGATGTTGCAAAGCAGGCATATCACTACTTATATAGACCACGTGAAGACCTTTATCTAGCATCAAAGAATCTACTTCATCCACAATTGCACACTGGAATGTTCTTTGCCCAAATATGTTCATCCTATGAAAGTGGTGCCGGAGCCAGTCTCCAGCAAACTCTTCCACAGTACCATAAACGACCTGACACTTATAGCATTCTTTTGAGTCTTTGTCTAGTTTGTTGGTGTTGCAGCTGACACTGATTTTCAAAGCCTTATAAAAGTTTCGCCATTCATCCAAATCTCTTTGTGCAAGAACAGATGAGCTGGACATGATGTCTACCTTTTCTCCTCTCATAGCTCGAAAAGCTGCAAACATTGCCACGATACATGACTTCCCCTCTCCAGTGCCAACCTCAATTAACTGCCCTGTTTTGGAAAGAGCCATAATACACCAGCTCACCATCTGTGTCAGTCGTGGTCTGAAGTGAGTTTTTTCCGCTGCCTGATAGAGCCTCAGCAAGTCTTTTTTCAAGCCACTCTGCTGTGATCCATTATTGTGTGAAGTAAGATCTTGATGGACTGATGATACAATGTCTTTCACGTCATCTAAAAGCTTTTCATCAATTTGGTTTAACTTTTGGTTGCGGATTTCCTCAAGAATTTCATCCAGTGTCTTTTCTGTGTCATCGGCTAAACATTTTTTGAGGACTTCATCTGTTACAGTCCTGTCTCGGACCAACTCAATACATGTCCTTCCTGATTGACATCTCCAGATGGGAGTGATGTAATGAATCTCTATACAGTGCAACATGTTCAACATCCATGAGAGGAGATGTGATCTGTCAGTTGTTGTTGACTCAAATCGCTTTAGAAGAACATCGAACAAGTCAGCGGCATCCACCGGGCTCCATTTGATATTTGTAACCAGTCCTTGCAGCTTGTTGAGAAGATGCTCTTCATTATTTTTGTCGGTCAAGTAACTGTGAGCAATGAGTGAAGTTTTAAGCCTGTTAAGCAATTCTTCAACTTCCTCCATTTTGTGGGAAAACTGTCAAATATTACGGAAAACAGAAATGGAAAGAATTAGAATTTTGAGATTCTTTCTTTAAGGTTCAGTAGGCAACTTATATAAAAAAAACTTAAACAATAATACCTTTTTGTCTTATTTGCGGAAACTCTTACTATGAAAACACAATTTGTGTTCCCAATGGCAATGAAACGATTCCACCAGCCTAAAGATGAGAGCCCAGGATCTTATGCAGTGTCACTGCTCGTAAACTGTAACACTAAACATCACTGATGAATTACTGCATTGCCTATTTCTCGCATTGCAATATCTCTGAAAACATTTGAGGCGAGAAATAAGCAATGCATTATATATACTTTATTACATGGCTTGGTTGAATTCCAATGTAGAATGCGGTCTGTAATTTCTTCATAACACACCATTGCTAAGCATAACACACCGTTGCCATGCAAAAGCAGAGCGTTGCCATTGACGCAGTTCTGTTCACTCTGGAGGACAGTTATCAATCAATCCGCTGAAAGAAGTCCTGATAATTTATCAGCTGTGGCAAAAACTTCTGTCCTCCAATTCAAGCAATGACAGCAGATCTGGTGAGCGCCAATCGCTACATCTTTATATACGGTCTATGATCTCTACATCTTTATATATGGTCTATGATCTCTACGCAGTAACTTCAACCGTAGTATAGGGACAACAACGCTAATTAGTTAGCTTACATTACACGTTTAGGTGTGTCAACATGAAGCGGCTGTGCAAAAAGGAAACGAGATGAATGAGGACAAGAAGCCATTTACGTTGTCTCACTTTACCGTCAACAGAAATGTTCAGTTTAATGTAAATACGAGCAGCCGATAGCCCGCTAGCTCACTACAACGCGTCAGCTAATGTCGTATCAATTCCTGCAGTGATTAAAACAGCAGCTGGGTAATTTGACCACCACGGCAGCACCCCATAACATATACGGCTACTACCACAGCCCGTAAGGTGGTGTTGAGTAATAGATGAAGGGTTGCATTAGCTTAACAGATACAGAGTTTACGTTGCTATGGACGCAGGATTCCAACCGTAGAGACAGAACGGACTATTTTCTTTAGCGGAAGCAATTCAATCGTATTTAAATCAATAAACTCATTTTTAAATCAATATTTTGTGCCAAATTATTGATTTAGTTGGAAAGTAGCCATGTAATAAGCGGGATAATGTAGAGCGAGGCGGTTGTTATAGCGAATACAACTCCTTCAGGCTGATTCAAGACCCCGACGTGATCACCCTGTCGGGGTCCTGATCACCCTGTCGGGGTTGTATTCGCTATAACAACCGCCTCGCTATACATTATCCCTTACGTACCGTATGTACACCAGCACAGAGACATAATGCTAATCCTATCCTGGACACAGTGGGCAGAACCTCTTCCTCTCTCATCACCTTTTCTCTTTCTTTTTTATTCTCAGTCTCCTCCTTATCCTGTGTTTTCAATTTTATTTGTCTCAATAAAGAAAGTAAACATATGGTCAACTGATAGTAATATGTTAATGTTGCCAGCAGTGAAAATACAAATATATGGGTGAAAGTTAAACTTCATATCAATAATGTTTGGTGCTCATACATCGTTAAAGTTGATGGACATTGTTTTTTTTGTCAGAAAAAGACAAACGGATTATGTTATAACATGTTTTTCACATTTTAACAAGATACTCTCACATTATTATGTAATTATTGCATAAAAACATATCACCTTGTAAAAATGACAAATATTTTAAAACAATAAGAATTCTAATGCTGTAGAAAGTAAAGTTTAAAAAAGGTTAGTTCCATTTTATTGTCATTCTACGACACAGGGTTGAACAACACAATGCAGTTGATGTCTATTTGTGCTACACCAAGAAAGACAAAAGATAAACAGTAACGCATTCCTTATTCTTTGAATTTGCATCAGGAGAAATGTTCTGTAGGCAGATAATATGGCTGACATCTTAATGTTAAAAATTCAACATCAGGGAAACATTGTCCATTAACTTTGATGACGTTTGGTTTGAGCACCATGGCTCCATTGATATAAACACAGAGTTTCACTTTCACCTGTATATAGTTTATTTTGATTGCAAGGTTATCTTAGTGGAGGCTGGTAATACTTAAATATAAAAAACTTAATATCAATCGACCCTCTGTTCACCTTCTTGAGACAAATGATAATAAAAGAAAAAAAAAGCTCAGCTTTGGCAAGGGAATCATGATACTGATTCATTTTTCTTTTTCTGGCATGGCAGCAATATGCTTCTGTGGTTTTTATTTACTAAGCTGAACAGTATTATTACTATCAAATATTCACAAATACGCAACAAAACACCTACACACATCATTGTATTATGTAGCTCTTTGTGTTATTAATGCATGTATGTAATGTATTGTTTTAGTAATCTGATACTCACCTGTTAACAAGATGAGAAGTGATGTGTGTCTTTAAAACAACGGAGATGATCTGAAGTCCGAGCAGTTTCTTTTTTTTAAATCTGTTCTTCTTGTTCTTTTTTCGGGCACCGCCCCAAGGGATCATACTTTTGATTTATTTGTTGGACTTATTGTAAACTAAGTTTCCCCCCTCACGCTAGAGTATGTCTTGGCTTGAATTCCCCTAAATTCCCAAGCGGCTCCAACATGGTTTCTCTTTCACTTTCTTCACATTCGCACAACTTCTTTGAAGCATATCACGTGTGCTCAGGTGACAGTGACCTGTGACACCTAAAACATTCTGATGAACATGTTATGACAACAGATCACCATACACTTGATATTTATTTACATGTAAATGCTTTTAAAGTGCTCTTAGTTAAAGGTCCCTGGTGTTTTTTGAAAGTCATTATACTTCCCAAAGCAAAAACGTAAAGAATTCAGAGTTTGAGCTTTGAATTACATTGGTGTGAACTGTTTTAATCAGGTATTGTATCATGTAACTGCAACAGAATATGTTACAATTAAAACTTCTACATATCCTGAAACAAAAGCAGATTCTCGTGATAGACTCGTGATTTACAGTCTTTGATGAGCTTCTCCCATCTGCTGGACAAATAATGTCACAACACTGTCTATGTACTGTAGTCAACAGCTGTTGAAAATATTTAAAGACAGTTTGCATGCTGCTCTTATTCAATGATATGTATGTATATGTATACAGTATGTATGATGCATAATAACGGGTTAGAACTAACTATAAAGACAGATTTCTGTGTCACCATTTCTTAAAAACCAGTACAGTCTCTCACTGACTGTCCAGCTGCCGTCCATCTACAGTTGACATGAGAGAATGTTTTGTGCTAACAATATGATCATCTTTTTTTATTCAGGACCCAAGATTTGGCTACATCCCTACCGGTTATATCACAGTTGGTTTTAAAATGTTCTACATCAGATGGCCGAGGCCACACCTGTGGTGTAACCAGGACCAACCTGATTTGGGGATCAAAACTTTTCAACGTTGTTGTTTGAGCCATTTGGCGCATGCTCGGTGCGGCGACGCGGTCAAGTGCTTTTGTCTTCCGAGCTAGCTCATCCACACACACTTTTTTCAAATGATACTGCCATTGTGGGGTATTTGAAACCTGATAGCTCAGCGCTAACCAGCTTTGAGGAAGAGGTGAGTAACTTCACCAAATGGTGTAAAGATAACTTCCTGGTTGTTAATGCAAATAAAACAAAAGAAATGCTCATTGATTTTAGACGTCATAAAAGTGAGATTCCTAACAGCATTGTTAATGACTCACCAATTGGGAGGGTTAGTAGCTACAAATACCTAGGCATTGAAATCGATGCCCAACTCAAATTTGATATATACTATGTCTAAGGTAAAAAAAAATTACAACAGCGTATGTTCTTTTTACATAAGCTTACTTTCAAGTGGACTGCATTATTTTAGAACAGTCCTTCACAACGTATTGTCCTTTGGCTTAGTCTGCGTATTTGGGAACATGCACAAACAGGACCAAGATAAATTGCAGCGTTTGGTAAAGACAGCGAGCAAAATTATTGGATGTAGTCAGACGTCAGTCACTCAGCTATGGTCAGATCTTTGTGTGAGTAAGGCTGAGCAGACACTTAAGGATCCTACCCACCCCTTATATAGGAGGTTCCAACTCAGCAATAATGAAAGACACAAGACAAGATAATGGTAATAATAATGATTTGTATTGTCCACTTTGGTCTGTGTTTCTCTTATTGTTTTTAGGGGTCCAAGCCCGAGGTTGCGAGAACCGGCGGTAGCGAAGCTACGCCGTTCGCACAGCAGGGCTGTGGAACCCTATTGGAATTGTAAGGTTTCTTATTATTCTTCGGCGGCTTTTTCTTCCGCCTCTAAAACTGATACTGCAGCCTAAACCGTAAATGGTGGGAGGTTGCCGTTTTCAGGTCTGGTCCAAAACCCTGCAGGGACCTCGGACGAAAAAATTCAGCCACTTTCACCACTAGGTGGCGCTATAGCAGAAAAAACGCGTTTGGCCTTATAACTCCCAAACCGTACATCGCACATTAAAAATACACATATCCACGCATTCCTTGGATCCAGCTGAATCTCGTGGTATAGGCCACGAGATTCAGACCGTGCAACGGATCTGCATGAAACTTGGTCTGTAGCATCAGTAGACCGACCTGACAAAAAGTTATCAAAAGATTTGTTTTCAGATAAAAATTGCGTAAACTACGCACAAACAAATTTGTGTAGCTAGCTACGAAGACACAAACGTTGCCATATCTCGGCCAAAATAAATGATATCATCACAAATCTTTAGATTCTTGTTTCACATGGGCCTCTTAGTGTAGGCAACTAATTTTACAAAATTTGGTCAATAGGGGGCGCCAAAAGTACCAAAAGTTAATATCTCATGAACAGCTCATCCGATTTTCACGAAATTTGGTGCGTACCATCTAGGCCCACTCTTGAGGCCAGGCCTACAGTGGCGTACTGATTCGTCAAAGTGGGCGTGGCCTATGGGACCCATGTTTGGATCTACCACTTACACTAAAGTGAGCAACTTAAAATTTACAGTGTCGATATGCAATGGTTCATGGACCTGACCTACCAAATATTACATAAGTGGACCACAAGGTGGCGCTACAATGACGTAAAACGTGTTTTTGAATATAACTCCGAAAGGCTACATCGCAGACCGAATATTTATAGATGGACTTGTTCTTTATATCGACTTGAATCTAACGATATAGGACAGGTCCATTTATACTAAAAAGTTTTTTCGCAAAATCGTGTAGTGCGAGAAAAAATGTTTTCGTACTCGTCCTAGGCCATACAACCGATGTGCACGAAACTTGGTAGATACCATCTGTGTATGGAGCTGACCAAAAGTTACCAAAGGAATTTTGCTACATTACACCGTTCGCACTTTACAACCAAACTAATTCGTTATAGCTAGCCACAAAACACGAACTTTGGCATATCTCGCCCAAATTAATAGTTATCAAAAAGAAACCAGGTAGTCTTCTTCAACATCCCATTCTGAGCCTCCATACCATATTTGGTCAAAATCGGTCCTTAGGGGGCGCTATACTTAACGTAGAGGCTTTTACGGCAAATACGTCAATGCATTTGAATGGGAATACTTTGCAATGTAAATATCTCTGCAGCATTAAATGCTATCATCACAAACCCTGGGAGTATTTTGTTTGTCATGCCACTCTGCAGCTTCCCACCAAATTTGGTGAAAATCGGCCGTTAGGGGGCGCTATAATTAACGTAGAGGCCTTTTGGCAAATGAGTCAATGCATTTAAATGGGAGTAATTTGCAATGGATATGTCTCTGCAGCAGTGAATGCTATCATCACAAAACTTGAGATTATTGTTCGCCATGCCACTCTGCAGCTCTTCACCAGATTTGGCGACGATCGCCCTTTAGGGGGCATTACAACCGAAGTAGAAGCGTTTGGGCCTTTTACGCAACGAAGAGGAAATTTGCAATTGCATTTCACTACGAACTTTGGAGCTCGCACTCGGTCAAATTTCCCGACTTTTGCCTCGCCGCAGCGGCGCTTTGGGTTGTCCTGTCGCGGGCTCCGTTTTCGCGGGCTCTCGGCGTCGCCGGGGGCGACCCGCGCCGGGGGGGACCGGCGCACGAGGCTTGGACCCCGTTCATAACTGCTTGCAGTTCTAGTTTTAATTGTTTTTAATTAATTTGGAATGTTGCCTTAGGCCGATGTGTTTCAAGCCTGCTACTGATTGATTGATTGATTGGGGGGGGGGGGGGGGGGCGGGACTTATATGCCTGTGTGTCTTAAATGTGCTGCACTTTGACCAAACAAATTTCCCAACATTGGGATAATAAAGTATGCTTTGCCTTTTTCTAACCCAAAGTGTTGTCTGCATGGGCTGATTCTAATCCCCACTTGAACAATAATTTTGTTTTAGGTAAGCTTTAATATGCAATTCAATATTGTGAGAAAAAACTAGGCTCAGGCTGATTTTTTTTTTTTTTTTGCGATTTCTGCAGGGTGTACTCAGACTTTCAGTAAAGGCCTTGAGGATAATATTTTCCAGGCTGCTAAAGGAGAGAAGTTACTTCACACTGAATGCACTACGGAGGTAAACCCCTTTTTGATAAAGCTTCCAGTATTTTTGTAGACCCATTCAAATCTCCATCAAACATGGAGGAGAATCTGTTCCAGTCTCCACGGCCAATGATGACGAACCCGTTCTATACTGCCACCACCAAAGAAGTAGATTTGTTTCAAACAGTTCTGACTAAAAGTGGAGAACTCTTCAACATCAGGGAAAACAAACCCTCTACCAAAGAGGAGCTTTTTCGCATGTCTTTTTGGAAGGAAAATCTGGATGCATTTTCATCTTCATCTACAAATAGAGTCGACCCATTCCCAAGCCAGGCTAGTTAAAGTCCTCTCCGGGAACCATCACCTTATCATGGTGGAGAGGTTTGGGTGTCCCTATGAACCTGAGGGCTGTGTTGTCTGGAGCTTTGTGCTCCTGGTAGGGTCTCCCATGGCAAAGTGGTCTCAGGTGAGGGGCCAGACGAAGAATGGTTAAAAAAAACCCTATGGAAGAACGAGGAAGGGATAAAGAGACCCTGCCCGGAGGAAGCCCGGGGCCCCCGTCTGGAGCCAGGCCCAGAAGGAGGGCTCGTCAGCGAGCGTCTGGTGGCCGGGTCTGCCACGGAGCCTGGCCGGGCACAGCCCGAAAAAGCTACGTGGCACCTATCTCTCCTGCCCATGGGCCCACCACCTGTGGGAGGAACCGCTGGGGTCGGGTGCGCTGCCACACGGGTGGCGGTGAAGGTCAGGGGCCTCGACGGACCAGACCTGGGCAACAGAGGCTGGCTCTGGGGACGTGGAATGTCACCTCGCAGTGGGGGAAGGAGCCGGAACTTGTGCGTGAGGTGGAGCGCTACCAGTTGGATCTGGTGGGGCTTACCTCTACACACAGTCTCGGTTCTTCGGAGTTGCCCAGGGTGTGAGGCGCCAGGCGGGTGTGGGGATACTCACAAGTCCCCGGCTGAGCGCCGCAACGTTGGAGTTTACCCCGGTGGACGAGAGGGTCGCCTCCCTACGCCTGCGGGTTGTTGGGGGGAAAACTCTGACTGTTGTTTGTGCATATGCACCAAACAAGAGTTTAAAGTATTCGGCCTTCTTGGAGACCTTGAATGGAGTCCTGTAAGGGGCTCCGGAGGGGGACTCCATAGTTCTGCTGGGGGACTTCAACGCACATGTGGGCAATGACGGAGACACATGGAGAGGCGTGATTGGGAGGAACGGCCTCCCTGATCTAAACCAGAGTGGTTGTCTGTTATTGGACTTCTGTGCTAGTCATGGATTGTCTATAACAAACACCATGTTCGAACATAGGGATGCTCATAAGTGTACTTGGTACCAGAGCACCTTAGGCCGAAGGTCAATGATCGATTTTATAATCGTTTCATCTGATCTGAGGCCGTATGTTTTGGACACTCGGGTGAAGAGAGGGGCGGAGCTGTCAACTGATCACCATCTGGTGGTCAGTTGGGTCAAGGGGTGGGGGAAGACTCTGGACAGACCTGGTAAGCCCAAACGGGTGGTGCGGGTAAATTGGGAACGTCTGGAGGAAGCTCCTGTCCGACAGACCTTCAACTCACACCTCCTGCGGAGCTTTTCGTGCATCCCTGTGGAGGCTGGGGGCATTGAACCTGAGTGGACAATGTTCAAAGTTTCCATTGCTGAAGCTGCGGCAGGGAGCTGTGGTCTTAGGGTCTTAGGTGCCTCAAGGGGCGGTAACCCTCGAACACCGTGGTGGACACCGGTGGTCAGGGAAGCCGTCCGACTGAAGAAGGAGTCTTTCCGGGATATGTTATCCCAGAGGACTCCGGAGGCAGTTGCAAAGTACCGAAGGGCCCGAAGGACTGCAGCCTCTGCCGTGAAAGAGGTGAAGCAGCTGATGCGCCCTCTTTGTTAGAGGCAGAACTGGAGGATGACAGGGGATTGTTGTCAATTTCCCTGGTGGAGGTCAGTGAGGTAGTCAAACAACTCCACAGTGGCAAAGCCCCAGGGATTGATGAGATCCGTCCAGAAATGCTGAAAGCTCTGGGTGTGGAGGGGCTGTCTTGGTCCTGGTCATGGAACAACGGATCAGCTCTTTACTCTAGCAAGGATCCTGGAGGGAGCCTGGGAGTATGCCCATCCAGTCTCCATGTGTTTTGTGGATCTGGAGAAGGCATATGACCGGGTCCCCCGGGAGACTTTGTGGGAGGTGCTGCGGGAGTATGGGGTGAGGGGGTCCCTTCTCAGGGCCATCCAATCTCTGTATGACCAAAGCGAGAGCTGTGTCCGGGTTCTCGGCAGTAAGTCGGACACGTTCCAGGTGAGGGTTGGCCTCCGCCAGGGCTGCGCTTTGTCACCAATCCTGTTTGTAGTATTTATGGACAGGATATCGAGGCGTAGTCGTGGTAGGGAGGGGTTGCAGTTCGGTGGGCTGGGGATCTCATCGCTGCTCTTTGCAGATGATGTGGTCCTGATGGCATCATCGGCCTGTGACCTTCAGCACTCACTGGATCGGTTTGCAGCCGAGTGTGAAGTGGCTGGGATGAGGATCAGCACCTCTAAATCTGAGGCCATGGTTCTCAGCAGGAAACCGATGGAGTGCCTTCTCCATCTTCTCCACAGGTAGGGAATGAGTCCTTACCCCAAGTGAAGGAGTTTAAGTACCTTGGGGTCTTGTTTGCGAGTGAGGGGACAATGGAGCTGGAGATTGGTCGGAGAATCGGCGCAGCGGGGGCGGTATTACATTCAGTTTATCGCACCGTTGTGACGAAAAGAGAGCTGAGCCAGAAGGCAAAGCTCTCGATCTACCGGTCAGTTTTCGTTCCTACCCTCACCTATGGTCATGAAGGTTGGGTCATGACCGAAAGAACGAGATCCAGGGTACAAGCGGCCGAAATGGGTTTCCTCAGGAGGGTGGCTGGCATCTCCCTTAGAGATAGGGTGAGAAGCTCAGTTATCTGCGAGGAGCTCGGAGTAGAGCCGCTGCTCCTTCACGTCGAAAGGAGCCAGTTGAGGTGGTTCGGGCATCTGGTGAGGATGCCCCCTGGGCGCCTCCCTAGGGAGGTGTTCCAGGCACGTCCAGCTGGGAGGAGACCTCGAGGAAGACCAAGGACTAAGTGGAGGGATTACATCTCCAACCTGGCCTGGGAACGCCTCGGGATCCCCCAGTCAGAGCTGGTTAATGTGGCTCGGGAAAGGGAAGTTTGGGGTCCCCTTCTGGAGCTGCTCCCCCCGCGACCCGACCACGGATAAGCGGACGACGATGGATGGATGGATGGATGGATGGATGGATGGCTAGTTAAAGTAATATCATTTCTACTTGGCTAAAGTTGAGGGCTGCTACTTTAAAAGTCCACAGAGAGAGAGAGAAAACAACCAGGATCTTATGGAGGTTGAAAACAATCTTTAAAGTAATGGTTAAAATAAAATTTGCCATCACAGTTCACCCTTTGATTACAAAATAATCACACAAAATAAATTTTACTTTTTAAAGATTCAAACATATCAGAATTCTTTCTAACATTTTGAATGCAAGAATCACAAATGCAGCAATGACGAATAAACTCATTACAACTTTGGAGTCCCCGAATCTCCTCGGAGGGTACGATTTCAGCCTCTTCCTGTCCAGCTGCTTCATTTGTTGTTTCTCAGCCAACAGTGGTTTTGTGGAAACAAAAGTGGAAAGAAAATGCACTTTCTTGTCTTCCCTCAGATAAATGTCAACCAGGCCCGGATTGGCTAATCGGGAGCACCGGGAAAATTTCCGGTCTGTTTTTTTGGCCGCGAGGGCCGTTGTTGTCATGGCACTGGGTCGAAATATAGATGCTGTCCCTATGGCCGCCTGCACTCACAGCAGCCCCACTCTTTTTATTCATTATTTTATCGCAGTCTCACTCTTTTTTTATTTAATATTTTCTCGCAGAGAGCAGCCTGAGGCTAATGATGACGTGATTATCTTTTGACTCCCTGCCTGAAAACAATCTTTAAAGTAATGGTTAAAATAAAATTTGCCATCACACCTCCGAGTCCAGAGAAGTCGACAGCGCTTCTGGACACGGTTAACATAGGGCTTCCTTTTGGCACAGTACAGTTTTAACTGGCATTTGTGGCTGTAACTACGTATTGTGGTACTTGACAAACGTTTGCCAAAGTAGTCCTGAGCCCATGTGGTGATATCGCTTATAGATGAATGACGATTCTTGATGCAGTGCCGCCTGAGGGATCGGAGATCACGGTTGTTCAGCTTAGGCTTGAGTCCTTGTCCTTTACACACTGAAATTCCTCCTCATTCCTTGAATCTTTTAATTATGTTATGCACTGTGGAAGGTGAAATAAGCAAATGTCTTCCTATCTTTCTTTGAGGAACATTGTTTTTAAACATTTCAATAATTTTCTCACGTATTTGTTGGCAAACTGGTGATCCTCGGCCCATCTTTGCGACTAGACCTTTCTTGGATGCTGCTTTTGTACCAAGTTATAATTAAAATCACCTGTTGACATCACCTGTTTCAAATCACATCATTATTTAACCAATTTACCTGATTACTATCCCTAAATTGCTCCTGTCCCAACCTTTTTTGGAATGTGTTGCAGGTCTGAATGACAGGAAAGGATGTATATTTACAAATGAAATTAAGTTGACCGGACAAAACATGAAATATTTTGTGTTCACATTGTCTGCAATGAAATACAAGTCAAAGTACATTTAGAAATCACTACTTTCTTTTTTTATTTGTGTTTTCCATACTGTCCCAACTTTTTCTGATTTGGGTTGTAAGTAAAGTTTATTTTTAGATCACGTTTACCCACAGCTTGCACTGACCAAAGTGCTGTATATAGCGCATTAGCTAAAGAATAATACAATAAATAAATACATATACTCTATGATTTAAGCTAAGACGAAATCAAGAGACAAACACTACAGACATAACAGGGTAAGACAATTAAAACACAGGGAAGACTAATGTAAATAGGTGTGTTTTGAGCCTGATTTTGAATACTGTAATTGAAGGGGCATTTCTGATGTCAGGTGGCCAGCAACAGAAAAGGCACCTATCTGTTCTGTTTAATGTTATTTTCATATGGAAGTCCATGGTTATAATTATTCATACGTATGTCATAACTACATCTCTGACGTGTATAACAAACCAAAACGTTTGAAAATCGGTAAGAAATTGAGCAAGTTATGGTTATTTAAAAAGTACATGCACCATTAAAACACAATGTTATGAGTGAGCGAGCTGACTGTGGCAAGATGGCCGCCAGGTACAGACGTCCACCTCCATTGGCCAGCAGCGCGGACGAGACACCTAGGGTTTATATATATCTATGAACAAAACAGAAGTTTTCAAACAGTTGCAATATAGCTTCTGGTCACTAGTGGCAGCCCTGAGCGCAGTGCTACTGAGTGAGCAGCAGAAGAGCGAGAAAGAAATTATACGCCATCTTGGATGTTTGGTAAAAACGTTACTCCTCTTAGGCCTATGTGTAATATAACTGGAGATGTATGTAATGAGCTACTAAGATTACTTTTACACTTAGTTATCTGTTAAGCTTAACTGGATTTATGTAAGCTAACTTTGTTAGCAGTAGCTGCAGTCAGGTTGCTGATGCAGGTGGGTGTAAACAGCGTTCACAGCTTCAGTCAGTCACCTCCTCGCTCCTCCCCTGCTCCACCCTCTCGTCTAAAACTCATCACATCCGTTTTTAATGCAACCAAGATGGCTGCGCCCGTAATGACTCAGAGCAGCTCTTCACAAACTAATGGGTGATGTCACACATGCTCTGTCCATTAATATTAACAGTCTATGGTTGTAATCAAGTACCACTTGTAAAAACACCTGTGCGCCTTTTGAAGTAAATACTTATATATGTAGCCAGGTGAACAAGGGTTTTCCCCTTAAAAAGTGTTATGCAGTTTGCTTGTGGGATTAGTACTGTAGTAGCGTTCTTTTTCCCTCAAGGGGGCATTTTTCTATTATGAGTAGCGTTAGCGCCGAGTCCTGCCGAGACACCAGAAACAAGGAAGTGGCAGTACCAGTAGGTGACTGACTGCCGTGGTGTGCTTTTCTGTTTATGTGCAAGATCTGTAAATGAGCTCTGTGTACGTATCTCCGTCCACGCTCAGGGCAACACTGAACAGCGGGGTTAGCAGGGGAGATATATGTAAGTTGAAGTCCAGGTGTGTGTGTCTTGGAGCACAGGCTGCACACAAGTGAAAAAAGGTGCCACTGCTGTTGTCTAGAGGTATCTAACATCTGAGGTTCAGTTTAACGAAGTTGAACAATATTAGTTAAAGCCTGGGTAGCAGTATTCATCAAGTGTTAAAGAGAACTGTTAAAACTGATGGTTTTGTCAGACAAGGAAATAGGGAAAAGTTATCATTCTGTCTGGTTGTAACTAAAATTGTTCTAAATCCTCAAAAAGAAAAATACAGTATTAACGCTGTTCTTTATTAAGCTCAGTCGGGGAATAAAAACCCACAAAAAGTAATTTTATTTGTGTTCGGTCTCATCATTCTTGAGCAGGCCACACACATATATATATATATATATATATATATATATATATATATATATATATATATATATATATATAGCCTATATATATATATATATATATTACTCCTGACAGTTTTGTTTTTCCAATAATTGGCAATTCGTCCACACAGTGAGGACTTCCTTCTTGAAATGGGTGGGTTTGCTTGGTAAGCAGAAGACAAGATGCTAGCCTGTACTTTGATTCAACTTTACTGTCATTCCACATGTCATAAGTAAATAGCAAAGAAATGTAGTTAGTTAGTTAACCAGAAGTGCTTTAAGCAGTGATACTTAACCTTGTATGGGCATGGATGCATGAGCTACAGTACTGGACAAACCGGGGTTGCTTTTAGCCCACAAATCCACAAACTTTAATTTTGCTACTCAATTTAACTCAGATAAAATTGTCATTAGCAGTGTTCTTTTTAAATTATCCTGGTGGCTCATAGCATCTTTAAGTCCACCATGCTCTCACAAAGCTTTCTCAAATGAGCTTAACATTTCAACATGTACTGTACACACACTGCTTTTTTTCCTTTGGATGAGACCTTTAATTCCACCTATGTTTAAAAAAGAACTTCTTTTAAATTTGTGTTTAATCTTGACTAAATCCCTTTTGCCAAACCTATATGTACCTAGCCCAAACACTCGTAAACCAGTTATTTTACTTGCCTAAAATGAACACTGTGATAAATACTGTATTCTAATATTAATGCATCTCATAAAATGTTATGATAATGTGCCTACATGACTGCAGTCTCCAATGCAGGGAAACCTCAGTACCACATTATACCACATTGATTATTATTATTACTACATCTTTAAATATTGTTAGGTAATATGTATTTCAAATGAACAGTCAATAACCACCAGGTGATGATAGCTTGCATTTTATTATACAGAATCAAAATGCCTTTAAATTGGAATACAAATACAATTGGACTAAAAATATGTATAGCTCTCCAAAAATATAAACTTTCAGTGAATAAAAATGCAACTACTTCAATGATCCTGTTAATGTCAATCAACAATAACTTTGTAAATACAGATTTAACTCAGTGTTTTGGAGGTGTATGTTTCAAAAGGTAAAATATAACATACAATATCAGTGTGTTACCCTGTAATCAGTATCACAAGATTACTTTATCATTGTCATTTGAATGAATATAAAGGATCAAGTAAATGCATGCCAACACAACGGAGCAAAAATGATTTAAAATTGAAAGTATTTAAAGAATAAAAATATATTAATATTAAGACTTAACGTTGTTGAAAATATACCATATTACATGCACTATAACAACGGACAGGGAACCTGCACTGGTTAACATCCTATCAAAAATGCATGATTTTGCAGGCTTAGTCCTTGCCGCAGCAGGTTGGATTCCGACCCTGCGGGCCTTTGCTGTATGTAATTCTGCCTCTCTCTCCCCTTTCCTGTCTTCAGCTGTCCTATCAATAAAGGCCTAAAAATGCCCAAAAAATAATCTTTAAAAAAATATATGCTTTTTCTTCTCATGTTTTGGTTTTGTTTTTCAGTTAGGATTACATAGCTTTCTAAAGGATGAGGAATTTCCAGAAAACTTGTACTGATGAAACAACCTCAAAAACCAAAAATATGTACATCAAGATCTGCAGCTAGCTGTTTCTTAGTTCCTGTTTGTGGCTAACATGATTTCCTTACAACACAATTGTCTAATCTGTAACTTTCTTGATTGTTTTGTTCAAGTGGTCAAAGCCTGCCATCTAATCAAGAGCTCGACTTATGGTCCTATGTATCTTTGACAAAAAGCCACCCACAGAGAATAGTGTGTCTAATGTGTAGACATGAGTCAGGCCCAGAGATTCAAGACACTTCAGTTCATTGAGAATGTCAAAGGAGGGATGACTGATGAGCTGGAGCAACTTCAGAGGGTCTCTGGAGCGGATTAGAGTCAGTGATTCTCTCGAAAGGACTGCCAAGGGCAGGAAATGGACTACTGGAACCAGGAAGTAGACTAGACTCTCCTCCACTTTTACATTCCCACCTACATCTCTAGCCCTGTCTACCTTCTTTATGGCCTCATTAATGTTTCCATTGAAACACAGCAACACATTTTGTCTGGCTTTCATGTGCCTGTCAAATCGGTTGACTGATTCGCTGTGGAGGTCTCTGACTTGTTTGAAGTATCTACAAGTAAGCTCAATTTGTTCCCAGTAGAACTCAACAGACTTGAGTGCATTCAGCAAATCTTCCAGAGCTTGATCGATGCAGTTTGGATCCTGATGCTTGTCTTGCTGGGTTAAAGATGTTAAAGCTCGGTTGTAATATGCAATCGCTGCCCAACAGTGGTCCTCCTGTATGGCCTTAGTGTACATCTCGATACTCTCTGCAAGACGTCCCTTTTTACGCAGCTCATTGCCAAATGCAGTGTAGTGGTGCAGGTTGGATGAGGGTGATTGTCCCTGTCTGAGTTTGTCCTTTGCTGTTTTCAGGTCTTCATTTAGTTTGTTTTTTAAGTCCATGATAGAATCATTCTCACTGAAGTTTGTGAGTAGCCACATACCCCAGAATTCATTCAGCGCAGACAAAGCTGAATCTGATGGCTTGTTACTGCTTTTGTACACTTCATCTAGTGTATTAAGATACTGACTGAAGAGCTCTTCCTTCTTCTTTATGTTTGGGATTTCACACCTTAAGTAACTAGCTAGTTGTTCAGCGACTAAGTCATCTCTGACATTTTGACAACGTGACAAGGGGTTAGTCATATTCTTCAATATACATTCACAAGACAATTTGAATGGTTCTGACAGATGGTTGAAGCAGATAATGAGTTGAGCAGACCCAGGAGATCCTTGTCTAGCAGTACGGCCAAATGCCTGGGCCTCCACACGAGCATTCTCAGGCAGAAATGTCTGCACAACGAACAAACCTCCAGCTGTATTTACATCGTCAGAAACCTGAAGGTCTGTCCCACGACCTGCAAGATTTGTTGCTACAATGACTTCTCCAGCCTGAAGTTTTTGATGCACTTTGGAATTGTCCATGTTGTTGCTTATGTAAAGCATTTTGTTTTTGTTTGGGACTTTATATCCTAGAGCATGGTAAAGAAGCTTTGCTCGTTTGATGGTCTCACAGATGACCAACACAGCTCTTTGAGCCCTATATAGAGTAGGGTTGGTTTTTGCAGTGACAACATCGCAGGTTTTCTTAATCCATTCTTTTTCATCACCTACAATCACTCCTTCAACCTCAAACAGCTTTCTGCGTTTGAATAAAGGTATCCGACAGGTCTTGATACCTTCATAGATTTTCTGCTACGTCTCAGTCTCTGTTTGTTGTCCAAGAGTCCCAGAGATTCCAAATATCTGAACTCCATACTTAAGAAACAAACCCACATTGGACATATAGTTTGTGATGGCTGTCATATCACTCAGCTTGGACTCATGTTTCATTTCAAGAAACTGATGTAGTCCATCCATCCATGTCCTGAAGTTTTCAACAACACCTGAGGAGCTGTAGTCCACAGGCACTACCCCATGTTCCTCAATGATATATTCATGATCCAT
This sequence comes from Gymnocephalus cernua, assembly GCA_023631565.1. Taxonomy (NCBI): domain Eukaryota; kingdom Metazoa; phylum Chordata; class Actinopteri; order Perciformes; family Percidae; genus Gymnocephalus; species Gymnocephalus cernua. Next base: position 20,391,127 of record CM042445.1, read on the forward strand.
TGTCATTGTTTGTGCTTTAAATGCATTTTTAATCCAAACCTTTAGTTTGAAATTGACTAGATTTGAAAGGAAGCCTGGGACAGTGCAGGTTATTCTATTTTTTCTAAGCTGACAAGGTGTAAACTGCAGAGCATGTTTTATTTCTGCTTCTGCAGCCTTCAGCATACTCTCTGTATCAGAATACATGTACTGACATAAGCCTCCATTAATTAAAAGCAGTGGAACTCTCTGTCTTTCAGCCATTTTGTTTTCTGGTCTTTTGTTCAGTTCCTCTATTGCTCCATCATTGTTTATGCAGTGCAGAGCAAACTGGCAAGATGGTAATCTCCTCTCTACTGCCTCAAAGAATTTTGCCAACTGGTCAGCAGTAACATTTGAAGTTTTTTCAGTTAAAAGGCTCGGGTTCCTTCTAAGGTCATTGACTGAACCTTTTGCCAGTATACCTGTGTCCTCGGCCATTTGAAGGATGCTGAACTCATCGACATCTTTGCCGTTTGTTATGTTTTCGAGCACAATTTGATAAAATGGGTATTCTTACTGTATTGATTAACAGTGGCTCATATGAATGCCAAGAGTGGATTGAGATGTTGCAAAGCAGGCATGTCACTACTTATATAGACCACATGAAGACCCTTATCTAGCATCAAAGAATCCACTTCATCCACAATTGCACACTGGAATGTTCTTTGACCAAATATGTCCATCCTTTGAAAGCTCTCCTGTAGCCAGTCTCCAGCAAACTTGTCAGCAGTACCATAAACAACCTGACACTTATAGCATTCTTTTAACTTGTCTGTGTCATGCTTGTTGGTGTTGCAGTCAACACTGATTTTCAAAGCCTCATAAAAGTTTTGCCAAGTTTTTAAATCTCTCTCTGCAAGAACTGATGAACTAGTGAAGATGTCTACTTTTTCTCCTCTCATAGCTCGAAAAGCTGCAAACATTGCCACGATACATGACTTCCCCTCTCCAGTACCAACCTGAATTAACTGCCCTGTTTTGGAAGGAGCCATAATACACCAGCTCACCATCTGTGTCAGTCGTGGTCTGAAGTGAGTTTTTTCTGCTGCCTGACAGAGCCTCAGCAAGTCTTTTTTCAAGCCACTCTGCTGTGATCCATTATTGTGTGAAGTAAGATCTTGATGGACTGATGATACAATGTCTCTCACGTCATCTAAAAGTTTTTCATCAATTTGGTTTAACTTTTCGTTGCGGATTTCATGAAGAATGTCCTCCAGTGTCTTTTCTTCGTCATAAGCTAAACATTTTTTGAGGTCTTCATCTGTTACAGTCCTGTCTCGGACCAGCTCAATAAGTGTCTTTTTTTGTTGATATTTCCAACCGGGAGTGATGTAATGAATCTCTATACAGTGCAACATGTTCAACATCCATGAGAGGAGATGTGATCTGTCAGTTGTTGTTGACTCAAATCGCTTCAGAAGAACATCAAACAAGTCAGTGGCATCCGCCGGGCTCCATTTGATATTTGTAACCAGTCCTTGCAGCTTGTTAGAAACTTGTTTTGGAGACAACAAAATGTGACTATGGAGTATAGTTCTGACTCTGTTAACAAATTCTTCAACTCTGCTTTTCGTGTCAGATTCAGCCATTTTGTGAATAAATTAAAATCTGATCAAAACAGAAAAAAGGGGATGTGGGATAAAATTAGGTTATTGAGATTCTTTCTCTAAAACATTACACAATTTACACACACTGGTTAATTGCTGCAATTCCGTAATATTGATAATAATGTGTTTACTTGCTACAGCATTAAAATATTGCCATGTATCAATGTGTTATTCAAACATTGTCTGCAGCACATATTTGTACTAATTTAGGTACAGGTTTCACTCACAATTTATAAATAGCTGTTTATATTATGTATGCTGCCCAGTAACTATCAAATATATAATATGCATCAGAACAGGTATTATAACTATTCATTGTATTATGTACCGTAACTGTTTTTGTTATTAATGCATGTAATGTATTGTGGTAGTAGCCCGATACTCACCTGTTAAGAAGATGATAAAGATAAGAAGCGATGTGTGTCTTTAAGACATCTGAGATCATCTGCAGTCAGCATTTGATTCTTTCTTTTATATCCTTTGTTTTTGTTTCTTTTTCGCCAACCTTGCCCGGGTTCCGCCCCGAGGGAATTTCCTGCCATCCTTTTGAGTTATGTGTGGGACTTATTGTAAACTAAGTTACTTACAGAACTTGCATGTGGCAAGCAAGCTCAAGAACAGCTTCCCCCCAAAAAACGAATTGCTTCTTCAATTTCCCTTAATGTCCCTTAAAGTCATTTTTACACAGGTGCGACAACATTATTTCTGGTCTTTATTTGAAATGCTGTACATTAGGTAGGTATCAATCCATAAATACCAAGTCAAGATAACAAAAACTCATGTGTTTGTAGATACAGTGTTATCTCTTGGCAAGGTGCAGTATCTGCCAGTTATGTCAAGTAGCCTATATAATACTGTATATGCTTATATGTTTTGGGGGTCAAAACATCTGCCTAAAAGAAATGTAAAATCAAAGCTTTACAACCTAAAACTGAGCCAGGCTAAAACATTTAACTTCACCTTTGTAAGGTGGAACATGACAGATAGAAATAGAAATGCCGTGCGAAAGGCTGTTTTGGCTAAGGTCTTTGTTGTCCGCAGACAGAATTCCCCTACATTCAACATGGTTTTTCTTTCACTTACTTGACAATACCATGACTTCTTGGAAGCATATCACGTGTGCTTCAGTGACATTGACCTGTGACACCTAAAACATTCTGAAAACAGATCACTATACACTTGATATTTATTTACATATATATAGAATCTTGGATCAGGCTTGTTTCACACGGGCATAGCGTACGTAGTATATAATACAAGTCAACATTCCTCCATTATCTTAATTTAGCTTTCCTTTATTCCTTTAGTATTCAAATTAATAAAATAGTATGTATAAAATTATACATACATTTTCCTTATAACTGAGTTTAAAGTGATCTCAGTTAAAGGTCCCTGGTGTTTATTGAAAGTCTAGAGTATCATTATATTTTACAAAGCAATAACTTTAAGAATTCAGAATATAATTTTGAGTTTGAGCTTTGAATTACATTGTATTAACTGTTTTAATCAGGTATTGTATCCTGTTATTTTTATAGATTGTGTTATAATCAAAACTTCTACTTTTGCAAAAACAAAAGCAGATTCTCGTGATAGACTCGTGATTTACAGTCTTTGATGAGCTTCTCCCATTTGCTGGACAAATAATGTCACAACACGGTCAAGTGCTTTTGTCTTCCGAGCTAGCTCATCCACACACACTTTTTTCAAATGATACTGCCATTGTGGGGTATTTCAAACCTGATAGCTCAGCGCTAACCAGCTTTGAGGAAGAGGTGAGTAACTTCACCAAATGGTGTAAAGATAACTTCCTGGTTGTTAATGCAAATAAAACAAAAGAAATGCTCATTGATTTTAGACGTCATAAAAGTAAGATTCCTAACAGCATTGTTAATGACTCACCAATTGGGAGGGTTAGTAGCTACAAATACCTAGGCATTGAAATCGATGCCCAACTCAAATTTGATATTCTGTACTATGTCTAAGGTAAAAAAAAATTACAACAGCGGATGTTCTTTTTACATAAGCTTACTTTCAAGTGGACTGCATTATTTTAGAACAGTCCTTCACAACATATTGTCCTTTGGCTTAGTCTGCGTATTTGGGAACATGCACAAACAGGACCAAGATAAATTGCAGCGTTTGGTAAAGACAGCGAGCAAAATTATTGGATGTAGTCAGACGTCAGTCACTCAGCTATGGTCAGATCTTATTGAGTAAGGCTGAGCAGACACTTAAGGATCCTACCCACCCCTTATATAGGAGGTTCCATCTCAGCAATAATGAGTAATGAAAGACACAAGACAAGATAATTTTGGTCTGTGTTTCTCTTTTATTGTTTTTTAAATTGTTTTTAATTAATTTGGAATGTTGCTTTAGGCCTATGTGTTTCAAGCCTGCTACTGATTGATTGATTGATTGATTGATTGATTGATTGATTGGGGTGGAGGGTGGTGGGGGGGGGGGGGGGGGGGGTACCGACTTATATGCCTGTGTGTCTTAAATGTGCTGCACTTTGACCAAACAAATCTCTCAACCTTGGGATAATAAAGTATGCTTTGACTTTTTTTTAACCCAAAGTGTTGTTTGCATGGGCTGATTCTAATCCCCACTTGAACAAAAATGTTGTTTTAGCTAAACTTTAATATGCAATTCAATCTTGTGAGAAAGTCTTGAAAAAGTAGGCTCAGGAGATGGAATTATTGATTTTTTTGTGTGGGTGTACTCAGACTTTCAGTAAAGGCCTTAAGGATAAACATAATTGTAGAGACAAGTGGAAATGTTGCCTAGTTGTTGGATGTGGCCCATTAAATGCATACATGATTATTATTATTTTTATACATGTAGAAAATGTTTTAAGGCTGCATTTCTGGAATGGATTAAGGAATACAATGTTTGCGTTTATGTTATTGGTTACCCTTTAAGAATCTGTTGTATCCCTGCAGTCACATAAGTGTCAATCAATAATTAAAACACTGCAGAGTTTCCTCATCCGTCAGCACAGAGCTTCAGGACATCAACAGACCTGAACAGCACCGCCCTGTTAAACTGGGTCTTTGATGAGCTTCTCCCATCTGCTGGACAAATCATGTCACAACACTGTCTATGTACTGTAGTCAACAGCTGTGAAAAATATTTAAAGACAGTTTGCATGCTGCTCTTATTCAATGATATGTATGTATATGTATACAGTATGTATGGTGCATAATAACAGGTTAGAACTAACTATAAAGCCAGGTTTCTGTGCAGTCACCATTTCTTAAAAAACAGTACAGTCTCTCACTGACTGTCTAGCTGCCGTCCATCTACTAGTGATGGTTCGTTCGCGAATGAGTCGGCTCTAAGAGCCGGCTCTTGTAGGTGAACGACGGGAGCTGGCTCGCATATCCGAAGAGCAGACTCTATTATTAAAAATATAGCCTATAGAAATTAAATCATTATGTAATAATGAAATAATGAGTGAATTTTATTTTATTTAAATTAATTGACTAATTGAAAGAACAAAAACATAATAATATAGACACACATTAGTTTCGACTGTCTAATCAGCCTCACATTCTGTTCCTGTCAATCATACACAAGGTATCAACCAATTATACAGCATGAGGGAGGGGCCGAGCCATCACACACACACACACACACACACACACACACACACACACACACACACACACACACACACACACACACACACACAAACACTCCTCCATTTTTTTACTAAAGAGAGAGACTCTCAGAGGGTCTTCTCAAAAACAGGACAAATTATTACTGAGAGAAGAAACCGCATAAGCCCCTCGAAAGTGAGGCAGCTTGCAGTTCTGAATGCAAATCTCTCATAAAATAAAAATATGATCAGCATTGTGTGTGTGTTCATGCTAGTTATACAAAACATAACTATTTGAGATAGTTCATGCTGGTTATAACATCCCAATAAAGAAGAGAGAAAAAAAGGGACCAGTTTAATCCTTTCAGTTATTTATTTTTCTTTAATATGGGTTCTATTATGTTGTTCAGATTCAGATTGTATTTGTTTTGAACGTTGTTTCTATACATAAAAAGTTGTAATTCAAATGCAAATGTTTAATAGTATTCTTTTTACATAACAAATCAATGCATTTTTAAAGAAATTGTGAGACACTGTGAGTATGATTTCATGTAATAATTTAATTAGAATTGTTTTTCACACCTATCATAGTCAAAACATAATCAGTATTATTTTTAAGAGTCGTTTGTGAGCCAAAAGAGCCGGCTCTTTTCAGTGAGCTGAGTCAAACGAGCCGGCTCACGAAAAAGAGCCGGAATGCCCATCACTACCATCTATAGTTGACATGAGAGAACATTTTGTGCTAACAATATGATAATCTTTTTTTAATTCAGGATCCAAGATTTGGCTACATCCCTACCTGTTATATCACAGCTTGGTTTTAAAATGCTCTACATCAGATGGCCAAGGCCACACCTGTGGTGTTACCAGGACAAACCTGATTTGGGGATCAAAACTTGTCAACGTTGTTGTTCTAGCCATTTTTACCCAAAGTGTTGTCTTTCAGTAAAGGCCTATAAGGAAAACATAATTGTAGAGACAAAGTGTGAGACGAAATTGCCTAATTGTTGGATGTGGCCCATTGAATGGATACATGCTCTTATTGCTTCTCTCGGGTGTTTTTTTATACATGTAAAAAAATGTTTTAAGGCTGCATTTCTGGAATGGATTAAGGAATACAATGTTTGCGTTTATGTTATTGGTCACACTTTAAGAATCTGTTGTAGCCTATCCCTGCAGTCTGAGTTTCCTCATCTGTCAGCACAGAGCTTCAGGACATCAACAGAGCTGGACCACACCGCCCTGTTAAACTGGGCGAGGACAACCGGTCGGTTTGCATTGAGATGAAGACAGTAGGTGGAAAGGCAACGACTTCTATCAATTAAACCCACGCTGTAAGAAAGAGACCGGAAGTAATGTGAATTTGCCTTCATAATAGTAGTGCAAAATGTATCAATTCAAACAAATTAAATTACTATTTAAAGTGTAGGCCTACGTGAAGATGTTAAAATAATGGAAGATTAATCTTCTCCCCTCCAATTTCCAAATGTGGGCTGATGGTGGCTAAAAGTCGACAGTAACCAAATTGAATTGGTATAACCTCCGAAAACACTAATAACTGCAAATTGTTAACTGGTTTCACAATAAATTGCTTCTTGAAATTATCCCTTTAAACTTCCCAAATCTGCAGGCTAATTTATTTTCTATTAGTTTGTCAAGTTGTAAATTTGACTAGTGATGCTGTTCTAAGTAGGCTACAGTGTCGTATCCTGTTTTTTGGTAATATTGTTAATTCTGTAATAATTATTTTGTAGATCACATTTGCATCAAATGAATTAAAGAAAATTAAGAAAAAAGGTAATAATTGTGTGCAGCATGCTGTTATGAGCAAGAAAAGTGCTTGATAATCAAAAAATAACAAACGACAAAGCCAATAGGCTACTCATATATGGGTCCACTTTAATCGCAGTATTTGTTTTCAGCGAGTAACCAAGCATGCACGAGTAAAGCCTTTTATTTTGAAATCTGTAATACCGGATGTTTAGGTATCCCTCGCGGCTGACAGCCGACAGCAGGTGTAAAATAATTACCAACGTGAGCCGGGTCAGTCGTGCGTACACATTTTGCAAAGGAAACGTTATCATCGTTTATCATCCATAAATCTCGCCCGTAGAGAAAATAATGTGGTTTTAATTCAGCATTTGATTTGTAACCAACTTTACTGATGATGACAGGAGATACAACGGTAAGTCCGGAGTTCAAACTGTCTCTTGAAACGTGTGCGTTTGATGCAAGCTAATTTTAATGTTTCAGGGGAAGAAGACTTGTTTTTAAATTGTTTGGCAAAGTGTTTGAGACATGGCTTTATGGTTATTTGTATTTCTTTTCTTAATTTAAATGTAAATCAGGAGAATGAGGTGGTGGCGGTCGACCATGGCTGGAGTGCAGCAGCAGCAGAAAGTGCAGCTGGGGAAAGACGACCTGTGAGTACTTTAAAGTTGGGTTTGTGGTGGAAAAGATGTGGTTTTAAATGGTGGTTGTGTGTGTTGGGGGTGTTTGATTCTCAAATATGGGAGCAAACGCTGCAACCTAAATTCCATCCTCCTCTTCCACGTATTTCACATTTAATATTTTATCCTCAAACAGGTAAACAAGCAATGAGTTAATTGTGTTTAGCTGCACTTCTGGATTACTGTTTTCTTTGGCAGCTAGGGCTGGCATGTAGGCCTATTTGTGTCAAAGTCAACACAGTGAGTACATCCAGTGTCACGATGATGTAGCTGAATGTCTTCTGCACTGTCATGTCTGTGATTTAACAATACAGAGCAGAAAGAACATGCTCTCGTCACACTGGTTTGACCTCATCATGTGGCTTCTCTGTGCTTTGTTGTCAGACTACAGACACTACACAATGACAAATATAATTCCTTAATTGAACATCTTATTTAATGGAAAAGCATCAATGTTCTCACTCTGTAGAACCTTCGAGTGAACATGTTAAGTTTGACTTTAATGTAGATGCTATATCTAACTACTTCATGTATGTTGACTAGTTTAAAAACTACAATACTTTGCAGCATAGTCTTACAAAATGGATTACAGCCAGGGTTCAAAATGAGCACCATCTACTAGCCAAATGCTGGTAAAATATATGCAATTGGTTGATAGATTTGCTTCACTCACCAGGCAAAAATACAATGGTAATCTATTGAGTGGCTGTTAAAATTTGAACATTCGCTAGCCATTTGGCTGGTGGACGAAAAAGTTAATTTTGAACCCTGATTACAACCAATATCTAAAAAATAACGTAGGCTACTTTCTGTAGGCTACAAAGAACTCTGAAGACGGGAACAATCAGACAATATCTTAATAGTGATTTACTGCAGCATTAGGCAATATGTATAATAGTTTTTAAAACGTATCTAATCTTAACTTATTATAAAACAATAGAAAAGTACCTGCATACTAGAATTGGAACTCTGTTTATCCTTTATAGCGTGGTATCCAGCCAGTCTCATTAATGTTTCAGGTATCCAACCATATTTTACTTTTTTTTCTTAGTTTCTTTTTATATATTTGTGATATTTCTTTCACTAAGGTACGAGATGAACAATACTGATTTTTTTTGTTTAGGCCCAGTAAGCTCACTCACAACAGTAAAAAGTGGGTAGCTCATGATGTGTTTTTTCTTCAGAGTATTGGGACGCTACAAAATTTGCTAAAGAAAGTTTCCAAAAGCCCTTTCCATAATCAATACCAGGTGAGTGGCTATATATACACACACACACACACACACACACACACACACACACACACACACACACACACACACACACACACACACACTTGCAGAACAACAATTACAAACTGTCACATCCATCCACTTAGTTTTTTACATCTCAAACATGCACCCACCCAGCCTAAATACAGTAAGAGAGTTACATTTGACTTCTTCCCTTTCTACAATCCTGGATAACTATTTAACAACTATCTTTTTTTAAAAGGACATTTAAATTAGCTTCCTTATGATATATATTGGTACTTATATATGTTTGTCTTTATCTCTTTCCCTCTAAGTCTCTTGTTTCATCAACCTCTGACTCCAGTGGATCATCTGTGAACCAGACTCAAAACAAACAGGTTAGAGACTGTTTTGTTTACTTTTCTGACAAGGAGCACATGGCGCTCATATCACAGCAAATCAGAATGCATTAAAAACCTTACATGTCTTCTAACCCTTCCTTCCATAAATATGTTTTGTTAGGGTTAATGACGGGGGATAATCATCTTCTTCCTGGTGTGGCACAGGTTAAATTCACACCTTGTCTCTTGTTATTTGAAGAACAATCTGACAAACTGTTATTGTTATGTGTCTAGATCGGCGTGTTTCTGTAGCAGATTGTGCACTAAAGTTTTCTAAGAATAACTAAGTCTATTAATATGTCAGCATGTGAAAGGGATGGAGAAAGTTTAGGGTTTGTTTTGATGTGAATGAAATTAACCAATGGGGAAGCAAAAAAGATAATACCTGAGAGCCTTTGTTATACATAGTTTTGTTTGTGCCTGCCCTTATTTTAAAAGAGATACCATTTTGTATTGAGCAGTCCTTGAGGCAATAAGTTAATTTCATATCTTGCTCATGCCTCCCTGCAACAATCATTCAAAATGTTCTGCTGTGTCATTCTGTCTTCATTCTTTCAGAATGGAGGGCAGGAAGTTCTTTTTAAATCCTCAGTTTTGAGCTTCCTGTCAACAGTCCAAGTGTAATCTAACACCTCTTCTGTCTCATTTCCCTGTCTTTGTTTATCAGAATGGAATCACTGGGCATTGGCCAGAGTCAATCCTTTTTATAAATATTATTTGGTACATATAAGTAGTTTTGTTATTAAAACCAGATCACAGCATTACCTAAGTAATGTTATTTTCATTGAGCATGTCCCTAAAGACCCTGTATTCTTTTCTTCAGGAATCTGGCAGCAAAGGTCATGTAATGGAGGATGCTGGGAGAAAAACTTCAAAAGAAGTAAACGTTGATGCCATTTTTGCCCCTCCACCTGAATGTCAGAGTTCACCTTGTGATCTTCAGCCTGAAATGAAGACTGTGGTAAATGGAGCTGAATTTTCTGAACATCGAAAGGACCAATTCCAGACCCTTACTCCCAACGGCAGTTTCCAGACATCAACATTGGCCCAAAACGTATCTGCCAATGGCCAATTTTATGACATAACCTTGAACTCACCAGATTTATTTAAACCAAACCCCGCTCACACACAGAACCTCTCAAAAACCTTGCATGTAAAAAGCCCTGACATGTTTAAAGATGAAGGCGTCAATCTTTTCCAGGCTGCTAAAGGAGAGAAGTTACTTCATACTGAATGCACTACGGAGGTAAACCCCTTTGATAAATCTTCCAGTATTTTTGTAGACCCATTCAAATCTCCATCAAACATGGAGGATAATCTGTTCCAGTCTCCACGGCCAATGATGACTAACCCGTTCTATACTGCCACCACCAAAGAAGTAGATTTGTTTCAAACAGTTCCGACTAAAAGTGGAGAACTCTTCAACATTAGGGAAAACAAACAAGATCCCTCTACCAAAGAGGAGCTTTTTCGCTTGTCTTTTTGGAAGGAAAATCTGGATGTATTTTCATCTTCATCTACAAATACAGTCGACCCATTCCCAAGCCCAATTGCAAGGGATTTATTCCAAGACCTTTCCAGCTTGGATGACCCGTTCGGTACTACTCCCTCAAGACAATACGACCCTTTCCAAGATGTTTTACCTGGGACTCCAGACATCTTCCTACCTTTTCCCTCGGACACTAATGGCAGGGATATATTTGGGATAACCTACAGCAATACAGCCTTTAAGGCCACATGCTCTACACCTTCACTCAACAGCCCGTCAGAAATGAAGTTGGACATGCTTTCGTCATCAGACCTCTCCAAGGCAACGCCCTCAGAATCTCATGCAGCCGTCCAACCAAAGTCTTTCGACAGGCCACATGATATTTTCTTGACGACTCCTCAGGGAACAGAGTCTGATATTTTTCAGCCGAGTCCCTTAAGTCGGGCCAGGAATATGTCCATGTCAACCAGACAATCTCCAGCTGACATCACTCATGTATGTAACAAGTGTCATTTTATATTTGGACAACCATAAAATCCACATTAAATGTTAACACGTATTTAAATTGTGCATTGTTGAGGGTCCCACTGTACTGTAGGATGCATCTCGCTGACAAATGGTTCAAAGACATATTCTGGTTTACATGACATGCACTTCACACTATTTTTTATAATCAAACTTACAGGTGCCAACGTTCAAACGTCCGCCAAAGCCACTTCCTCGAAGTAGACCACTAAGGCAAGCAAAGCTGCCCATGCCAGAAAAGCCACCAAAACCAGAAAGGCCACCTCCACACACACCTGCAAACCCTGTATGCAAAGAGCACAGTTTAGCATCATGTTTTTATATCTCTGCTTTAGCTCTTTGCTACTGCAACTGCTATGCTTCTAATGACTCTCTTTGCCTCTTTTGGACTGTGTTTAGGTTGAACCTGAAGCAACTGTACCAAAAATTGCTCCCAAACCAGCCTTCAGACCAGTCCCAAAACCAGTTATTCAACACAAAACAAAAACTCCGGTACGCATGCTGTTCAGATTTGACTTAATTAGCTGCCCTAAGTTTTTGCAGATTTGGTCCAAATACCGATGAGGAACAATGTAAAAGGTCATACATGGGTAGTTTGAGGATGGAACATCATCTTTCTGTGGGCATGTTTCAAATATATTTATTTTTTTTACAGGAAAGTAAACCGATTGAATCTGAGAACTATCTCGTCTTTGAGGACATCCTGTTTATTGGACAGGTGAGTTTTAAGTTAACGTGATCTTCAGTATTAATTACTAAGTGTTTAGCATCCATTAACAAATTTACTAGGGGTAAAAGTAACTTCAAGAAAATGAAAGAAACACAATTGAAAAATTTAAAGTCTAAAATTCTGATAGTGTTAATTACACCCAGTAATATGAACATGTTGGATGGTACACATGTTGCTGTTCTCCAAGCTTTAGTAGTGGAAGACCCATTTGCTGAGGCCATTCATCATTCAAATGTGATGGTGCAGTGGATATGATGCATACCTTTGGTGTGGGAGATCTGGGTTTGATTCCCACTGCGATACATCAACCAATGTGTCCCTGAGCAAGACACTTAACCCCTAGTTGCTCCAGAGGCGTGTGGCCTCTGACATATATAGCAATTTTAAGTCGCTTTGGATAAAAGCGTCAGCTTAATGACATGTAATGCAATGATGTGAATTCAATCTAATGTTGACATGTGTCATACAAGAGGGAATGTTGTCTTGATTGTGGTATTAGAGAAAAAACAAGCCAATATATCTCCTATGGAAAACGTACATATTGCATTCTGGATTATTATCTTTTTTGTCTTTACAGTATAAATTATGCTTTTACTGAAATCCCAAAACAGGAAAGGTGTGTTGAAGACTGGCCTGAAGACAGCCCCCAACTTAACCCTGACTTCAAACCAGTAAGAAGACATGTTCAAAATTCAACTGCAATTCTTTCATCACATTTTTTCTAAATATGTTGTCATGCTACCTGGAACTCTCTGCAACCTTCTCTATGCAAACTGAATGTTCTGTCAAACACACTTCAGCTACTAAGTGTGTTTTTCTCTTTTTTTCCAAAAAGTCTGGAACATTAAGACTCCGACGAGAATCAATGAAAGTAAGAGAAAAGTTATTTCTCTAGTTAGCATTGTTTGTTTGTTTGTTAGCAAAAAGTAGACGCTAAAAAAGGCTAACCTTTCTCTTAGATAAAGGCAGACTCTGATGGAGGAAGTGGCGAGGATCAGGATGACTCTGGGAGTCACGGCAAGGTACTATCTGAAAGTCTCACTCGTCAGTCACTGTTAGACATTCTGTGTTTGTTATCAAGTATATAGTTTAACCTTTTTTTTTTTTTTTTTTTTTTTTTTTTTTTTTTTTTTTTATTAACAGAAAAGGGACAGAAAGTTCAGATTGTCTATGCTTTCCAGAAGAGGGTCAAATGTAAGTGAAGCAATGCAAAATCACTTTTTCAATGCACTGATTGTGTTTGCATGTTCATCTTCATAACTGTGAGGATTTTCTGTTTGCAGGGGAAGTTTCCTGATGACACAAAGGAAGAGAGGAGCAAGACACAACCCACCTCACGTAAATCATCAAAGGTAATGATCAGGGTGGCTGGAGTCAGATATACATTGTGTAAGCATGTGTCAGTAAGCCTATTCTTAATGAAATTTCCCAATTTGGGATCAATGAAGTCTATCAAATCTAACATCCTACATTCTCCAGTATCTGTGATTCAATACTGTACACTACAATATTAAAACTCCAAAGCCACTTGATCCAGAAGTAAAAATCTGCTCAAATAAATCAAGACAACATTCCATCCGAACACACCAGTGTGTTTATAACGACAGTGTTTAAAAGTTATTGCGTCTGTTTGTCAGGAGTATTTTTCAGACCTACACATGTCTGCACAAGAGAATGAAGATGAGGAGCAGAATGGGATGGACTATAAGGTATGTTCTCTTGTTTTGGTATTTATGATTAGTATTAATAAACCAGTGGTGGTTTAATAATGTTTCATCTTTTGTCAACAGAAGAAACCTTTGAAGACCAAAGTCAGTCAGCTGCTAAGAAGAGCATCCATTGCTTCTTCCGTGCCAGAGGGAAAGCACATGCACGGACATTTACGTCAGGAATCAAAGGTGAGTTATTTGAAGTACAAGTGTGTGCTCAAGGACATTGATTTAGGTTTTCCTTAAAAATCTTCTTCTGAATCTGCCATGGAAGTTTAAATCCATTCCAGCCATCCTACAGTGGGTCTAAAAGTTGCTTGTGTACATGTGACTTCTTACATCTATGCCGCAGTTTTGATGAGGTATTTTTTGTCATTCCACAACAGGACGATGACATTAATGTCAAAAAAGTCGGCAAAAAAAACTCCATCATACGCCGATGGTCAGAGGTAAAGTACCTGCAGTCTGCCAAGTGTTTACCAAACTACGTGGATCATTGTTAAAAATGATGTTTCCAAATTCTCCCCATAATGCAGGAGGCTCATGGTGCATTAATGCAAATCCCAAAGTCAACGTTTTAGTTTCAGACAAATGTTGGTCTCCCTAAACAGTAAACAGTGATACACTTTCTGAAGCAGTGTTTTGTTTTGTACAGGGGACAGTTTTGGATGACAGCACTGGCGAGGGGGGATTGGAAGCCCAGCATGAAGAGGTTGACCGCCATGGATTTGTATGTTCTTTGTTATACTTAGAATAATGATACATAGCAATATGCACATAAATGCCAGGATGTTATCATGGTTGAAAAGGGCACAATTACTTAACTAACTTGCTAACTTAATTACTTTAGACTTAAAACATTTGAGCATTTAAAGTGAGAACTGCGAATAATCTGGCATGCATTGATTTGGGCAATCTAATCTTTTCTCTCTCCAGAAGGAAAAAAAGAGGCTGAAAATCAAGTTTGTGCCACACAGAGGGTACGCCATCACTATAGAAAAGGTATCACACATCTACTGTGCTTAATATTTCATCCTTTCCCAGCATATTTTATTAAGGAATGTGTGTTACACTAACACTTTTTCTCTAAACCAAAGGGAGCACACGGATATACACCTCGCAAAAGCTCAAAGGTATGACTATATCTATTTGAAGTTAGTGTGTTTGGACAGTCACTGTGTGTGTGCTTTGCTCGTATGTTGTATTTATGGTATGAAGACGTCTAAGCAGTGTGTCACTTTTTTTTTTTTTCTCCCAAGGAGAAATCACATGATGAAGTTTTGGGTGCACATGGCTACACACCTCATAAGTCCCAGGTAACAGTCAGCTACAGTTCAGTTAACATTTAAACAACAGCAACACATACTGTATGTCATAGGACAATGAATAATGACTTCTCTCATTGTCTAATATGAGGGTGAATGGTCTGATTATTTCCTGTGAATTACTTACAGAGATGACATGGTTTATTTCTGTGGTTTAAGTTCTGCTTTTTTCAGTTAGCGTAGATTAACAGTTTTGGAAAAGATATGGAATTGCTGGCTTGCATATGACAACTAGTTATTACATGTATTTATTTTAAAGAAAATAACCTTCCATAACATGAAACAACTCCATCCCTTCTTTTGTTCTGATACAATCTGAGTAAGTTATACTAATTATAATTACTGGAATTGTTAGGTCTTTGTATATTATGGAGTGTGGTTTAGACCTACTCTATCTGTAAAGTGTCCTGAGATAACTCTTGTTATGATTTGATACTATAAATAAAATTGAATTAATTTCACTATTAGAATGATGCTTTTGTGGATGTAGAGGAAAGAGGCCACGGTCTTCATTCATCTTGCAAGGTACTTGTTATTCTTTTTTTACCATTATTTGATACATTCTTTAACATGTTCATCCATTTGAATATACTGTAGTTATTTGCTGACTTGAATCATGCTTGTGAAATAACTAATATTTATAAAAAAAATGTGATTAGATGTTTTGAAACGGAAGACATTTTATTTTGCAGTGGTTCCTATGCAGCATGGTTTTCACTCCTGACTCACCAAGAATAACGGTTGTTTCGAATCTGTTTCCAAGGCTGCTTGCATGGACGAAGAGCACTTTCAGAAAACACACCGCAGGTCTGCTGAATTGAGTGGAGATGACGATCCATATGGAATGGAAGACTGCCATCCTGTAACTTTCTTTTCATTTAATACTCAGTGTTTTATTGAATGTTTCGTCACCTGTTTTCACTTAATGGCCTTTTTTCCCTTTCATCAATAGAAAAAAACAACAAATATGAAACTGCTGCACATGGGTCATCGAAGCTCTAAGGTAACATTTAAAATGTGCATTTGCAAGGCAGTGAGAGATGAAAGAAATAGTTTTACTTCATTTGGATTTTTATATTTGTTTTCACTTAATTAGGACATGCTGGAGGACACCAATCATCAGAAAAAAAAGAGCAGCTTCTCGGCAGACGAGTTAGGCGATGACGACTGGATGGAGGACTGCAAGCCGGTATTTTACTGACACCATTGTCTTTTTGTAACAGAGTAACTGCTTTGTCGAAACGCCATATGATGCAATGAACAGCGCATCCAGAGCGCCGATCATAGTCACTAGTTTAGCAACAGTAGAGAAAATTATCGTGAGTGCTTTTGCTGTCAAGTGCATTGTGCTAAATGACACATTTCACAGCAGACGAAAACTCCTTTGAATTATTGTGTTGCATCAGTTTTGAAGAGGGTGAGAATGGTAGTTGCTGCATCAGATTGATTGATTGTACTTACTTTAGATTTTATGCAGAAGAGAAGAATATGTATTTTGATTTTATTCCTCCTGACAGCATAAGCTAGGGGTCTTTACCTAACACAATGTGATACTTCAGTCATTTTTTTGTTTCTTGTATTAGAAAACTTCCAAACATAAAGGCCCTATTCCCGTCCCACACACATCTAAGACAGCCTATGGACAGAGTGAAGCGATTGGATTCAACCACCAGGTTCCTCAGCAATTATCCAATGTATGTTCAATGTTGATTTATGGCAAAACATAAGAATGGGGCATTGTTATGAAAGAATACTTAATTTGAATTGTTTTCTGTGGTTGTTAATATTATTTGCCATTTGTTTCAGGATCCCTTTGCTGAGGATGACTTGACTCAAACAGGAAAAGATTTCATGTATGACAGGGAAGAAGATGAAGTGGAAACCTGCAAACTGGTAATTTTGTCACTCATGTTGTCACTTTTTAAGGCTTTACTTTGGCGTTATTTAATTTTTGATTCTCAAAGTTTGTTTTTTCTGTTCAACAGAAGAAGCCATCTAAACTTAAAGTCTTCAAAAAACCCAAGGTGAAACTTATTAATAATCACATGAGGAAAGAGGGATTTTTGCTGTCAGATCTTCGAGAATAAGAGAATGACATGCTGACATTTTATTGTCTCTGTCATGCCAGGGCAAAGCCATGGATCAAGAGTGGGAAGATCTGCCCGGAGCTACATCAAGTGACTACCTGTCAGAGGCCGCCAAGGTAGTGGAAAACTGAGTGCCATTAAACCTAGGTTATTTTGGCCGTGATTAGTATTAAAATGGGATGTCTTGTATCCTGAGATAACCTTCATCTTTGGTGCAAAGCGGTTAGCCTGAATGTCCTAATAAATGACCTAGTGTTTACTATTTATATAACCCACAGGTTTACTTCTTTTAGCTAAAACATCAGAGCTGTTACTCATGATGTAGCAACACACTGTTAAAGCTGACCAGATGAGGAGGAGGGAGGGGCGACCTAGCCTTGTTTTACTTTGAACGTCAACAAGAAGTACCGGCACCCAATTGCTTACAGCACCTTTTCAATGTTCATAAAACGCGTCTATTCCCAGCATTATTTACAGACCGGCGTCCACAGGCAGCTCTGTGTTGCTGGAGATGCTGCACCCATCCACATGATGCACATTGCACACATAATTTGGGTGATATGAATGCAAGATGACTGCAGAAGTGACACTGATCTGTGTTTTTATTTATTATTTTTAAAGAAATGGCAGAGCAGATTCTGAAAACAAATCCAGTGTGGCAGGGTTTACATTTTGATGATGTAAATTGAGGGAACAAAAGCAGTATTGGCTCCAAATATCGGCTCAAGAAAATCGGCAGCCCGTATCGGTCATCGGCTAAGGCTGATGAAAAGAAATCACTATCGGCACTAAAAAAATCCATATCGGTCGATCCCAAATATGTTTTACAGTATTTATTTATCACCTCAACCTCAAAGACCCTTAAACTGAGTCAGTATTAGGATTAAATAGAAAAACTCTTGTCTGAACAATTCTTGTGCACAAAAGACCATCTGACATTATTTATACAGGGTGCACTTTGTTGATTTCAAACTGAGAACGGAGAAACTATTATGAAATGTTGTTTTTCACTGTTTGCTTAGTCATCTCTATTCCTGATAGGTAACATTCCTTTGACATGTGACTGGGCTGGTTTAGCAACATAGCATACTCACCAAACAGAGTGTAAGGAAGTCTTGCATAATACCTGGTATTGATGACTAACCCCACCCCCCCCCCCCTCCTTCCTTCCTCTCCCCTCATGCAGGCAGAGTGGCTGGCTGCTCAGATGGATGAACAGGCTATAGCAGGTCTGGAGGATGAGGAAGAGGACGGGGTCAGTTTGTCTTACAACTGGCTAAATAGAAATATTCCACTTCACCACAATCCATCTCCTGTGTATGCAAGTGAATGTCCTTTTCTAGTAGTGTCGTGCTCAGGAGTGAACCTTTTTATTTATTTTTGTCACAGGACACTGACAGTTTGATGGAGTGGTGGGGAACTGTCGAGCGTGAGTCACAGTCACACTTATTTTTAAAGTAACAGATTGAAGAAACTGAGCAATAAAAATAAATGTTGAATGTCTTAACACCTGTCGCTTGATTGGATTTCAGAATGGGATGAGTTGCCATCAGACGATGAGGACAAAGTCCTAAAGGAGGATGAGTCCAAGTACGTCTGGTTAATGTCACTAAACATAACTGTGCTGGAGGGATTGTTTCTGCTGTAGTTGTCATCACTGATTGCAGCGGGAAATGTAGAGCTGAAACAATTAGTCGATCTATTAGAGGAACAAAAGAAACGTAATCAGTAAATATTTTGAAAATCTTGTCACTACATCTGGTCATTTTATAGACTCAACAATTAATCAAGAAAATAATCAGCAGAATAATCAATAAGGAAGTAATTGTTAGCTGCAGCCATAGCTGGATTTGCACCATACTGTGTATTTGAATTAATCAAGCAACTTGATTAATGGGTCTGATTTATTATGTTCATAGGGGACATTGTGTTTTGGGTATAGACTACACCAACCTAAACAAACAAACAAACATTGACATTGTCAGTGATATGGTCTGTCTGCATTGAAACTGTGTTTGCTCCCTTATAAATCCCAGGTCATTCACCATCTTAGCGGACAAGGTTCATCATGGCCTGCGTGTCTTCAACAAAATCTTCACAGAGCGAGCTGAGGACCTCTGGCAGTCCGTCATTATGCTCCACGCCATCGCCGACGACATCAACAATTTCCATCACAAGGCCAAGATTGCCAGCCTCACCGGTGGCACCGCCACAGCCGTGGGTGGTGTGACAGCCATCACCGGTTTGGCTCTGTCCCCCTTTACCTTCGGTATCTCTCTCATAGTTACCGCTGTTGGTGTGGGTGTGGCCGCAGCTGGAGGAATCACTTCAGCCTCCGCTGCCATCTCGGATAACGTTAACAACATGAACGACAGGAAGAAGGTAAGCTGCTATAGGAGACGATGCTTGCATTGTAAAATGGCAATGTGCGTTCACTGGCAACATTCCATACAAAAAAATAATAAAGATCAAGCACTTGACGTTGACACACTGTTTCATCTCATGCTTGAACTTACCATTGATTTCTTTCAATGTTTAACCGAAGACTGTGGTCATTCCCTTTTCTTCCCTAGGTGGAGGTAGTACTGGAGGACTTTGAGGTTCACCTGCAGACCCTTGGGAAGGTCCTCCACTTTGTCAATCAGGGCTTGTACAAACTCCGCGGCCATCCTTTACTCAGGACCGGCACCCAACACTATTCGGAGGACTGGGAGATCCGCAGGGCCGTCCAGATGATCAGCTTAGTCGACTCGCCCGTGATGCGGGGGGTGGAGATAACAGACGCGGCAGTCGCCTCGCTTCGAGGACTCTTCACAGGCATTGACAAGTACTTCATCAAGGACACCCGAGAGCTGAAGAAAGGCTGCAAGAAAGAGGTAGTGGGTCAAATAAAGGAGGTGGCAAATGTGCTCAATGATGGGCTAGTGGAGCTCAATGCTATCAGAGAGGAGCTACAGGATGCTGCTGGAAACGTGTGAGCACCATCCTGCATAATGCCACTTTGACTGTAGTTTTTCCCCACCAACCCCCTCTCCTGGCTAAATGAAGGAACTGTTGTTTTTAAGAAACTTGTGGGCCCAGTAGGTCAGTACCTGCTGTTAACTATAGGCAGTTTTAGACGTTAAAAGGGTGTGTAAGGTTGATTCTTTTTTTTAATTATTATTATTTTTTTTTTCTTAAGACAGCCAACTCAGGAAGTTATAAGAAATGTAGACAATTGGCAGGATATTCCAATAAATTGCTTTAGTGCTGCAAAAAACCTTTAAGCTAATAATGGTCATTATGTTTGTTGTAGTTTTGTCAGAGGTGTTAATTCTCTGGTAGCTCTTGAGGCTGTGGATTACTATTGTTGCATTTGTATTATTCTATAAGACGTTTGACTTAACGCTGACTATAACAGGAAAGCAGGCACTCATCTTTGAGCACTGTATGCACTGTATGTTCGGTGGGTAAAAAGGTTTAAATATAAGGTGTATCAAAATGTAGCTTTGTGGTCACAGATGACTTAATTTCACGTTTGCATGTTTAATTTGTCCACCCACTGTATTTACAGAAGGACAAATAATAAACAGGAGCACCTTAGACTAGAATATATAAGTTCAATAACAAGTATGACAAAAAGAAAATTTATATAAATTCACAAAGTAAATGGGTATTGTATTACACTTTATTGTATTGTCAGCAGTTCCTATCATTGTCCCATTCCTGTATCAGATATCAGTATAATCAAACAAATGTTATTAGTTGAGAACCTACAATGACACTCAGTCACACTTGCATTGCCTCATGGAGTTTGTAACATTTGAATGTGCTGTTAAAATTGGCATATTGATAGTTTTTATTTGTTAAATTAAATTTATATTTGTATTTAGTTTAAGGATGGGACTTTGTTTTTGCACACATCATCTTATAAGGATATATTGTTGACATATTCCCATTAAATGAATGTTGTATATAGGGTAACTTATTTTTAATATATCACTCTATGGCCTTGCTTTAAAATGCTAAGTAACTACACATCTAAGTAAGCAAGAATGATTTGTATCGTTGTTTTTATGTTACTGTGCAAGCCACGTGTAAAATGATTAAACAAAAGTTATTTGCCAGAGTTGTTTATAGAAAAATGTTGTGCGCACGTTTTATCTTCATGCAGAATCCATTTTATTCCTCCTCAATCCTCGTATATTCTCCATACAAAACTAGAGACGCTGTTGGTCTTACCCAGACACTGTACATGAATGATTTAAACCTTTAATCTATTTTCAAACTAGTCATATGTTAATATGTTGTGAATACAGGAAGATGACTGTTTGTTTTAATGTTAAACATTTTCGTGACCACTTACTGGATAACACTTCTGCCTTTATGTAGTTGGACGTCACACTGTGCATCTTCCTGCATTATTTTAACCTGAACATCTGTTTTTTTTTTTTTTTTTATATATATATTTTTTTTTAATGTAACACTGATCTTTAAATAAAGACTGTTTTCCAACGTGCCCTGTTTAAGACATTTTTATGAAAGCAAATAAGAGCTGAATATTGAGCATCTCATCTGCGTATTTCATTAGGATACTACTGCTGAATTTATTGTATGTAATTTTACCCCTTTAAACCATAAATCTGTTTTTGTGGTTTGAATTTTTCAATTTTCTAAGGATTCCATTTTTGAACCCCGAGGGATTCTTTTTGTAGGTCCTGGAGTAAAATAGGCCACGCCCACGAGAAGGTAACAGGGGATCATGGACATGCGCTAGCTTTTCTAACTATTCACAACTTTTAGGGTGTGGGGCACTGACTCGTTGACACCATGTACCTGTCCATTGTTCGCCTTTTAAACTGAAACTTTCTGAAATCAGAGCAGGCACATTCTGGTCTGCTGCGTCTTGCCAAATCAGTTTGACGTCTCTGTGAAGGAGAAATGAAGGACCGTGTTGCACAACTTTTGAACTCGTGTAACCCTTCTGTTGTTACAGAGTTTTATTTGTCAGTTTGTTTTTCTGTCGCAACACTGAGGTAGGTAGGTAGGTAGGCACCCTGCTCGTTCCATTGTGTTGTTGCCAGCGTTTTGTTTAGTCAGTCATTCCTCTGTACAATGCCGTTTGTTAGTGCATGTGACGTTCTTTTGTGTGAGAACACCACAAGCCAGAATGTATTCAAAGTTGTGCCAATTTAATGGGCCGCTCCTTTTTGCTCTCTTACAAGTTGTATTGCGAATTCAAGACTTAGCTATGTCCACTCAGTTGGACACATTTTCAATCCATATCATCACTTGTACCAATACATCGTAACTTTTTTTTTTTAGCTTGTTCAGATTTCACTCAGACTTTTTCAATGTATGGGTGGGCGCTAGCAGGCAATGAGTTAGAAATATACAAATACCACTGACTGTATGATGGATTTGATATAACCGATTTTGTCAGTAAAAACCAAGTTGTCGCAAAAGCATTCAACTCATACTTGACGAGTTTTGGTTGTCCAGTTATGCATAGTACATTAAACAATCCAAATTTGAATGGACTTTGGTTTGTGGGTCTGTCCAGAGAAAAGAGGGCAACAACGACCTTGGCAGCTTATGAGTACAAATGTACTATTGTGCTAAAAAGAAAGGTCTTTTATGTGATTGTCACAGCTTGTATTTAGATGGAGCGACGTGTTTTCACTCATCACATCCTAATATTTAAAATACCATGTATTTCAGCATGAATATTCAGAATATATAAAGGCTCAACAACCCCAACTCCAGTTGTCCCACCTAGACCCAGCAAGGGCGTATGGAAAATGTGTGGTGGAATAATTGGGATAGTTGTTTAACATGCATTTGTTGCTTTAACTGAGTCATTTATTCATCACCAGGATCTAAACAACCCCACAGAGTAGAGCCCAACAGACAGGAAGCAGGAATGATCGCCAACAGTGAGGTCACTAGCGAGCCTAACCCAAAGACCAAGGTGAGTCCCACATTTGTAATATATTTTCTCCCATTTGTACACGCTTGACTCGACCTGTTTTGTTTTTTTTGCTGGTTCATTGATGTTTGTTTTGTCATAATTAATCTGTGTTTGTATAAACATCAGAGGAAGGGGGTTATGGGAGTTATGCAGAAGGTCAAACCATTCAAGTCTAGCGCACAAGAAGACATGTCAACATTAAACAGTAATTGTTGAGTGTTGATGTAAAATAATAATAAACGTGATTATTCAGGCCCTCTCTACAGTCGGCAAAGCTCCTTCCTCAGAGTCACTATAACTGGAAGCAGACTCCCCACAGGTGAGAAGAACTCAAATACAACTGATGATGTATGTATTTTTATTTTACCTTTTATTTATCCAGGTAAGTCGATTTGAGCACAAATTTTCATTTGCAACGACGACCTGTCACATTCACACAGTTCCACATTCATACCTGGAAGCTGCCCAGTACAACCACAGTCTGATCTGCTGGCCACTGAGCAGCTCCACTGGAGCAGTTGGAGGTTAAGGGCCTTGCTCAAGGGCACCTCGGTGGTGGTAATGAGGGAGGGACAAGCGCTGTTCTTTCACTTTTGCCACCCAGATTTTATTCCTGCCAGTCCCGGTAAGAAGCTTGCTTCTTTAACCTTTACGCTACCACTGTCGTATCAATGGACAGCTAATTGTAAAGTCTTCATAAAACTGAATGGAGTGCCAGAAGAAGCCAGGGTGTTAGTCATCAGAGACCTAGAGGAACTGTGTGTGTGTGTGTGTGTGAGAGTGAGTGAGTGAGTGAGTGTGTGTGTGAGTGTGTGAGAGAGAGAGAGAGAGAGAGAGAGAGAGAGACTCTTTAGATGAATCACTACAATTTATTTCAATATGCGTGATTGTGATCAAGATGTTGACCTGGATTTCTTTAAGAATGTGAATAACTGCAGTTACTATAGGCCTACAGAAGACCAGTTCAATAATGATATCAAACTAGATCATCTTCTGTCTATTATACACTTCAGTAGCAGAAGTCTTTATGCAAACGCTCATAATATTAGAATATTTGAGTCAGTTCACCACACCATTTAATGTGATAGCTATATCTGAAACTTGGTTTAGCTTGGAGAAATTTCTTTGAGTTGGATGGTTATGATTTAAACTACATGAATAGAGCGAATAAAAAAAGCAGGGGGAGTGGCTATGTGGACAGAAGATTAAAATATACGGTGATAGATAGCATGACAACTGTTATTGATGTCTGTAAATGTATCACCATTGAAATGTATATGGAAAAAATAAAAAAAAATATTATTGTCAGCTGTGTATACAGAGCTAGTGATGGTCAAGTGAAGCTTCGTGAACCACGGTCTTTATTTTCTGAGCCCACTAGATGGCGCTCTCTGTTCAACAAAGGGTTGAAAACCCACTGAATTGCCATTCCGTTAACCTTTTTCTTTGAACAGAGAGCGCCATCTAGTGAGCTCAGAATATAAAGGAAATGGTTCACAAAGCTTTATTTGACATCACTAGTATAGACATGACTCTAATTAAGAAAGTAATTACAGCTATTCTAGCCCCTCTACCTACATTTGCAACTTATCATTCAAAATGGGCTCTTTTCAAAGTCAAATAAATCGCTAGAGTGATCCCATTATACAAAACATTTAAGCTTTAAAGGTGCCCTGCCACACATATTTCATTACTTTGTGGTAATGTCTGAAGTTCTACCATGGACTCTGTAACATTTTTTCTGGAAAAAAATGCCTTGGTTACCTTGTTTCAAGCCATTTCAGTGTGGTATAGAAAGCCTGCATTAATATTCAACGAGCTAAGCTGCTTGGCTCTGATTGGCTAACAGCTAGCCAATGAGAGCCTGGCTATCAGTATCCTTTACCCAGCACAACTGGGCGAGCTCATGATTAGTAATGATATCAGACGGACCAGCTTTTTTAATTGGTCTGATTTCTCCACGTATTTCTTTTCAGTGGCTAGACTGACAGAGGAGGTAGCAGTTCATTTTCACATTCACCACATAACACAAACACATATGGACCTAACAGATTTCAAAAAAATGCGAGTAAAACGGTTTTGTGTGGCAGGGCACCTTTAAGTATAGACCCCAGTTTATAAGGCCAAAAAAATTCACATTATAGGTCCCTTAATTTTAAACACAAGGCAATTTTTGAAATGGGGAAGAATTGGAGACAAGTACCAGAAAAAAGGTCAGATGTAACTCCTCTACATACTGCAAATGTTAATTAGTTGGACATAAAATGATGGAGTAGTAAACAATTTCCCCAGTTATGGGCTCTTTCCATTTTGAGTCTGTATATGCAATGTATTTGACTTGCAGGAGGATGACCTGGCATGGTTGTGTTTCAGAACCCAGGTATGTTAAAAGGGGTGATGCAGAAAGTCAATCCGTTCAAGCCTTCAGCACAGGTATCTTCTTTGTACATTTTAACATGAGATTATTTGTATGCAACTTGATATGAAGGAATTCAAGTTCACACAGTAGTGCAGAAAATTTGGACTGGAGCATCTTGTTTTTATGTTCCAGGTGCCAAAGAGCGATCCTCAAAATGACGCAACCGATCCACCAGGAACGGCAAAAGAAGTTCAAGGCAAACAGGTAAACATGGTCAGCTCTACTATACATAGGCCATGGATCTACATTTGCATGCACTTGTTCATATGGCATGCTTTTGGACTTCAATTGTCCAATGAATGTACTGCATGTGTCTTTTAGAATCCATCGATGATTGCAGCAATGATGCAGAGAGTCAACCCATTCAAATCCTCACAGCCACAGGTACCAGTTATAACACTGATGATGAAACTAAATGGGTGTTTGGTAGAGAGAAAATCCCTATTGACTGTGCTTGCTATTAACAAACTTTTTCACACCCTCAATTTGTTTTTGTTTGCTTTGTACCCGGTCTTCCCAGGATAACCAGCCGCTACGCACGGACCTTTCCTCCAGCGCCGGAAGCTTAGCAGACAGTAACAGTGTGCCAGAGAAGCAGGTAGAGTGCAATTGAGCAGACCCCATGAAGCTTTTTTTCTAGCTGATCATGTAGGTGTTAAGCATAAAGTAACATGTTAACATTTTATGCATGTCAACTACCTAATATGGAGTCTTTAAAGCAAGAGTTTGTGCTGCTTTTATGAGTGCCTATTTTATAAATAATCTGATTCATATTTTATAACTGCACACACATGACTCTGATAAAATGCTGGTTTTCTCAGTAGTCCCCCCACCATGTAGAAAGTAGCAGTGTGCACTGCCCTCTACCAGAGTTATTCTTGCTACTACCACCAGGTGGTGCCAAAAGAAAGCAATTTGAGTCTTCAGAGTGATCCCAACTTTGTCTTTAAGTCTTTTTCATTTCCTGTTCATTTTGTCCACCTCCTGAATATATTACCTACACAGGAATAGTGAGATTGTAGATTGTTTTACAGCTTCTGCTGTATCATGTATAACAGTGGTTTTCAATCATTTTTATTGACATATTTTTCATCGAAGTACCCCCTGAACAGCACAAAAACATTTTTGGTAGAAAACAAATGCCTAGCTTTATAAAAGAGGCACTTTTATAAATACAGCGCTGCACCATCAGTGTCTGATTTACTAAACAACAATATCGTAACAGAAAAACACTTAAATGCTTAATTTCAAATGTTTGCATTCACTAAATTAAGTCATAATTATAGCATAGTTTGCACAACTGATTTTTTTTTAATTTACAAACTCACCTACCCCCTGCAGTACTCCAAAGTATCACACAATGTGATGAATACAATTTACTTCACTTCGATTATCAGTAATTTGTGTAATTGTTTGTTTATTTTAGAACCCTGGGGTTTTGAAAGGGACGATGCAGAAAGTAAACTCATTTAGGCCTCACACACAGGTAGTTGACACAAGATGAATCTCCTAACTTTGTCATGTTAAGATTGTGCTTAGATAACCTGATTCACCGGAGACGGTTGATCATTAGCTTTGTGGTTTGTTGAAGCCAGTGTACTCAGAAACCACAGAAGGAATGTCGGTTTCGTCAATCAAGACGTAGGTACAGTTTAAGGTTGCAGTGTTGTTTTGGAAGGAATGGAGAAGTTAAAATGATCTCCAAGGTGACCCAGATGCATGACACATTCCAGACCATGTTGCCTTGATCGTCTTGTCTTTGATAGCATACCTCCCCATGTTCGTCTCATACTAAGCTTATCATAGCCAGGAGATGCCAGCAACAATACTTGGATCATCATATACTAGCTCCTTGGATGTCGAAACTTAACTATCTTTTTTTTTTTTTTTTTTTTTTTTTTAACCCCCCCCCCCCCCAATCCATTTTTTATCAGGAACACCAAGCTATTCACAGTGAGCACTCCTCCAGCTCTGACAGTGTGGATGACAGCACCATAGAGAGACATGTAAGACGTTAAATACGTTATGATAAAATCATTGTTCCGTGTTTACTGGAACTGCCCTAGTTAAACCCTTTTAAAAAATGCTGTTTAGCCAGAGAAACAGAAAGCATTTGCAAAGAGATGAGCAACTGACGTGCAAACCCAAACCACAAAAGAATGGTTGTTGATGGTTCTATGGAGTTCATTGTTCATAGACGTCATCAGAGCTCATGTCATCAGTGTCTTGACATGAGCCAACAAAGTATCTAATCATTCCTGGATTGAGGAAGTTTGATACTAGCAAAATGAATCATAAAAGGAACACTGTGGTGATCTTTGAGCCATTAGGAAATGATTACACCAGTGAATCAAATGTAATAAATCGGGTACCCCAGATCAGTGCATAAAGCATCAATTTACAGCCACATACAGTAAAAGCTTGATTGTGATTGTGTGCCATTCTCAATGTGAGGCATTTTTGAAGCCATTGTGGGGTATAACCCCCTAAGTCAAACTAGTTTAAAGAGCTAATACGTCAACGTCTCCGCAGTCTATTTGGTATACTGATCCTGATGCCAGCTGTGAGGTGAAAAGCCAGCCAACGGAGGCACCGAAGAAAGGGACTATGGTATGTAAAACAGGGATTAAGGTCAGGTTACATTCAAATTTAAGTCAATTCAACATGTGATGTAAAACTACTACTCAAAGATTTATATATACAGTACTCTATGACCACTAACACTTGTGTGGAGGTGAATCCTAATTCTTTTTTGTATTATTACACATTTTACTGTAGGGGGCTGTAAAGATGTCAGAACATTCATGTTTTTTTTGTCTTTCTCCTCTAGACTTTGAGAATAAGGAGGATTCTGCCCACTGCATTATTTGGATCTGGAACAAAGGTACTAGTAAACATACATCATTATACTGCTAAATGTAGGGGTTCACTCCAACTCTATTTCAAATATTTTCTTTTCAATTACACAAAAGAAATGTACCACATTGAAAGTAAAATATTCCATTGTGCTGTTTAAATTTTTCATAGTTAGGCCTATGTACTTTAAATGGGAAAGTTTTCTCCATCATAATGCCATAGTGCTGTTAGTTTTTTCCCCCATTTTTTCTAATCATTAATTTGTTTTTTGCTTCACAGGACTCATTATCTGACACTCAAGCACTGCCCCAGGTGAGAAGGCAATGCAGCTTCACGCACCTTTAAAAACACACAATACAGTGAAAAAGTAGGAACAATTTTAATAGAATAAAATGAAATAAAACCCCCAAAATAGACACAAGATACAGTAGTTTCACTGCAGTCATAAATCGGCCCAAATGTAATAAAGAAATTCAATGTGCAAAAATGAATCACAGGCTAATGCCTACAGCTGAGCTGCTTTATAGCTGTTGTTTCCCCACAGTGCAACTTACAGTTGGTGCGTGTTAAGCACACACATACTTGACATTATAAAACTATGTAAATAAAACCATACACAGTATGACACATTCATTAATCAAGTCAGGGTAATATTTTTATAAAGGGTGTGTGGTTAAAGGATAACCGTTGATGTAATAGGGCCCTTTGTCCTTTTGTTGGAATATGTTTTGAGTAGATCTTGAGTCTTTAAAATTCTGGCTTAGGATTTCTCTCAGAATTATTTGGCCTATTTTAACCAAAACATGACATTTCCTTTTATCGACGATCCTGCTGATGAAGACTCTGTATGGCAGGGAGTTAAACATATGTCAGAAGATGATATTGACGCATTTTAATTTCCAGATAAATTCCTATTTGAGCGGTATGGTTTTTTCTTCCCAGTATATCAGTTATGTAAGCTACATAACCTTATCCGTCCTCATATCACTAAAGTCACCCATCGTGGACATGCTCTATATCCCAGCACATTCTATGTGTTGCATTGCAGTTGTCTCTACAACCTTGGTGATAGTAATCATTTTAATAAAGCGCCATAAGAAGAGATCGCTCTGAAACGTTGTATACCTGCTATAAATCATCTCATGCTTTGTGTTTGGGCTTAATTAAATCCTGACAGTCTAAGCTTTCAACCGATGTGCTGCATGACCATATATTTTGAAGATTTAATGCTTCAAATTTATAACAAAGTTTAAGCAGCGTCCACTTTGAGCGTGAGTGTCCCGTATACGGGTCAGTGAAAGTAAAGAGTTTAAACATGTGTAGTGTTCCCTGGACACAGACCAGTCAGAGACATTAAAAAGGAGTTCCACAGTATTGCAGGTGAATGATGTAAACCCTTTGAAATAAAAGATTATGAATTATAATTCTGTTAATGATGGTGCTGCAGCCTCAGAATGAGATTAGTAGGCCTAGGACTTTTTCACCCGCAGTATTGCACATAAATTAAATAGATTTTCAGTAACATTAGCTATACTTATGATTAAATATGATATACATTATATTGGAATGTATGCATTTACTCTAGCAGCAATTTTCTCCAGCGCAAATTCTCCCTTTTACAGCAGCCGCTGTGTTGCTTTTTTAATGAAATACATGTTCAAACTCGCATATGTGTGCATGAGTATTTCCGCCGACCCGTTTGTTTGTGGTTGTTACCATGGTGAATCGTAGTATCATGGCTCCATTCATGCTGTCTTTGGTGCATGCACGTAAACCTGAGTCAACCCACTCCTAGTTGAGTGAACCAACTCCAATCAGCTGTTGTGAAACCGAAAACTCTGAGTTTCCCATCTCAGGGTAAATCAACTCAGAGATCAGGCTCAGACTCAGAGTTTGTTGAACCTCCTATCTGAAACGGACCCCTGGAGATAAAATAGAGTGAGCAAGAGGAAGAACAAGAGAGAGAACACATGCAGACAGGCTCTTTGGCATGTAACAGTTTAGTATGTCAAAAAAAGTGATAAGTCAGAGTATAGCATATCAAAAAAGTCAATGTGTAGCATGTCAAAACAAGTAGTCAAAAAAGCCATAATAGTGAAGTAGCCTATGTCGAGAAAAGTGTTAAAATCATAGTATATTATGTTTTTATTATTAAAATGTAATAAAGTCATAGTGTAGTATATTAAAATGTCATCAAAAGTCATAGTATAGTATGTCAAAACAAGTAGTCAAAAAAGCCATAATAGTATAGTATGTCAAAAAGTGATGAAAAGGTCATAGTATAGGATGTCAAAAGTAAAAAAAAGTCATAGTATAGTATGTCAAAAAAAACAATAAATAAGTCATAGTATAGTACGTCAAACAGTGATGGAAAAAGTCATAGCATATTATATCGAAAAAGTATGAGATAAAAATGTAATAGTCATAGTGTAGTATATTAAAATGTCAATCTCTATAATGTTTTGTCAATCTTAATTATTTTGTGATGGATTATTTTTATCTCTTACTTTTATATAGTATGTCAAAAAAGGTTTTAGTTTATGTCCAAAAAGTCATAGAATAGTATGTTGAAAAAAGTCATACATAAGATAAGTAAAAGTATAGTACGTCGAAAAAGGGGTTAAAAAAGTCAGACTCATCTCATGAAGTGGCTTATGTATGACACACCAATTCGTACGCCATTATTGGCGTGTTATCAAGACGCATACTCACTTTTTCAGAGTGTTTATCAACGCCGTTTGACTTACATTACCTTGTGTGTGAATTTATGCCGTAGCGAGTAGTACGAAAAGGCAAAAATCTGCGTAGGGAGGTTGGTTGGGTCAAACACAGGACTTTCACCCAGGAGACCGGGGATCGTGTCCCGCGTGACACGTTTCCTTCGTGTCCCGTGTGTCACGTTTCCTAAACTCAACCCGCTTTCTTCTTTTCCTAAACCCAACCTGTCCACTGTATATAGCACTCAAAATGCGTACAGATAACACGCCACTTGGCTTAAGAAAGTGGACGTGTATGTTTATGGGAAGTCATGACGTGTTGAAAAAGTCGTAGTACAGCATGTTAAAAAAGTCCTGGTATATTATGTTGAAAAAAGTGATAAAAAAGTCATAGTATATTAAAACGAAAAAAGCCATAATATAGTATGTCGAAAAAAAGTGTTGAAAAAGTAATAGTATAGTATGTAAATAAAAGTGATAAAAAAATCATAGTACAGTATGAGATAAAATGTAATCAATATAGCAATAGTATAGCATGTCAAAACAAGTAGTCAAAAAAGCCATAATATAGTTTGTTAAAAAAGTGATTAAAAACAGTCATAGTAAAAAGTTATAAAAAAGTTTTAGTTTAGTATGTCGAAAAAAGTGAGTCACAGTGTAGCATGTGAAAGAAGGGATAGTATAGTATGTCAAAAAAAGTGACAAATAAGTCATAGTATTTCAGAAAAAAGTCATAGTATAGGGTGAGATAAAAATGTAATGGGCACCTGGGTAGCTCACCTGGTAGACCGGGCGCATATATGCAGAGGCTCAGTCGTCGATGCAGCGGCTCTCTCTCCCCCCTTTCTTGTCTACAGGGGTCCTGTCTAGCTAAAATGGCCACAAAAAAAATTAGAGTCATAGTGTAATATGGGAAAATGTCAATAGAGGTCATAGCATAGCATGTCAAAACAAGTTGGAAAATGTCATAGTATTGTATGTTGAAAAAAGTCATAGTATAGTATGGGAAAATGTCATCAAAAGTCATAGCATGTCAAAAAACTAGAAAAAAAACGTCATAGTATATATACTATAGTATGTCGAAAAAAGTCAACCAAAAGTCATAGTATAGTATGTCGGGATAAAAAGTTTAGAATGTGGAAAAGGCCATAAAAAGTCATAGAATAGTATGTCGAAAACAGTCATCAAAGTCATATGTTGAAAATAAGGCCTCAAAAAGACAGTATAGTGTGTCAGAAACAAAGTCATAGTATGTAATAGTCATAGTATAGTATGGGGAAAACATCCTCAAAAGTAAAAAAAAGAAGTAAAAAAAAGAAGTAAAAAAAACGTCGAAAAAAGTTGTGAAAATATCAACAGTCATAGTATAGCATGTCGAAATAAGTTGAAAAATAGTATAGCATGTCGAAAAAATTTCATAGTATGAGATAAAAATGTAATATAGTCATAGTATGAGATAAAAATGTAATATAGTCATAGTATGAGATAAAAATGTAATAAAGTCAGTCGTATGGGGAAAATGTCATCAAAAGTCATATAGCATGTCAAAATAAGTAGTCGAAAAAAGTCATAGTATAGTATGTTAAAAAAAATTAAACAGTCAGTGTCTGTCCTGAAAATGTTTAAAAAAAATCATATACCTAAACACTTTTAGTAGAGTATGCAATATAATATTCATAAAAGTGAGTCTGCCATAACAAATGTAAAAAGAAAATCATAAGTTTTTCATAAAATGACAGTGAAGAATGCCATAAAAATGTAAGCTCTTAAAATGTCATAAGAAAAACGTAAAAAATGTTCAGTAACACTTTACTTGAAGGCATCTACATAAGAGTGACATGACACTGTCATGAACACGACACAGTCATGACACATGAACCGTAACTCTAACCATAACCATAACTTGTCATGACAAAAACTGATTGACACTTACTAAAATAAGCTCTATGCCATAAACGCTTATGACTTGTTTATAATGTTTATGACAGTGTCACGTCACTCTTATGTAGATACCTTCAAGTAATGTGTAACCAAATGTTCAAACCATTTAAATCCTAGCTCATAACTTGACCTTATCAAAAGGTTATTAAAAAAAGCAGAGCACCATGTACGTTCACGGGTTATTAAAACAGGTTATTAAAGCAGAGCACATCCAGTAACACCTCACATTCCGTTTAATCTTCTTGTAATTGGACAGGTATGAAGAAACCACATTTTAATAACATGGGGTAATGCCTGATTGCTCATTCAGGCTGGAATGCTTGTTGGTTTGAGGCGGTTACATTGTGCTTATCTTTACTTAGGCATTTAGCTTTTTTAAACACCTGTGGCCTCTGTGCCAGTACCCTCCGTTGAGACTTGTTTTCACTTGAACTAGATTTTGTATGGCACCTATTGATGTAGACATATTTCTTCTCTTTTAAAGCTGTGGTAGGCACTTTATTTTTGGCGTCGTTTGACAAAAAACTCAATTAAAATATTTCAGCATATCGTTATTCAAGTGGCCTGAGAGAACCAGAAACTAGACTTCTGCATCTTCTCTGGGCTTTTGTTTTGAGGCTTTAATAAATCTAGCCCATGACGGGAGACTTTGTTCAATCACAGGTCATTTCAGAGACATTGTGTTCCCATTGGCTGTACAGACAGACAGACAGACAGACAGACAGACAGACAGACGTACAGACGCACAGACGTACAGACAGACCGACCATTCCTATTGGCTGTTCTGGGCATGCATTGCCTGTGCGACAGAGAGGAGAGGGAGAGCTGAAAGTAGAGATCTCACTCTACTTCAAATTCATTTTTTTGCATTCTACCCACTGCGCATTTAATATTATAAGATTGAGTGTTTTTTTATGCTTAATACTTCTGCTCCCCAACAATTATTAAAAAGTAGTTACTAGTTACTTTTTCGATGACTTTAAAAACCTATCGGCATATCATTAATTGCATTGTTATACAGTACATTAAACCACCCAACAGTATGAATGAAAAGTGAATTGAATTAGCTCTACTGCAGCCAGCTACAATATTAAAATGCAGCTTACATGTCACTGCATGGATGTCAATTATAATCTAATATACTGTATAATAAAGTGAGTATTCACTATCTATTTGTTGTTACATTAAGTGCATTTTTCTTGATAATACTTGCATAGTTTCACTAAAGTAAGGACATTTAATTGTAACTGAGTACTTTTAAATGGTATTGCTAATAGTACTTAGTAAAATATATTGATACTGAAGGCATGACTTCTTTGTTAGAAGGTGAACTTTTTTTTTTCCAGTGACTGAAAATTGTTTTATAGTAAGTCATTAAAAGGTTTTTCGTCTGTAATTGATATTGTATAATGGCCATTGGTCAAAATAGTGAATATTATATATTGTTGCATGCCTAATGGTAACCAGTTAGCATTACTGAAATGGGAACAAAGGATGTAGCAAGGTGAAAGGTTTCAACCATTATATGACAGCAAAACAGGACAGACTTTGGACAGAATGTACTCAGTGTGCTGTACTCTTCTCTTCTAGGAAGTAGTAGAAGTTCAGACACTAGAGATGGCTGAAGTACCAGTGCCCAGTGAAGGAACTGTCCTGGACCCTCTAGAAGTAAGCTTATTTTTAATGTCTTAATAATGTTAATAGGTTTTCAATGTAGTGAGTCCGCGGGACCCACAGGTGGTCATTTAAGTGGGTCCCAGACAGTCCTTAACTAACCTTTTTTAACATCCTCCTGGATATATAAGCCCTCATATAATGAATGTGGACATCCACATTTTTAAATCTTTGTTTTTCTACATTATCAAAAATCGTTAAAATCATTCGAACTGATCTTTAATATAGATAAAACATTATCCAAATTATTATATGATCAATCATTAACCTTTTTATTTAAATCTATCTGAAAAATTTCATTGTGTGGTACACGATAGGTCTTCGGTTCAACTAGGTAAGTTTTTTGGGAAATTTGCCAATTTCAACATTTTCATTTATTTGGAAAAACGTTTGCCTCAACAAATGTCTGGTTCAGATCACAAGGAACACTTTCTCATTGACAAATCTTTATTAAAAATAATAGGTTTTCTAATTAGTGCAAACAAAAACTGCAGCTTTATTTTTATATAAAACTGGCCACCTTATAAACTAAGGCCATCAACATCAAGTGAAGCATGAGCTCAACCAGCACTTAAACATGTCCTAATGGAAATAATAGTTTTTCTCAACAAAAAAAAAGTGCCTGTGTGCAACATTATTTTGCCAACAGTTAGGAATTTACTGTGTTGCTGAAATGACGAAAGGGAAATTAGCGTGGCTCAAGTAACATTACTTTAATCATATGCTAAAACCCCACATCCTCCACGACTGCATCTTTCGCTATAAACCCGCCCAATCCATTATGGATTCGATTGTCTAAATCTGCATGGAGAGGCTTTTTATTTATGATTTCAAGACAGATTTTTTGTTGACAATATAGCATTATCAGGAAAAAACTGGGTGCGTCCCAAGGTCGCTTGAATAGTGAGTTTACCACGTCCTTTCAGATGTGAATGCGTCAGACACAGGACACGTACCTATCAACTTCACTGGTCTTATGTTACATCACTTGCTGCTTGTTTTCTGTGTATTTAATACATTACATATGGAATTATTCTAACAAGTTTCAAATTGTTGACTTCCAGGATGAGGATGGCCTTTTAGCGTGGTGGAGAACAGTAGGGGGTATGCTTGATATTGACAATGTTTAGTTGATTTATTGGGGAACCTGCTTATACACTATAACTTGTAGTTGTAATCGTTCTTTCGTGTGTTAGGCTGGGATGAGTGGAATCAGACCAACCAGAACGATGAACCTGAAGAGTAAGTGCATTTTGAAGTTATGAATTTGCTTGTAGAAATTTTCTAAGGATTAAGAGTTGCACAGGCCAATATATACAGAAAACATTGTATCACAATACTGTGCTTAAATCCCAGACAATCTACTATATATTGACAGTAAATATGACATTTCTACCTTATAAAATAGTTTGCTTATCCTTAACAACTAAGGTTGACACATTACTCATCTTGTCTACAGAACTAACCTTTACCAAAAGTGTGCCAGCTTAATGCTGCACTGTTATATACAATACATAATGGTTCTTGGTTGAAAGTTATTTAGGTCCTCTTTTTTTAACTTAAATTTGCATTATAATCCACTGTTTTTCTTGTACCATATTTTCCTTGTTTCCTTGTCTCAGAGTGGTGGAACAAGCAGCTGATCGGGTCTTCATGGCAGCTCAACTTTTTGTTCGCTTTTTTAACCAGCGCGGCGCCTCACTCCAGCAGCGAATCCTGGAGCTGCTCGCTTTGGCTGATTCAGCTGACATTTTCCATAAGAAAACCGTCAAGGCCTGTGTTGGGGGTGGGGTGGCCAGTGTTGCTGGGTCTATCACTACTATCACTGGCCTCATTTTGGCGCCCTTTACAGCAGGAGCATCGCTCATCGTCACTGCTGTAGGCATTGGTGTAGCTACGGCAGGTGGGGTGGCGTCTGCTTCAGCCAACATTACTGACACAGTCCATTCAAAGACGGACCGCAAGAAGGTGGAGCAGACGATCAAAGACTACGAGGAGGAGATGAAGGACATCAAGGAGTGCCTAGAGTTTTTGCAGGTAAGATATAAGACAAATAAGTTTGTCAGTTGCATGCAAATCTTAAAAAACATATTGCTTAAACATAACCTTGTGATCATTTTATTTGTGTTCTTTATGAGAAATAATATTCGCCTTGTGTGCAAAGATAATACCGCCCCTTTTTATACGCGACAGATAACTGCAATATTGTGCCACTAACATCTCGAAACAAAAGTCTAAATTGTCTACTTGTGACAGATTTTTTTGTTCGCGGCGGTAGCGAATTAGGCAAACTCGCCCATCTTTCCAAGTCACCCAGAACCGCATTCAGCATCTCGGTATAACTGTGTTTAACGAAACCAGGGGTCTCCAATCTTTCTTCATTTAAGGGCTACTTTAAAAAACTAAAGTGGCCAAGAGCTACTTGCATCACATCACTTACATTTATTTACATAACAAGCTGAATGAAGCTACCTTTTGTACACGTATGAAATTGCAATACCCAAAGCTTATGAAAAATCATTACTTCACGTCAAAGTTCATGACTATTTTACACTTCTTTTAGCCCACAGTCAGTGGGCTAAAAGAAGCTAAATGTTTTAGTAAAAAAAACAACTATTAATCCTAATGTTAAATCTCTTATCTACCCGACAGGAAGGGATGGAGACGCTTGAGGAGTGGAACTTTGAGAAGTATGTTGAGAGCATCGCAAAGAAGCACCTTAACAAAAACGTTGAACATGTAGTGAAGGAGGGCGGGCGTGCCGGAAAGGCTTTAATGATCAACACAGAGAGCCTGATTAGCACTGTTCAGGTCCTCAGTGTTGCAGGGGGTGCTGCTAAAGCCGCCCAAGTGATGAGCGTTACCACTGGAGTTATGTCAGGTCTCTTCCTGGCTCTCGACATCTTTTTCCTGGCAAAGGATACCATGGAGTTAAAAAAGGGAGCCAAGACAGAGTTTGCTGCTAAGATTCGAGAGGTTTGTAGGGACCTGCAGGATGGGCTGCTGGAGCTAAACCGCATCAAGGAACAGCTGCAGAAAACCATTGATGGAATAGAGGTGGAGGTAGACTAGGAGGAGGATGAAGAGCTTTTAAGGTCTGAGTTAAAGAAACTTGCAGAATTTGAAGAATGAAGGCTGGTTAGAAAACAGTCACTCAATTATCACTAATTGTTTCTCCCAATAGCTATTTGGGTGAACATATTTGGCGGGGGGTTTAGGGGTCCTCCCTTAAATTTTTTTTAAAGTTTTTCAATAAATAAATAATCACATGATATTGGGCCATTATTACTACCATATCTGTGTCTGAAACATTGGAAAAGCTAGAGCAGATTATTAGCACTAATCGGCACTAGATCAGATTAATATTAATAATCATTAGATCTGATAAGTTATTTTGTTACATTCATTTGGTTTGGCTAGGGATCGACCAATACTGTTTTTTCAAGGCCGATACCAATTATTAGTTAGTGTGTGTGTGTGTGTGTGTGTGTGTGTGTGTGTGTGTGTGTGTGTGTGTGTGTGTACACACACACACACACACACACACACACACACACAAACGCACACAAAAATGCAAATCTTTAAATCAAAATGAGGATTTTGAAATGTTACAAAATCCAACACAAAACTCAAATGCTTTAAGCAATTATTTAAGAAATTAGAAACTTTCAATATAATAGTCAGTGTTGTGGGCGGGACATGAAGTCTGACTCAGTGGTGAGTGAAACCGAAGCAGAGGGACTGACACAGAGCTGGAGTTGAGCCAAAGTAGAGGACTTATTAATTCATTGACTTTATCGGTTATCAGGCAAATAAAACCCAAATACAGATAATCTGCAAACTGCCAAAAAACGGGTCAATATGGGTCTATCTCTGACACTCCCTACCCATACACATCCGCGACTGTACTGACTTGGACACATTCAAACACTAATGAAAACACCTATTCAGATTAGCTTTCCACATACAATAGTCTTAAATTTCAATAGTTACTGGTTTTATTGTTTTTAATTGCTTTTAATATGCTTGTTTTATGTGTTGGTTTTATTGCTTATCTGTTTTTAATGTGCTATATGTGCTGGTTGTACTGTAAAGTGTATTTGACTACCATGTAAAGCCCTATATAAATGAAATATTATTATTAGTATTATCCCTAGTTTGTGCAATATCACTCTTTTTGCAATAAAATTGGTTTCCTCCTTATTTGTTCCTTTCTTATTACCCCATTTGTCTCAGTTGTGAACGGTCAGTAGAGGTGTTGAAATTAATCAAATAATATATCTAATATATAATCGATTATAACGCAGTAATGTTGCTAGTTAATTTTCCAGCCACGGCTTAAACATTCAAATGAAAAATAACATTCTCAGTAGCCCAACCCGTTTCATCTAGACTCTAGTCTCATCCGGGTCTCATTTACCTGACGTCATTCATCACGATTCGCATACGTGCCAGAGCAAAATGGCTGAGCGGAGACAGGAGGAGGAGAGTAGAAAGAATCGCAAATCGAGAAGAGGAAAGAAAACACTGAGAAACATCAAGAGACACTAAAATAGTTAGCTCAGAGAAGATCTAAGTGGAGTAACGAAGCTGAAGAGGTGTTCTTGTCTAACAGCAGTGGTTTAGAACAAATGTGCCTGGCTAAAGTTGGAGCGAACAGCAGAGAGTTGTTGATTCAGAGGATGCTGATTTTGGACCGGAGAGGACTTTGCCGTAGCTGGTGACTGGTTTTCGTTTTCATATTTGAGCTGTGTTTCTTGGACTAACTGAAGATAACGTCCTGTCGGACATCGCACACGAGCTACCATCAGCCTGCAACTTTTTTTTTTCTCGCTCTTGCCGTGTGTGTGTGGTAACACAGTGATCTGAATATGTGCGTCAACTGAACAAATTCATTAAAGTGTAATTCCAGCGAAAATTGACCAATACGTGTTTTTCTGCATTAAAACAGGTCAAATAAGCCGTGGAGACAGTATTTTTCGTTGATCAACCACTACAGAGCTTGGCCCAGCACAGGGCCGGATTGGGACTCATTTTCAGCCCTGGAGTTTCATGCCTTAGACCGGCCCACTTTAGTTCACGACTAAAGGCTTAATTCATATTACTTTTATCTTATTCTCTTTCAATCGTGGGCTTTGTATATTCACTATTGTTTGATTAAAAACATAATGGGTCACTAGTAACACTTGGGCATAGAAAGTTGTTATATTGTAACTAATGTGATCACTGCAAAAAAAAATGCTTTTCTTCCTTAGTATTTTTGTCTTGTTTCCAGTACAAAAAAACCACCTCAAAATGAAGTGATTTCTGCTTAAAACAAGCTACATTATCTGCCAAAAATAATTGTTTTAGATTTAGCTTGTTTTAAGCAACAACAAAAAAAACAAAATCACTTAATTTTTTTTTCAGAAAACAAGACATCATTTCTTATGCCATTTCACTTGTCTAGTAAATGCATCTTGAATTAAGAATATTTAGATATTTGAACTGGAAACAAGTAAGATACTAAGTAAGAAAAGCATTTTTTCAGTGATAACGTTTTCTTATTCACACATTATGGTACATCAGCAGCTTCCCTGTGTCTTTCACAGTGAGAACATTAGTCTCTTCACACCTGGCTCTGTGTCTGACACTAAATAAAATGTTTTATTTATAATATTCAATTTATTTCTCACCACAAATATCCCCTTTTTACAAAGCTTTCAAATCAAGTCAAGTCAGTGTCATTAATGATTCATTATTATTAATGTATAATAATCAGGGCATGTTTCATTGAGCAGGGCTCTGGTGTGGTGGGCTCATGACTGGAGCTCGGTAACGTTACCGGGCCTCGCTGCTCTTCACTGTTAGCAGCAAACCGGACTAGAGGCGGCTGCTGCTGAACGGCTACAAGAACAAGTTTGAAACATGAACGGTGGTTTGCAGACAACGTTGTTTTGCACGGTCAAAATGTGCTCAGCTTAGAAGATTTGGCCGCATCAGTTACCAAATCTTTCTTCTTTTTTATTCTGGCCTTTTCAGCGCCGCCTTTGCGTTTCCTGTTATCAGAGATGGGAAAAGTACTCACTTCTCATACTTAAGTAGAAGTACAGATACTTGTGTTAAAAAATACTCTGGTAAAAGTAGAAGTACTGATTTAACTTATTTACTCAAGTAAAAGTAACAAAGTACAGGCTTGGAAATGTACTTAAAGTATAAAAGTAAAAGTAGCCTTGCGAATGACAACCATTTTTTATGCAAAGCTACCTGGACCACAAATGTTACTAGAGTGCAAGCTGAGAAACTTCAGTAGCCATGGAGAAAAGGCTCTTTATGTTTATATTCCATTGTCTACATTTTAAATGGATGTCTGCCAAAAGGCCTAAAACATCACATATATGATTATTGTGACAGAGACTGGGACTCCAGGTTAATAAGATTCTGACTGAGTAGCAAGATATGAATTCAATTGTGATTCTGTAATAATTCACAGATCCAGTTCCATTGTTAATCAACATTTAAAGGAATCTACATGTAAATTCTGCATACTTTTAGAGTACAACTAACCAGTGGTGTAGTCTATTTTTTTGTAGCGAGTATACTGTGATTTCCCCCTCCCAGCCTCATACTCGCCTGTCCCAGAGCGACACCCCAGACAGTCGGTACTGTGACGTTTCTGAATACGAACTGTACACGGGCAACAGACGTTTAAGTGTTGATGGCGTTTATTTAAAGTCCTGGAAAAACAACACTTAGAGTTGAGAAAAGATGAGACAGATTTAACTTTTTGAGAAACGCAACCGAACCTGAACGCAACAGGACATCACATCACACAAATAAGCCGTTTAACCGACACCCCCCCACTGCCACACAAAACCATGACTAATAATTAGCATCATCATACAACTTTTGTATCGATTAGCAATAAAATCTGCTGATAAGGGCCTACATTTACTCAAAAGTATTTAACAAACTGTTTACAATCTTCAACACCATGGCTAACAAATGCATAAAAAGCAGACCAAAAAAGCTCCACTCTTTCTATTTTAGTTAATTATCTGACCATTGCTAACTAACATTACATAGTCATTTAATTGTGTAAAGCAATGCATATTTAAGATTTAAGAATTTACTCTAATGTTGCATCGTCATTAACCTTATGAAGGAGTTCTCACTGTCTCTCTCGTCATCTGAAACAAGCACCCACACAGGCGCGCGCACACACAAGCGCGCGCGCACACACACACACACGCACGCACGCACGCGGTGTCATATAAGCTAGGCTACTCTCACTTACCAGGTAAGAGTAGCCGGCTAACGTTGGTGGCAGCTGCAGTATCACCCGACGTGGCAGCAGCTTCAGGGACAGACTTCAGAAAACACTGAAGTAGTGTTATTAGGTCTGTTTAGTAACGTTTCATATCTCGTTACTTATACAACTTTGTTCAAACTCTAGGTAACTAGTTGCGAGAAAGGAAAGACCGCGCAAAGAATGCAACTTGTTGTTGCTTAGTAACGTTAAGTGACTTCACGTCAGATCCAGGGCCACGGAAACCCCGAAGGTCCAAATCTCAGAGCTTCCCAACACAGACGGGGTGAATTTATGAATGAAAATGAGGACGTTCTGTCACAAACAATGTTGTTACGTATCATCGCGCTTTTGTAAGTGGGTAAGTAACGAGCCACTTTTGTAAAACGTAAGGAGTAGAAAGTACCGGTATTTGTGTTAAAAATGTAAGGAGTAAAAGTAAAAAGTCGGCACAAAAGACAATCACGTCATCATTAACCTGCAGGCTGCACTCTGCGAGAAAATATTAAATAAAAAAGAGTGGGACTGCGATAAAATAATGACTACAAAGAGTGGGGCTGCTGTGAGTGCAGGCAGCCATAGGGACAGCATCCATATTTCAACCCAGTGACAACAACGGCCCTCGCGGCCAAAAAAACAGACCGGTGTTCTGACGGAACACCATACCCATCAGAATGGCATACCTTCGGTAAATGCGCATGTGCAGCAGTGAAATTTGTGGAATTGCGCATGCGTTAAATTTAAACCATCATTTCAGCATACCTAAGATTACAAGCTGTAAGTCTTGGTGTATTATATCGCATATTATATACACATTACTTAATTGCATGCCTTGTACAACCAAAGGGACTATCAAAACAGCATACCCTTTTATAAACAATTTTTTTTAATAAACCAACCACCTGTAGAAACTGTATTTGTATTAAACAAAGGGGCTATCAAAACAGCATTCCCCTTTTATAAACTGTATTTTTATCAAAGGGGCTATCAAAACAGCATACCCCTTTATAAACTGTATTTTTTATTAAACCAGGGGCTATCAAAACAGCATACCCATTTATAAACTGTATTTTTATTAAACCAGGGGCTTTCAAAACAGCATACCCTTCACAAACACTGGTATGCTGTTTTGACAAAGTAGGCTAAATTGACAGACCCCGCTATCAAACTAAACTTCCGGTATGCTATTCTGACAAAGTATGCTACATCGACAGAACACCGGCCCACCGGGAATTTCCCCGGTGCTCCCGATTAGCCAATCCGGGCCTGGTCGGACACATGCACCGCTTTCGGGACCGAAACAATTCCACAGCGGCCCGCAGCGTTTATGTCCGAGCCTGTCTCCACCGCCTCCACCCGTTCTCTTAATATATACATGTCTCCACCTGCAGGTTGTCAACTGTGTGGTTTGGAATAAAAAGGGAGAAAACAGGACGCAGAGTAACGACTCGCAGATCACTCGCAGAAATATAACGCGGATATCGCTCATATACTTTTTTTTTACGGCGCCCTGTCACTGCACGATGTGAGTCTCAACACGATCTGAGTCGCGTCGAGTTACGCATGCTCAGACAATTTACGGCATAACAACAATAACGGAAGATGGGAACAGCAATAATAGAAGATATGGAAGGTGGAAATGGCAGTAATGTATTATTTAGCGTAACGCAAAGTCAGTAAAAATGGAGCTACATGACCAAGTTGGTTCACTGCTGGCTACAAGTTGGCAATCAAACACAACAACGGCTGTTATTTGAATGGTGTTATGAGCTAACGTTAGCAATCAAACAATCATAGATAGCATTTGATAACTAAAACATTTTTGAAATGATTTCCACCTTCTATATCTTCTATTATTGCTGTTCCCATCTTCCATTATTGTCGTTATGCCGTAAATTGTTTAAATCTGAGCATGCGCAACTCGACGCGACTCAGATCGTGTTGAGACTCAGATCGTGCAGTGACACGCCCTCCAACTATCAGCTAGCGTCTCTCTCTCTCTCTCTCTCTCTCTCTCTGCCAGGAGTCCGGCCTCCCTACACAAAGGCCATGCGACTGACAAGGGGCTTAAAGGCCGTTTTATGCTTGACGCGTTGGAGGTGGCGCGCGCATTCGTGACATCAAAATGACGTAATTTACGGCCGGCGCGTCCGATTTTCAGCGCACGAGCACAGGGCGCGCACCAGTCTATTTTTTTCAACGGCGCCCAACAAACCGGAAACAAAAAGCCTGAACAAGCTCCTGGGAAACCGGATGCCAGGACTCACCGACTGACTGCATGTCTCTCTGGTAAACTTACCGGGTTAAGATGAGTTCTTTTTTTGTGAATGAAAGGCTTGATCTGACCAAGTAGCTCACTGAATCAAATCGAAGCATTGACGGCACTGTTGCTGCCTGTTCTGCCGTTGTTTATCTTTTTCTTCTTCTTCTAGTCCTTAGAAAGAAAAACATCTGTAGCCTTTGCTCCTTAACGCCACTGCTGTTCAGGAGAAGACTGCAACTAGTGCCACGACCACCACGCGCGAGTATAAATACTCACGGCAGTCCGTGACGTCACAATTTCAGCACGCAATGTTGAAAGCGCTAGTATATCTGAGCTGAGCCTTAACTCCTCGTTATGCTAAGGAACCGAGAGTGGTCATCCAGTCTCTTTGGGAGAGGGAGAAAGAGAGAGAGAGAGAGAGAGAGAGAGAGACAGAGAGAGAAAGAGAGAACAAACTAGCATGCAAATGGAAATTATCGTGGCCCGAAAAATTATCAAGCTAATTTTTTTTATCATGCGATTAATTGATTTATTGACTATCGCGACAGGCCTAGCTACAATAAAACCTTTGTGAGTAAAAAGTCAATACTTATCAATGCACTC
Source organism: Gymnocephalus cernua (assembly GCA_023631565.1). Classification (NCBI taxonomy): domain Eukaryota; kingdom Metazoa; phylum Chordata; class Actinopteri; order Perciformes; family Percidae; genus Gymnocephalus; species Gymnocephalus cernua. The sequence continues at coordinate 20,436,015 of CM042445.1, forward strand.
ACCTGTATAGACAGGCATAAACATGTAGAAAGCGATATTTCAATCTCTGTCTGCTCAGTCCATTCTCGTTCACCGCACTGTTTTAGGCAAACGCAGCTCTACTACAAATTATAAACAAGCAAAAACAAGAGCTGTCCGTTTGTAGTCTAACTGTTTCTTAGTTTGCCACAAATCTTAAGATGTTGACAAATTCTTGTAAACCTAACTGCTGGTTGAACAAACCATCCTCTCCGCTGGAGTGGTAAATCTATGGATGCATTATAAGACAAATACATGCATGAGGCTACTTAATATGCACATGAATGACGCAATCGTCATTTTATTCTTGATAATGATGCTGGTTGTATTATTTTATTATAACAGCATCGTTTCAGGCCTGCTTATGATCAGTCCATTCATCATTAAAGCTTGGGTTTTCCACTCAACTTTTCTCTTCAGCCTCTTTGACTGTGACATTTTTACCTGACAACAGGCCTTTCTTTCTGCAAGCTTTTTCCACAAATCAGGACACTGCCTACTACAACAATGTTTCCATAATCACAGACTTTAACCATCACTCCTCAGTGAACTGCCTCCTAGTCTGAGATCATTTTCTAGTTAAAGAGCCAGTTATTATGGAGTTTCCATGTTTTTTAGGAGTTTGCGCACACTAATACATGTAAAACAATATAGCATTACTTCAGTTAGAAAGTGAAAATATCGAACAAGAATAGGCGTATTAGGTATAAATTAGTGGTGGGCCGTTATCGGCGTTAACGCGAGACTCTTATCGGGCGATAAAAAAAATATCGCCGTTAATCTATTCTCAAAGTTGGGTTGGGAGCTGGGTCTATAGGATACTATGCAAGCTATGATGACTTTAACCTTGATATTTTACACTTGCACTTACATTTTGCACTTGCGTTTATTCATTTTTTTTAACGCCATTTAAAACATGCAGCGTATTCGTTCAGCAGCATTTCCTTCCCTGCTCTCCTCCGTCTCTCTGTCACTTGCGTCTGCCACTGTGTTAATGTCAGAGTCCCGACCCGACTCTTAGCAAACCAGCAATTTCGCCCGTTTTAGAAAGTTAACTAGTCGCAAGTTTGCGGTAAAATGCAGTTGGGTTGTCGAGGTCAAAACACTATAAGTAGCAGCAGTGAATCAAATAAATGTATTATAAATAATGTTATGTCATTTTTTTACTCTTACACTGAATGTTTGCTGCTTCAACCAACCCAGATGAGTATTGAAAAGTATTTTCCGCGAAAAAGACCACCGCAGAAACACTGTAGTAAACACAAGTAGGCTACATCTTATTGAACATGATTTGTTTTCATCGCTAATTATCATAGTAGAACAGCTTTCTCAAGCAGTTTGTGATGCATTCAGTGCATTTTGGAAATAGGAGATTAGCCCCTGGTCTAATGCGCCACCTGGCTTGAGAAACCCATTCTCAAAGACTTACTTTTAGTCATTATTTGGGTAGCACACATATTCTGAATGCCTTCGGCAGAATTCAAATTAGCCATTTTAATCTAGATTAATTCGAAGATTACAGTGAGATTAATCTAGATTAAAAAATGTGTCTATGCCCACCACTAGTATAAATACATTTTATTTTCTTTAATTGGAAGTCCGGTCCCCAGAGTGTCTGCTTAGAAAAATTCTGGCCCTTGGAAAAATGTAGTTGATGACTCCTGGTCTACAGAACGGGACTCGTGCTGCGTTCAGGGCATCCTCGTAAACTGCTGCTTCAAAGATAATCATACAAGATAGTCAGTGCAGAACTTTGGTTCAACCGATATTCTCTTCATGTTATGTTATGTTATGATCAGAATATGACCAAACTGACCAAAACACAATTTTACTATGGTCTCGCAGGCTTTTTTTTTTTCACATCACTTTTTATTTGCCTATATTAATAAAATATGTATTAATAATAAAAAAAAATAATGCATTGAAGCAATTCAAAAAATGCTAGTGCAATTTCTTTTATAAATTTGAATTCCGGAAAAAGCGGCTGGTAAAAAATATAAGTGGCTGGTAAAATTGGGCAGCCACTGTGGTGGGAAAGTTAATTTCCCACCCTGCTGGTATGCGATAAATAGGCCCAACACCACAGTATGAGAAACATCCCCATAACATTATTTTTGCACCACCATGCTTTACTGTCTTCACAGTACTGTGGCTTGAATTCAGTCCATGGGGGCGGCCCCTAGAACCAAAAAGAACAATTTTGGCCTTTTCAAAAATGTTTCAAATTGTATGTCTTCTGATCTTTTACAGATTGTAAACACGTCTCTACTCTCAGGTATCTTCCCAAAGGCCCTGAAAACTGCAGTCATCAAGCCACTTTTAAAAAAGAACAATCTAGACACGGCATTACTGAGCAACTATAGGCCGATATCTAACCTTCCATTCTTAAGTAAAATCATTGAAAAAGCGGTTTTTCAACAACTCAACCTTTTCTTGTCACTAAACAATGGTTTTGATGCCTTCCAGTCGGGTTTTCGACCACAGCACTGAGACAGCTCTTGTTAAAGTATTTAATGATATCCACTTAAACACAGATAGTGGCAAAACTGCAGTCTTAGTATTACTTGATCTCAGTGCTGCATTTGACACGGTCGACCATGACATATTACTACACCGATTAGAAAACTGGGTTGGCCGTTCTGGCTCAGTCCTAAACTGGTTTAAATCCTATTTAAAGAATAGGGACTACTTTGTATCTATAGGTAATTACACATCTGAGCATACAAATATGACTTGCGGAGTTCCCCATGGCTCCGTTCTGGGGCCTCTTCTGTTTAACATCTACATGCTTCCACTGGCTCAGATTATGGAAAACAACAAAATATGTTACCACAGTTATGCGGACAACACAAATTGAAATTAACCTTATCGCCAGGAGACTATAGTCCTATACAAACACTGACTAAGTGCATTGAACAAATTAATGACTGGATGTGCCAGAACTTTCTTAAATTAAATGAAGAAAAAACTGAGGTGGTTGTTTTTGGAGCAAAAGAGGAACGATTAAAAGTCAGCGCTCAGCTTCAAACGACAATGTTAAAAACAACAAAGCCAGAAATCTTGGTGTAATTATGGACTCAGACCCGAATTTCAACAGCCACATTAAGACAATTACAAAGTCATCCTATTACCACCTTAAGAATATATCAAGGGTAAAGGGACTTATGTCTTGGAAAAACTTGTCCATGCTTTTATCTTCAGTAGACTGGACTACTGTAACGGTGTCTTTACAGGTCTCCCTAAAAAAATCAATCAGACAGCTGCAGCTGATTCAGAACGCTGCTGCTCGAGTCCTCACTAAGACCAAGAAACTGGATCACATCACTCCAGTTCTGAAGTCTTTACACTGGCTTCCTGTGCCTCAGAGAGTTGATTTCAAAATACTTTTGCTAGTTTATAAATCATTAAACGGTTTAGGTCCAAAATACATTTCTGACCTGCTAGTAAACTACGAACCACCCAGACCTCTCAGGTCGTCTGGGACAGGTCTGCTTTCTGTCCCTAGGGTCAGAACTAAACAGGGAGAAGCAGCATTTAGTTTCTATGCTCCACATATCTGGAACCAACTTCCAGAAAATTGCAGGTCCGCTGCAACACTCAGTTCTTTTAAATCAAAGCTGAAGACCTTTCTTTTTGATGTTGCCTTTTGTTAAATGACTATCCATTTCTTATACTTTCGTTGCTTATTTTATCTGCTTTTATATAACTGTTTTTAACTGCTCTTTAATGTTTAATTTCTTATACTGCACTGTAACTTTGATTATTGTATTTTGATTGTCTTCATGTAAAGCACTTTGAATTGCCCTGTTGCTGAAAAGTGCTATACAAATAAAGCTGCCTTGCCTCATCAGTCCACATAATTCTCCTTTGGCCAGTCAATGTGTCCTTTGGCAAATTTCAACCTATTCAGTACATGTCTTTTTTTCAGCAATGGGACTTTGCGGGGGCTTCTAGCTGATAGCTTTGCTTCAAATAATGGGCTTTCCGACCGGAGGGATTTTTGCAGTTCTTAGAACTTAACGTTCCTTTTTTTCGTCATGTTCTGACAGGACAAATTTGGGGAGTTTTAAGTTCCTCTGGCCGCAGTACCGTACTCTTTCAGCTCCTACTTCAGAGCAGCTTCTTTTCCCTTTTCCTAGGTCTACTTGATTGGTCGAACTTATAAGTCATGCCCACTGCCAACCCGGAACAATTGCAGACAGAGCAACAACGGACATTTTTAACAATTGTCATTAGGGCTGCACGATATGAGGAAAAGCTGCGATGTGCGATAACATTGTTTAATATTGCAATGACGATATGACTTGCGATAAATATTCAAATGTGAATGTTGGCTATACTGTTCCCATGTCTTAGTGCTTTAATAGGTTCTTTGCAAACCTAAACATTGAATAGCCTATTCCCACTGAATAAAGAAATCAAATAGATCATTTTTGACATGCTTTTATTGAACAAATTACACATAAATAAGGCATTATAACTATAAGAAATTAACGTTCAATTTCCCCTGCTCCTTTTAAAATATTTTCTTGTAAACTCAACAAAAACATCTCTCTTTGAACAAAACAAATGTGGGGAAAATAACTATTATACTCAAATAAATAAATGCAAATAAAAATGAAAATTTTAAATAACTGGCTCATAAAACCAGCAAAAAAATATCTGCCCCTTAGGACAAATTACTGCCTTGGCTATCTCTTTAGGGCAAGTTCTTGGCCAAGAAAACCAGCATGTTAACTTTGCTAGGTTTCAAACATGTACATTGACATGTTACCACATTCCCTGAAGTGCTGAAGAGCCTCTCAGAGGGAGAACTAGTCGCAGGTATACAAAGATACTTCCGAGCAAGTTTGGTCAGCTATGGGGTAGGTGACCTGGTGGAGTTTCCCCCAGGCCAAAGGGTCGGCTTCACTGTGAATGGTGGGGGAGAACAAGTAGCTGTTCAGCTTCAACAGCTTGCTCCAGATGCATGAAAGATGCTGTTGGAGTGGGGCTTGGATTTGTTTTGAGCAAACTGCCCAATGATCGCTTTGCCTTTTTTTCACTGGGTGGCTCCATGGTCTGGGCCTCTGTGTTCTCAGAATGTGTCCCCTCCTTCTGTGCTGAGTCTTTCATTTCTGACATGATCCTGCTCTTGATGTCCTCAACTTTTTCACTGCTGATATAGGTGACCTTGAACCTGGGGTCCATGAAGGATGCGATGTCCAGAAGTTCTTGGGTCATCATACTTTGTATTTATGTAATCCAGGTTTTTCACTTTAATGGACTTGGTTACATCTGTATCATCTTCCTTTTCTACAAGAAGCGATGTCTTTAAAAGATGAAGGACGGGTTTCACATATGAAACACTGACATAGATTTCCCCCGGAAAGAGCATCAGTAAATTCCTACAAAGGGCGTAATGCCAGGTTTACAGACTCTAGTACATCCAGGTCCTGCCAGGAGGGAACCAGATGCCGTGTTTTCCGGTCTGCTGATAGGACATCAGAAATGGCCCGCCGCTGCTCCAAGACCCTCTCAATCATCTTTTGTCTTGAGCCCCACCTAGGGAGGTTGTGCTCCTGTTGTGCTTTTTTCAGTGCCGTCTTCTGCTTCCAGCTGTGGGGAAAATGTCCCACCAATTTTTTGCACAGCCCAGCAGCACGGTCAATGCGGCTGTCATCCTTAACAGCATTTCCTGGAAAGAGGATAAGACATAAATTGTTACAAACTATTCAAACTACCTGTAAAGACTGTAGCCAATTATTTAATTATTAATAATTTAACTAAATAAAATTTAATTTTATAGTAATATAATTATTATAGTAAAGTAATATTTCAAAGGCTGCATAATTAACAAAAAATCGTACACAGTGATAATCCAGCACTATAGGCACTAGCCCTGTTAGATAAATGCTGACCATGCAGTGGGGAAATACAACTTAAATTAATATGCTTAATTTTACAAGTGCTCAGGGTTTCCTATTGTTTATAATAAAATAATACTTGCAATAGCCTAAAATAGTACCATTTATTACATGGCTTGGTTGAATTCCAATGTAGAATGCAGTCTGTTATTTCTTGATAACAGCTGCTGCTAAGTATAACACACCGTTGCCATGAAAAACAGCGTTGCTATGGACACACATTATTCTAATGGTGCGTTCTTTTTGCCTCGGAAGTCGGAGGTCGCAACTGGGAATGACGTCACACACGAGTTGAATGCGTTCTTTTTGCAAGTCAGATTTTCATTGTTTTCATTAGCTTTAGCCAGGTTAGCCATTGTAGGCAATGCCAGTTTAAACAACGTATACGCTGTTTTTTGTGCATACAAACTGCATGAGAACACAGATAGAAGACAGCGCTGCGTGTACGACTGATTTAGTGCGACACAAATAACACAGAAGTGCTTATAACTATGTTACAGCTTTCACAACTGTCGATACAGGGGGCAGCCATGTTGGATTTTCAGCTCGGGGTACTCGGTGGTTGTACGAGTTCCGAGCTCGTAAATACAAGGTCAGGGGGCGTTTACGACTTTGACCTCGTAAAATACGAGTTGCAAGGCAAAAAGAACGCACCATAACCATTGAGACGGAGCGTACTATTTTCTCTAGCGGAAGCAATACAGTTATTTTTAAATCAATAAACTCCTTTTTAAATAAATATTTTGTGTCAAATTATTTATTTGGAATGTAGCCATGTAATAAGCGGGATAATCTAGAGCGAGGCGGTTGTTGTATAGCGAATACAATGCCTTCAGGCTGATTAGGACTAACTTTAGCTGCTATAATATAACAACCGCCTCGCTCTATCCCTTACGTAAAGCACATATTTACACTTACCAATGGCAAGATCCAGCCTATGGCCAAAGCACTGAAGTCTGACCCAGTGGTTGAGTTCTGTGGCTTTCAAAACGTTTGCCCCGTTGTCGGTGGTAATGCAAACCAGCTGCTCTTCCCGCAAATGCCAGCTGGCCAAAGCATCACTTAGTCCACAGGCAATGTTTTCTGCGGTGGGCTATCCGGGGAAGTAGGATGTCTGTAGACATCGCGTTTTCAGTTCAAGTTTCAGTAAAGACATTGGCACAGCAGCGTCTACACTTCCTGCAAGTTCTTAAGGCCCTGACACACAGAGCCGATAATCGTCCATCAGACAGTCTGTCGAGGTCAGTGACTCAAGTCTGTTCGGTGTGTTCTGTGCCATCGTCCGTCGGAGGAGCTGTTGGCCTTCACTTTGGCCAACCTGACGTGCTCAGTTGGAGGACGGGCACTGCCGGCAGTTGGACTCAAATGAACAATCTGATTGGTAGAATGCTAACCCGGAAACGAGGAGCGAGATGAGCATGACTAGAGTCTCTCAAAATCTGAGGAAAATCTTTTAAACTGACCTTTGTCGATCTAAAATGAAGACAGATTCAGCAACTGCATGGCCTATTTCTCGCTTAAAATGTTTTCAGAAACACGTTTCGGTGAACTATTTTAGTACAATATGAGATCGTATTCTGAACAAGCCACCATGACAGCCTGGCTTTGAATTTCCGTATTACGTCTCCATAACACTTTGGTGTGTTCCAAGGCACTTTTTGGACCTCAGGGAGCCGACTGATCAGTCCAACTGCCTTTTCTGCCAACGATTGGCCGTCTGGATAGTGTGTCTCGGCCCTTAGGGAAAACAACCTGTGTGTAAAGCTGCTGGCAGTCTTCTACGATTCTGCAATAGAGAGCATCATCACATACTGCCTCACAGTGTGGTATGCTGGCTGCTCAGCAGCTGACAAAAAAGCTCTGCTGAGGGTCATCAACACCACACAGAAAAGCATTGGCTGCCCTCTCCCCTCACTTCAGAACACTTTCCAAAAGCCATCCAGACTTTAAATCTACATACATAAAGCACCCATATTCACATTTCTTATTAGTGTTTTTACAATCCATTTTATTAATCTGTGCAATATCATATTTTTTGAATAACCGTGCAATATATTTATTATCGCAACTACCTACACTTGTTTAATGATGAATGTTAATGAATGTTGTAGTTTGTCTTATGTTATACGTGGATGTGTGCAATGTAGTTTTATTTTAAGCATCACTGGGAGGGGCACTCGCAGCTTTGTTTTATTCACCGTAATATGACAATAAAGGCTTTTTATCTTATCTAGACCCAATCACTATGTTTGTTTACAAAAGAAATCCAGGTAACTGGTCACTTCAGAGTTACCAGGACTTGCATGCACAATGGAGGGGAAATGTTCACAAGAAACCCCAGAATACAATGGCCAATTCGAAGCAAATGAGAGCCTGTGCTGTCATTGACAAACCAGTTCTTGGCATTGTATCACCGGTCTCATGACTGGTTTCAAATACTAATCCGTGCCACTTTACACATGCATGCATACACACAATCTTAAGACATTTGCTGTGGTGGTTTGTGTGGAGAGCTGATGTGAATTGCAAGTTTTTGGCCAAATGCAGGTGTTTTAGAGTTAAATCTCTTTTAAAATGTGGAGGCGAGCCCCACTTCTGACATTGCCACGTGGAACATGTAAAATGACTTAAATAACTACAAGTAGGGCTGCAGCATTATGGGGGGGGGGAAAAAAAGAAAAAAGAAATCACAATCACAATTATTTTGGTCCATAGTTAAACAAAACAGGGTAAACAAGTTGCGCTTTAAAATTTCCTGTACAACTTTTTTAATTCCCCTTAAAGGGCAACTATTATATAGCATTTTCAGGATAGAACTTTGCATTTAGCATTTTGTGTTTGTACTAGAACATGTTTATATGCTTTAAGCTGAGACTAGGGCAACATTTTTAACTTACAGATATCACCATGAAACTTTACTAGTTGATTACTCACATGAATAGGAGAAAAAATATTTTTTGTATTGTTTTCAGTAATTTTATGTTTAAATATGCTAATTAGGCTATATCTAATTAAATATGCACTCATTTGCATATGTTTTGAAGCGAAGAATTTGACCATTGAAAAAACAAGGTTCAAAATTATTTTTGAATTTTGTTGATATATTCAAAGAAAAGACATTTACAGAGGGGATTATGAATATCTCCTTTTGTTACCCAGTAAATCAGAAAATACTGCCAATAGCCTAAAAAATGGATTTCCGCCCTACTTTTAGGCTTAAAGGTATAGTGGAGGATTTTCTTTTTCCGGGTGGATCATCCAGACTATTGGTCCTCCTAGTTGTCAATCATTCTGCTGATATGTTTATGTAAGGCCGTCGTACGTGCTCGGCCCTAGGTAGTTTTCGCTTTCTGCGGCCTCTAGCAAAAAACTTTGATACGGAACATTCTATCAACGGAATGACGCATTTTAAATAATCGCTCGATCAAATTTGATCGTGGGAAGCCAAAATCGTGATCGTGATTAAAATTTGATTAACTGTGCAGCCCTACTGCCTGGTATACTCTCGGAAGGCTGATTTAACTTGCCAGTCCTCATCAATATAGTTTCATGTGTCACATAGCTCTCCACAAGCTGAAAAAAAAGAGCAGCTTAAAACGCAACTGGCTGGTTCAAAGTTAGGACTAACAAGTTAATTAGCAGGTAAGAAATAGATTGTACATTTTTATCATGCAAAAGACGTTTTTGAAAACTTTATACAAAAAAATGTAAAAACGCAGTTGCCGTAGTCGAATCACAAAAAAATGACATTATCGTTCATTTATCATTATTGAGGTAAAATATGCAATGAATCGTGATTTGATTTTAGGTCATATCGTGCAGCCCTTTTTTATATCACAAGACATATACACTCCTGTAACTTGTCATCACTGCGGTAGCGTCACAGTCCTACATCCAGAAGGATGTTTGATCAATCAATGAGCTTGCTTAACGCACAGGTTCACACTACAGGTTGAGATTTGGGAGGTGTGCACTGACCTACAGTTACCCATAGCATTCTTCACAGGGTACTGTAGGTTTTGCTCCTGTGTATCTCTACAGAAGCATTATTCAAGCTTAAGGATGCAGGCCTACACAGAGGTAGTCCTGAGGTGCAAAATGGCTGTGAAATGGTCAACACACTGAGTCATCAGAGAGCGCTACCCGTCTTGAAAATAAAAGGAATATTTTAGTATCTCCAACGATTACAGAAATGTTTCCTTGACCATCCAACATGATGAAGACCAATCTAGAGAAAAAAAAAGAATGCGTCTGTCCCCTGCACTTCTGAAAATGCACTTCCTAAAGCGTCTCTGTCTCCAGCCCATTTCAAACCAAACTGACACCCATGCCTAGCATATATACAACCCCAAATCAGAAAAAGTTGGGACAGTATGGAAAACACAAATAAAAAAAGAAAGTAGTGATTTCTAAATGTACTTTGACTTGTATTTCATTGCAGACAATACAACAGCACATAATTTAATGTGTTCCTCATGATTTTTATTGTTTTTGTTTCAAAAAAACAAAATTCCTATTTTGGTTCTTGCAACACATTTCAAAAAAGTTGGAACAGTAAAGCATTTACCACTTTGTAATGTTGCCATTCCTTTTCACAACACTTAAAAGACATTTAGGGACTGAAGACACCAAGTGATGAAGTGTTTCAGGTGTAATTTTGTCCCATTCTTGCTGCAAACAAGTCTTAAGGTGGGCAACAGTACGGGATCTTCGTTGTCGCATTTTGCGCTTCAAAATGCGCCACACATTCTCTATTGGAGACAGGTCGGGACTGCAGGCAGGCCAGTCAAGTACCCGTATCCTCTTCCTCCGCAGCCAGGACTTTGTAATTTGTGCAGAATGTGGTTTTGCATTATCTTGTTGAAATATGCATGGACGTCCCTGGAAAAGATGTCTTCTTGAAGGCAGCATATTGTGCTCCAAAATCTCTATGTACTTTTCAGCATTAATGGTGCCATCACAGAAGTGCAACTTACCTTTGCCAAGGGCACCGACACAACCCCATAACATGACAGATCCTGGCTTTTGGACTTGTTGCTGGTAACAGTCTGGATGATCCTTTTCTTCTTTGGTCCAGAGCACACAGCGTCCATTTCTCCCAAAATATACCTGAAATACTGATTCATCTGACCACAGTACACGTTTCCACTGTGTGATGGTCCATCCCAGATGCCTCCGAGCCCAGAGAAGTTGACGGCGCTTCTGGACACTGTTAACATAGGGCTTCCTTTTGGCACAGTACAGTTTTAACTGGCATTTGTGGCTGTAACTACGTATTTTGGTACTTGACAAAGGTTTGCCAAAGTAGTCCTGAGCCCATGTGGTGATATCACTTATAGATGAATGACGATTCTTGATGCAGTGCCGCCTGAGGGATCGGAGATCACGGTTGTTCAGCTTAGGCTTGCGCCCTTGTCCTTTACGCACTGAAATTCCTCCTCATTCCTTGAATCTTTTAATTATGTTATGCACTGTTGAAGGTGAAATAAGCAAATGTCTTCCTATCTTTCTTTGAGGAACATTGTTTTTAAACATTTCAATAATTTTCTCACGTATTTGTTGGCAAACTGGCGATCCTCGGCCCATCTTTGCTCCCAAAGGACTAGACCTTTCTTGGATGCTGCTTTTGTACCAAATCATAATTACAATCACCTGTTGACATCACCTGTTTCAAATCACATCATTATTTAACCAATTTACCTGATTAATAGCCCTAAATTGCTCCTGTCCCAACCTTTTTGGAATGTGTTGCAGGTCTGAATGACAGGAAAGGATGTATATTTACAAATGAAATGAAGTTGACCTGACAAAACATGAAATATTTTGTGTCCACATTGTCTGCAATGAAATACAAGTCAAAGTACATTTAGAAATCACTACTTTCTTTTTTTATTTGTGTTTTTCCATACTGTCCCAACTTTTTCTGATTTGGGTTGTAGAACTAGAGACAACTAAAGGTTATTTTCTACCTCCTGACACATTATGCATCCTATATCTGCAGAGCTGAAAACATTACATTGATGGGATGGAATGTTAATTTAGTAAACCTTTTAAACAATGTGGGTGTGCTTGGATGCAAAAGAAACAGTATTCACCCGTTTGAACAACGACAAAATATCAGGGCACCACCTGACACATTCCTGCTGTGGTGAAACTAAACTAGGTTGGAACCTGTATATGGCTGGACCGTGTATAGTCAATGTACTAAATTGTGGCCAAATTGTAAAAGGGACAGTCAGTGGTGTCTATAATGTTATACCCTGGATATGAAATGTTCATCTGCAATTTTGTAGTCCAGGAATATTTGTTTCTAAATTAGCATATCACATGACATGGTACGAGATATGACCACAAATATTGATAAACTAAATATCTTGTGAAACAATTTGATTCCGCTGGCAAAATCTTTACACAAAACTTAGATCTCTTTTTTGATGCATTTAAAAATGCATAAAAAAAAATAAAATAAAAAGAAATCTGGAATGGATGTATTCTTGAGTCTATAAGGTAACAATAATATAATAAGATAACCTTGTTTGAAATGGGTTTGGCTAAAAAATTTTTTTGGGTTTGTCTATACTACTAGGTACGTATACTATATCGACTGGGTTAAATAGAATTGCATTACTAAAAAGAGACTAAAATACAATTTTAGACTAAATGTCATCAGTTTTCGTCGACTAAAATGCTCAGACTTTTAGTCGACTGAAACTTGACTGAACTAAAAAAAGAGTATGAACGTGACTAAAACTAATAAAAACTAAAATGACAGCTTGACACAAAGACTAGACTAAAACAAATTAAAACAGGCCACCAAAGACAACACTACATTTGAGTTTGTGGAAAAACCTTTCACAGTGCTCGTTTTTCATTTTGTCAGTTTTGATTGAATAAAATACTTTTTTCCACTCATATTCCATCATTCCCTGGTGGAGGTCACTGAGGTAGTCAAACAACTCCACAGTGGCAAAGCCCCAGGGATTGATGAGATCCGTCCAGAAATGCTGAAAGCTCTGGGTGTGGAGGGGCTGTCTTGGTTGACACGCCTACTCAACATTGCGTGGAAGTCTGGGACAGTGCCAAAGGAGTGGCAGACCGGGGTGGTGGTTCCCCTCTTCAAAAAGGGGGACCAGAGGGTGTGTACCAATTACAGGGGTATCACACTTCTCAGCCTCCCTGGTAAAGTCTACTCCAAGGTGCTGGAAAGGAGGGTTCGGCCGATAGTCGAACCTCAGGTTGAAGAGGAACAATGCGGATTCCGTCCTGGGCGTGGAACAACGGATCAGCTCTTTACTCTAGCAAGGATCCTGGAGGGAGCCTGGGAGTATGCCCATCCAGTCTACATGTGTTTTGTGGATCTGGAGAAGGCATATGACCGGGTCCCCCGGGAGACTTTGTGGGAGGTGCTGCGGGAGTATGGGGTGAGGGGGTCCCTTCTCAGGGCCATCCAATCTCTGTATGACCAAAGCGAGAGCTGTGTCCGGGTTCTCGGCAGTAAGTCAGACACGTTCCAGGTGAGGGTTGGCCTCCGTCAAGGCTGCGCTTTGTCACCAATCCTGTTCGTAGTATTTATGGACAGGATATCGAGGCGTAGTCGTGGTAGGGAGGGGTTGCAGTTCGGTGGGCTGGGGATCTCATCGCTGCTCTTTGCAGATGATGTGGTCCTGATGGCATCATCGGCCTGTGACCTTCAACACTCACTGGATCGGTTTGCAGCCGAGTGTGAAGCGGCTGGGATGAGGATCAGCACCTCTAAATCTGAGGCCATGGTTCTCAGCAGGAAACCGATGGAGTGCCTTCTCCAGGTAGGGAATGAGTCCTTACCCCAAGTGAAGGAGTTTAAGTACCTTGGGGTCTTGTTCGCGAGTGAGGGGACAATGGAGCTGGAGATTGGTCGGAGAATCGGCACAGCGTGGGCGGTATTACATTCTGTTTATCGCACCGTTGTCACAAAAAGAGAGCTGAGCCAGAAGGCAAAGCTCTCGATCTACCGGTCAGTTTTCGTTCCTACCCTCACCTATGGTCATGAAGGTTGGGTCATGACCGAAAGAACGAGATCCAGGGTACAAGCGGCCGAAATGGGTTTCCTCAGGAGGGTGGCTGGCGTCTCCCTTAGAGACAGGGTGAGAAGCTCAGTCATCCGTGAGGAGCTCGGAGTAGAGCCGCTGCTCCTTCACGTCGAAAGGAGCCAGTTGAGGTGGTTCGGGCATCTGGTAAGGATGCCCCCTGGGCGCCTCCCTAGGGAGGTGTTCCAGGCACGTCCAGCTGGGAGGAGGCCTCGGGGAAGACCCAGGACTAGGTGGAGGGATTACATCTCCAACCTGGCATGGGAACGCCTCGGGATCCCCCAGTCAGAGCTGGTTAATGTGGCTCGGGAAAGGGAGGTTTGGGGTTCCCTGCTGGAGCTGCTCCCCCCGCGACCCGACCACGGATAAGCGGACGACAATGGATGGATGGATGGATATTCCATCATTGAAGTTTTCTTTAAAATAGTGTTAGAATCTTGCTTAATTATTAGTATTATGTATCATCATGTAAGATGAGTGTCTCGTCACACCCCTAATTATTACCTCGTTACATGACAACCCTTTAATGACACTGAATGCCATAAGGTTGTAGTATTTGTGATGCAACACACTGCCAAAGTATTATATTGTTACTTGATTCAATGTTCAGTGTGTTAACAAACTTGCGCCTGATTGAACACATTAATATGCGCTAAGACAAATCCCAAGACCAGTTTCATGAGAACAGAAATCCTTCTCTACCATCCAAACAGGTGTAACACATCACAGACATGACTAAGACTTTCATAGCACAATATGACTCACAGTCCATGCCATTGTCTATTATTCGTATCGTTTGTAAAATTCTTCTGTTCAAGAAAGCATTCACTACATATTCATAACCATTAAGCCATGTAGCCTAATTTCCTACAATTACTGTTTATGTTATTTATTTTGACGTTATTACACAGGGAGGGTTTCTTAAGTGCACAGGTTGGACAATTTCCAATAGGAAAATAAATTAATTCATCCCATGACTTAAATCATTAAAATCCCAAAACTTGAGGTATTAGTTTATAGTGTTATTTATTAGGGGTAACCCTGAATAGTCGTATATTCGATGCTTCGATCGAAAGAGCCTGATTTCGACAGACAAATCTTCGCAGCGCAGTCCAGTTCAGTTCAGACCAAAGATTCTGGACGAGACGAGTGTAAACTAGCAGCCACTTGCAATGCGCCAGTCTGCAACATTCTGAAACCAACCAGTTTTTCTTACTCCAAGCTTTTTCCCTTGTGAACACCTCCACTCTTCAGTCTTCACATCCTACACTGCATGCTCCTCCGACCTACACACTGTTATTTACCTTTTTCTTGCTACAACTGAATTCCCACGGGACTTCAGGACAAGACTGCAGCTTGTCGTCTGTTATAGTTTTTTACTGAACAAGGCACTGGCATAATTCTGCCCGTTTCCATGTAGTTACATAGTCAATAATATGCTCTAATATAACTACTACAGCGCTCAATTACCTATTTTTGAGGGTGAATAAACTAAATTTTTTTGATGTGTGCAATGTAGTTTTATTTTAAGCATCACTGGGAGGGGCACTCGCAGCTTTGTTTTATTCACCGTAATATGACAATAAAGGCACTATGTTTGTTTACAAAAGAAATCCAGGTAAAAAACTCCTGCGTCACTTCAGAGTTACCAGGACTTGCATGCACAATAGACAGGGAGGGGAAATGATCACAAGAAACCCCAGAATACAATGGGAGCCTGGGTTGTCATTGACAAACCAGTTCTTGGCATTGTATCACCGTTCTCATGACTGGTTTCAAATACTAATCTGTGCCACTTTACACATGCATGCATACACACAATCTTAAGACATTTGCTGTGGTGGTTTGTGTGGAGAGCTGATGTGAATTGCAAGTTTATGGCCAAATGCAGGTGTTTTAGAGTTAAATCTCTTTTAAAATGGGGAGGGGAGCCCCACTTCTGACATTGCCACGTGGAAAATGTAAAATGACTTAAATAACTACAAGTAGGGCTGCAGCATTATGGGGGGGGGGGGGGGGGGGGGGGAAGAAAATTTTTTAAAATTTCCTGTATAACTTTTTTATTTCCCCTTGAAGGGCAACTATTATATAGCATTTTCAGGATAAGACTTGGATTTTGTGTTTGTAATAGAACATGTTTATATGCTTTAAGCTGAGACTAGGGCAACATTTTTAACTTACAGATATCACCATGAAACTTTACTAGTTGATTACTCACATGAATAGGAGAAAAAATATTTTTTGTATTGTTTTCTGTAATTTTATGTTTAAATATGCTAATTAGGCTATATCTAATTAAATATGCACTCATTTGCATATGTTTTGAAGCGAAGAATTTGACCATTGAAAAAACAAGGTTCAAAATTATTATAGAATTTTGTTGATATATTCAATGAAAAGACATTTACAGGGGGGATTATGAATATCTCCTTTTGTTACCCAGTAAATCAGAAAATACTGCCAATAGCCTTAAAAAATGGATTTCTGCCCTACTTTTAGGCTTAAAGGTATAGTGGAGGATTTTCTTTTTCCGGGTGGATCATCCAGACTATTGGTCCTCCTAGTTGTCAATCATTCTGCTGATATGTTTACGTAAGGCCGTCGTAGGCGCTCGTCCCTAGGTAGTTTTCGCTTTCTGCGGCCTCTAGCCTGAACGCTGCCTCCCCCTCTCTCACGACTGCGTTCTCCCCGCTCTCGGCTGGTGCTGGCTCTTGCGCCCAGGCCCCGACCTTGTCTCCCTCGGCCTCTAGGTGCACCCCCCTTCCTGGATCTTGGTCGGGATGAACAGGGCACGGACTCGTAGTCAATATCAGATTCCACAAGACTCTCTTCTTGAAAGCTCTAAACGCACCAGCAATAAAAAAAAAATAAAAAATAAAAACTTAGATCCTAGGCGACAGCTTGTTTATTGGCCTGTAGCATGTTAAAGTTAGCTATAGAGATGCTTGTCGTAAATAGATTTTCACTTACCGGTGGCAAGTCTGACATAGTGGAAAAAGTGCATATCTTCTTTTGGAAACTTGTAAACAGAGCGTGCACGAGGAGAACTAGGCGTGTGCATGCTCTCTCATGCACACGTTTAATAGGCGTTCCCTCTCGGGAGCAGGTAGTCGTGCATGTGCATGTGCATTTTTTCAAGAAGTGGAGAGGGCGGTTCTTTTCTAAAATTCGGGAAAATTCGGTGAAAAAGACCAATGCAACATCCATTATTTGGACTTGGTTCGGATTTAAGCCGTTATGACGGACCTGTGATCGAGCCGTACCACGGAGCCTTTCGTCAGCCTGACAATTCACTATATAACGGACGATTGGAATCTTGGCAGCCAGTGTTTGCAGACGTAGTACGCTGAACATACGTGTGTGTGTGTGTGTGTGTGTGTGTATATGTGTGTGTGTGTGTGTGTGTGTGTGTGTGTGTGTGTGTGTGTGTGTGTGTGTGTGTGTGTGTATGTGTGTGTGTGTTAATAATAATTTTACATTTACAAATTTACACCGCCGAACGGCATGCTGGGTAACATTATAGCTGCTAGCTAGCTAGGTAGCATAACAGTCCGTTAAGCTGGGAGAGGCTCCGGTCGCTACTGCACATTCAAGAACAGAGAAGAAAGTTAGAGGATGAAGAAAGACCGGAGATACACCAGAACAACGTATGCTCAAGAGAGGAGCAGTCTGTTGTTCCCAAGTTTTTTGTTTCTAAAAAAACATCAGACATAATTTAGCCACTGTGGTTGCCCGTCGCTAAACATTACTTGGTTGCACTAACGTTACTCGGCCATGTTAACGTTAAAGACATGTCACTTCAAGTAAGCAGCGGAGCAACATCCCCCAGAGTTAGATAAGTCCATACATACCCTTCTCATCGCGTGTTGTAACTGTCTGACGCCCCCACCGCTATCCTAGTTAGCACAGATCCTGGAGGTAACCTGCTCCAACTAGCGTATTGCTCCCAATAAGTGACAAAATAACGCCAACATTTTCCTATTTACTGAGAATATAGTTCCCAGTATGTATACGATGTGACCTTGTTATTTGTACACACTGTGACTATACAAATCACATCATGTAAATAGGAAAAATGTTGGCGTTATTTTGTCACTTATTGGGAGCAATACGCTAGTTGGAGCAGGTATCAAACCTCCATCTCACGACTTCAACTTGTACAAAATGCTGCTGCTTGCTTTTTAACAAATACATCTATTTATTTTATTTATTACATTTATATAGCGCTTTATCATAGACACTCAAAGCGCTTGGGGGGGAACTGCTCTCTAACACCACCAATGTGTAGCACCCACCTGGGTGATGCACGGCAGCCATACAACGCCTTACGACGCCAGGCGCCAGACGCTCACCACACATCAGCTAGTTAGGGAGGGGAACATATTTTTAGTGGTGGGGGAAACCGTAGCACCCGAAGAAAACCCACGCAGACACGGGGAGAACATGCAAACTCCACACAGAAAGGCCTGGATTCGAACCCAGAACCTTCTTGCTGTGAGGCCACAGGGCTAACCACTGGGCCACGTGCAAACATCGCTCCCGTTCTCTACACCCTACATTGGCTCCCTGTGCGTTTTAGAATCGATTTTAAGATTTTATTGTTTGTTTTCAAGGCCTTAAATGGCCTGGTCCCAGAGTAATTGTCCGAGACTTTAACCCTGCGTGAGCACAACCGGTCATTGCAGAATTCAAATCAACTGGTTTTAGAAGTCCCAACGTTGTTTAGAATGGCTTTTAATACGTAGCAGTGGTGTGACAATTTCCCTCTCCTCCTCCTGTTTCTATGTAACATTTTCTGTTTTTACTGTTTTCTATGTTTCAGTCTTTTTATTGTATGATATGTTGTTTTATTCTTGGTTCCTGATGTTAAGCACTTTGGATACCTGCTGGTTGCTGTGAAGTGCTATATAAATAAGTGCTGACTGATCGATAGATTTCTCTAAAATACATTTACCTCATTATTTGTGAGGTATTTGTTTTGGCCATGTTTAACATGAAAATCCAACACTATAACATTGTAGATATGACAGAAAATACAGAAAAGCATAATATGTCCACTTTAAAATAACATAAATATAATCGAAAGTTTAGCCTTTGGAGCGGGTGAAAAAGCTCAGAACACAAGGCAAAATATGAGATTACTAGTGCAAAATAATTGTTTTTTGTGATCGCTAAGACCCGAAATCGTGATCAAAAGTCAATAACTTGCACAGCCCTAACTACAAGGCACTTATAATACTTAACCATTACACCCAATGACTTAGTTTCTATTACTTTGATTTTAATTGACTTGCTTTTAATTAGATTTGGCCTATTAAGAGGATTTGGAGCTTTAATTAAAGTTAGAAATCAGTGAAGTGAAATTATTACCACATCTAGTTTATCTGAGTCAGACCCTATCTGTCCACTTACATTTCTGGAGATTCATAAAGTATATATAACATTTTAAATTTCATTTTAAAGACTAAGATGTTGACACAACCACACAACCTTTACTGCTATATCAACTGAGACATATTATATGTGCATTGTCATGGCAAAAGTCATGTTCGGTCATAAATTCCATAACCATTAATTCCCAGCCACACCCTCTCTAGAAACCTCCTCCAGTTTAAATAGTGACACAGGGAGCACAGGTGTCACTACTTTACCTGGGATCCTGCTAAGAACTTCAGAGGTGCCAGCGGTCCATGAGCCACACCTAAGACTAAAACTACACAAGATCTTCATTTCAAGGAACTGCATCTTTTTGCTTCTTAACCATATTTCACTCATCACTGAAACAAGATCAAGATCTACAGGTAGGCTTAAACAATATGTAAGAGATTGATATCTATTACTAATCTATTACTTTACTACTACTAGAGGTATACCATATGCTGTATGTTGAGTTTCTATTCAAATCCGATTTAGGTAGTTTTTTTCCCCCCCAATAATTACGTAAAATGTTTATTACAATTTCAGTTAAAACAAACCAGTCTATACTTCTAATAATTAAGAATATCAATGTTATGATCTTTTTGGTAATACTAAGTGAAATATATTATAATACATCTAACATCTATATTGTATATGCTAAATTATAATTTGAATTGTTTTCAGTTAACAGACCTCACAAAAACATAGCAAGATAAATTAGGCAACAGATAAAATGTCCTGTGTTAATGTAATATTCATGCTAAAAATTGTTCAATTATTGGTTTACATATTTATTAACATTAGGACAATTAATCGTCAGTTTAATTATGTATTTGATAACATTTGTTTTTCATTTAGTATACTATGATACACCTCAAAGCAAATTTAATTTAGGATGCCTTCATTAAAAATGTTTTTTCTTTAGGAACATTTACCGTATGTTCTCCTCCATAACCCCCCAATGAGAGTGGCTTACTACTGGATGTTTGTAAAATGTTTATGAATGTCGTGCTGTGACAAACCGTCACTTATAGATAATGTTTATTTGGTATCATGTTTAGTAAACTCGTTTAGCTTTATTTATTACCTCTGAGCTTACCTGATACAATATTTGTTACAACTAGGGGTGTGACGAGACACTCAGCCCACGAGACGAGACACAACACTGGGTTCACGAGAATGAGACAAGATTTTAACATTATTTTAAAGAAAACTTAAATGAAATATGACTGGAAAAATTATCTTTTATTCAATTGACAGTCACAAAACAAAAAAATCAATCAATCAAATGGCTTCTCTCCTGCATAACTAACCTCTTCAGACCTAATACCGTCCCTACAACCTATAAAATCAAATAATAATTAATTTTTTACACTGCACTATAACTTTTATTTTTCTATTTGTAGCTTATTGTTATGAACAATCTGAATTGCTATTTAACGTTTTATGTAAAGCACTTCAAATTGTCTCGTTGCTATAGAAATAAAGTTCCCTTGGCTTGCCACAGCCTTGTACTGCACTGTGAGATTGTGGGACGAGAGCTCGTCACACCTCTAGTTACAACCCAACTGTAGATGAAGTGTTCCATTAAATAATTTAACTTATTAATCCTCCCCACCTACACTAGGCATGGACAACAGACTGTTCCTCACCGTCCTAGTTGTGACACTGTCCTGGGCAACAGCAGCAGAAAACAACGTGACAACCGCAGCAGTTAACAACGTGACAACAGCAGTAGTTAACAACATGACAACAGCAGCAGTTATCGTGACAACAACAGCAGTTAACATGACAACTACAGCAGTTAACGTGACAACAGCAGCCGTTAACGTGACAACAGCAGCAGGAAACAGTGTGACAACAGCAGTTAACAACGTGACAACAACAGCAGTTAACAACGTGACAACAACAGCAGCCGTTAACGTGACAACAGCAGCAGGTAAAAACGTGACAACAGCCACAGGAACCAACGTGACAACAGCAGCAGTTAACGTGACAACAACAGCAGTTAACAACGTGACAACAGCAGCAGTTAACAACATGACAACAGCAGTTAACGTGACAACAGCTCCCCCACTGACGCCTAACACCACAGTGGAAACTCTTGTGGTAAGTGAAGCTAAAAAACTAGAGCATAGTGGAACACTATTCCCATTTATTATTGTGTTGAACATCACCAGTGTACACTTTCCACTCATTTAAAAGATTCTCATCTAATTTGCAGACAAATGTTTCTAGGACAGAATGTGGGAAGAAACAGCTCTGTGCGGCTGAGCCCTCGCAGTGCGATCCCTCTACACCAGGACCATGTTTCTTTCTAGCTGCTAGACAGAAAAGCGGTAACAACTTTGAGTTTGAGCTCTCAGGAGAGTCAGATGGCTACATCGCTGCCTCCCTTTCACCTGCCAGCACACCGGTATGTCTGTCAACCACTCACAGATCAAATACCCTGATGTCTAACCCAAAGCCAATCATATAGTGTGTTGAAGTCATCTACATGTTATAGTTACAGTTTCTGGTTTTGCACCACAGGGAGTAAATGCCACAACCTATGTCTGTGCAAACAACATGGGTGTTGTGAAATTCTTCGGCACTATCCTCAACAATGGTCGGCTGACTGTGACACAGGTGAGTTCTACTCAGAAGTAGTGGGAATAGAGCTGGATGAAAATAAGTTTATTAGTCTGTTCAGGGTTTGAGATTAATCTCTTTTAGCCACTTGCCCTTCAGAAAAAGCAAGTGGGAAATATTGATTCAAGCAGCAGCAGACATAGCTGGTCTGGTTGTGAATTTGTACGTCTATACTTTCAATTAATGTTCTTTTTGTTGTACGTGACAAATACTAAACTGATACTTAAAATGTAATGGTCCAATCAGTATGCGCAAAATGCAACACAGCCTTTTTTAACCTGCAGCTCAATCAATATCAAGTCAAATCATCACCATCTGCATGGTATAAACATATTTTTTATTAATGTACCACTGAAAACTCATCTTCTTGGTCATTGTTTTAATTGTCTTTGCTCTGCAGCTGAATGTCAACTCTGTGAAGGGCAGCATCAAAGGAAGAAAAATTCAGTGTACATTTGCTGCTACTGTACCAACTCCAAGTACTAGAGCATCAAGTTTCTCACTCGAGATCTCCACTGGACCTTTCAACAGCAGTAAGGCAACACACACACACCTTTAACAGTCAACTAAGACCCACTGTTACAGATAATATATATTATCTATCCATGTGCTATAAAAAAAATATAAATGATCTTTTTGTCCTTTGCTTGCATTTTCAGCTTCTGGTGATCTGGGAGCACCCACCACCCGATTAAGTAGCGTTGTTGCAGACCTGGCAAATCCTAACACTACCATCACCAATACCATTACCCCCAACACCACCACATCCCCCAATACGACTGTCACAACCAGCCACGCCATTACACTCCAGCAATCTATGATGCAAGGTAAGCGTAACAAATACGGTTGTTTCCCTTAAGAGAGCAAAGTTGTCCAAAAAGTGCATTTGAACAATACCTTATAAATCTTTTTTTCTGTCTTTCTATCTTCCCCTATAGCTATGCTGATCACTGTGGCTGTGCTAGGTCTGGCCATGCTATGAGAAACCTGAAATCCCCATGAGTCAAGACAAGAAAACCATACCTTCCCTATTCATATATTTGTGTGCTACTGTATATAAAGACCTCACAGGTGGATTACTAAAAACCGTGCATCCCAGAATATTATGATCATGCTTTGTTTTGTATACACTTACTGCAGCTGAAAAGTAGGCGTGGTGGGGAGGACACTCTTCTACAGCCTCCTGACTGCTTTTACATCTGTGAAGGCTCTGAAACAAACATGTTATTCAATTTTGAGGAGCTTTTAATTTAATGTGTAATCCATTTTGCTTATGGTTTGTTTTTTTAAATAATACGACTGCTGGATTTCTGTCCTACAAGCTACTTAATTACTTTACTCAGGTGAAATTCAGTCTTTGAATGGTTGGAATGGGATACAAATGAGAAGTACTGTTAACTCCACAGTAACCACTTTAAATAATTATTAAACTGTGATGTCAGAAAAATATCTGATATCACAATTTCAAAAGTGCATAATGTAAATGTTTTTGGGCAAAAAGCTAAGGAACTAATGAAGAACCTTTGTTAAAAATGCTATTCTTTTGATTGCCCTCAGGAAAGGCATATTTGCCCTTATGAAGGACCATAATTATTTTTGCTTCATGTGTGTCACTGCACATTTTCATTCATGTGTTATGTTTCTGGTGACACACAAGCAAAAGGCAGACATGTATTTAATTATTATAATGGTATTCTCTTTTGTGTCAATGTATATACTCACTGTTGATGATTCAAATGCTTTTACAATGAAGCCTTCATTGGCTGATATTTTCAGGTGTATGTGTGTGAGCGCATGTGTGTGTGTGTGCGTGTGCACATGCGTGCGCGTGTGTGTGCGTGCGCACATGCATCTATACAAGCTAAGAGCAGTTGTTGATTAAAAGTGCTGATACCAAATATTAGTCAAATATTTGCACATTGTATTATGTAACAACTGAGTTTTATTACACAATTTTGAAATAAATGTTTTATGCAAAATGATTATCTTCGTGGGATTAATTGCCAGATACTGTTGACGTGTTGTATCACCAACAAGCAGATCCGAAAATCTGATTCTGAACCTTAACCATTATCAAAATTGTTAATGTTCTGTAACTTTGTTACAATTTAAATTCCCCTGAAATTGTTTTTCGGCATCCGCTGAGCTTGATAAATGAGGTGAGGCAAATAGCAATACTGTATAACTTTGGAGGTATTACCTCTACCATTTTAAAGTTTTTTATTATTATTTTGTGCTCAAATATGTGGAAACAATTCAGACGTTTCCATCAAAAATAGAATTGTAGCGGATTTAAAAGTAGCAACAGAGACAGTCCTCTTGGGTCAAGTTTCTATTAAGATCCTCTAATTAGCTAGACTCTCAAAAGATTCAGCCACATTAATGAATATTATGTTTTGGTTTAGACAGCTGGCCTGGTATCTAGCTAGATATAACGTTAGCTAGCTAACGGTAGCCATGTCATAGCCTAGCAGACACATGCTAATCTAAAGTATGTAGCTAGCTAGCTTAGTTAAAATACTTTACCTTACTTTAGCTAATTGTTGACCAGTTAAAGGGATACTTCACCGATTTAGCATTCAGCTTTGTATCAGTAGAAACCCGGTAGTATTTCTGAATGACCGTGCGTCCCTCCCTCATATCCCCCTGAGACAGGAGATATCTGCATTGGGGGGTCCGGAAAAAATCTTCCGATGACGCAAAATGACGATTTTTGCGTCATCGGAAGATTTTTTGGCCAGAGCAAAAGACTACAACCAGTAGTAGGACCTACTTCCGCATGTTTTAAACCCGCCCATCGCCCGAAGCTAGCCGATCTCGGCCGGAAAAAAACGAAATGTCAGCCATCTTGAATCCTCGCTAAACAGGGCTCTGCTCTATCTTCTCAGCAGCAAACTTTTACAACAATTATGTGCATTCAAACTACCGCACGTGTACCACCGGGATACATCGCTACACAGCAGAGAATATGCAGGAAACGTTATTACAGACGGAATAATCGGCCCACTACGAGAGCTTCGCCTGCACCGAGACCAGCACGGGGACCGGCGGACTCGCTCGTAGCCGGGTAGGGGACATCTTCGTCGGCTAGGTGGGAAGCTAGCGCTAGCCGGGGAAAGGCACATCCAGAGCGAGCTAACGCTAGCCGGCTACCTGTCCCATCAATCCTGCTTGCAAGTGTCCGTTCATTTAACAACAAACTGGACTACATCCAACTTCAACGATGCTCCCAACGCGAGTTCAGAGACTGTGTTTTTTGCTCAACAGTGAACCGGACTGTCCAGCTACCAGGACTGCTAGCCCTCCGACAATCCGAGCTTCTTTTACTGTCTATGGCTCTCTCTCATGGATGTATTAAGAGAACTTCTCAGCAGCAAACTTTTACAACAATGATGTGCATTCAAACTACCGCACGTGTACCACCGGGATACATCGCTACGCAGCAGAGAATATGCAGGAAACGTTATTACAGACGGAATAATCGGCCCACTACGAGAGCTTCGCCTGCACCGAGACCAGCACCGAGACCAGCACGGGGACCGGCGGACTCGCTCGTAGCCGGGTAGGGCACATCCTCGTCGGCTAGGTGGGAAGCTAACGCTAGCCGGCCACCTGTCCCATCAATCCTGCTTGCAAGTGTCCGTTCATTAAACAACAAACTGGACTACATCCAACTTCAACGATGCTACCAACGCGAGTTCAGAGACTGCTGTGTTTTGTGCTTTCGTGGGAAACATGGCTGAACAACAGTGAACCGGACTGTCCAGCTACCAGGCCTGCTAGCCTTCCGACAATCCGAGCTAGAGATGCTCTGTATGAAGGTGAGCTGTGTTAACACGGACTGGTGCAGAAATGGGGTGATTTGTATCCAACTAACTGCTAACCGCTGGAGTTTGTGACTGTTACATGGCGACCATTCGACATCCCACGCTAATTCACGGCTGTGTTTATACTCTGTGTTTACAGCCCACCAAGCCTAATGCTGGTATGCTTAGCTGAACTTTACGGAGCCTATAATGTGTGTGTGCACGGTAAATGTAGCCTGTTTCGTATGTCGTTATTATATAATGTAGTTTTTATATATTTTAAATGTGTATTTATATATTTTAAATTAACTCGAGCCACGATGAAACGTTGTTTTGTGTATATGGTTGAAATAACAATAAAACACATTGAGTTGAGTCGAATGCCTCACTGTCTGTCTGTCAAGCGGTAGGCGTGGCTTGGGAGTGGACTCAAAGCAGCGAAGCGAAGTGCATTCTGGGATTTGGTGTCTTTCATCCATATGAGCCAAAAACACATTTTCTGGCTTTTCTCGGCCTAGAAGGCACCAATTAAATTTTTTTTTTCACATTTCTGCTACATAGGTGACCCAATTTAAAGATATATTAGGCTTTCCAGCGGTGAAGTATCCCTTTAACAAAACCAAGTAAGCAGTAAGTAATTTCCTGAAGAAACGTCTTGAGTTAAACTGGAAGTGAAAATGTGTTTAGCCTACACTGAAGGTTAACGTTACGCATTTCAGCCAAAGATTTCAGCTAGCTAAAGTTGTAACGTTAGCTAGGAGCTGTTACCCTGTTGCACAGCTGTTGCCCAGGTTTGCGTGCAACTTTGTTACACAGCTATTTTTTCTGATAGGCAGGGCTCTCAAGTGTCACGCATTGAGCGTGACAGTCACTCATTTCGGTCTTTTGTCACGGACTCCCGCCACACATTGTATTTCTCACGCAGAAAAACTATTTATAATATATTTAATATGCCGCAGCGCCCAAAATTTCTCTGGCCGTGCCGCTCTCACTATGGAACCTGCAGGAATCAACTTGAAGATCTTAGTCGAGCCTGCCGCTTATCAGCCAATCAAAAAAAAAAAGAAACGGGCTACACCAGACGCGCCGTCAGCTGATTTTGCCGAGGTTTCGGCTCGAATGTTTTGAGTGTAGCCCTGAAATGTATTTTGAAAAGTTGACTGACAAATATGAAACGTGGCTTAGTGTCCACTCTCGCTGTAAAAAGCTGCAGCTTCAGGTTTATCGATGCGCTCTGCTGTCGACATGCTGCGGCAGATGTGTCACGTTTGAGCTCCGTTAATTCTGCCGTATAGTTTCTGTTTTCCACCTCCGACGTAGAGCAGCGTTCAGCCACTTCACTAAACGTAGTCTCATTCAGAGACCCAGACGGGGACCTGGTCTGTCAGAAGGTCTAGGTCTACCGTATCAGCAGAGCAATCACGTAGCCTAATGCATAGCAGACTATTCTTGTATCCTACATCCCTTTATTTTTCCCAAAATATCACAACTCCTCCAAATCTCAGAGAGCACAGATGAGTTATATTTTGAATGTGCAAAAGTTTTGGACATGAGCAGAAATCTTGCTCAAACACATCTGAAATATTAAAGTCCAGGGGTTTATTAATCCATTAAAATGAATAATGTATAATTGAGGTGAATAATTGTCATATGCACATTTAAGGAGGTTACTTCCCCAACAAAATATGCAAAAGAGGAGGTGATAGGTTGACATTCCAGCATTTAGGTTTAAATGTATCTTGTAGGCCTATGTGGTAAAGGACACAAGAGTTATTTACAACAGGCATGTGGTCACCTATTCTGAGATTGCCATGGTCAGGACTAAAGCGTCAGGTAACAGAGTCATCCATATAAGGTGTGGAGGCTATTTTGTGTAACCACCAAAATGTATAAGTACGGTTCACTTTCATGTTACTTTAGACACTATGGATACATACGTCTTGTGTGTGTACATGGTCTCTCCTTTGTTCAGATTGTTGAATAAAGTACCAAATTACTCTTACTTGATGTCATCTGCTTTGTGACGGATAAAATGTCTCCTCTTCACTTCACTCAGTAATCATTTATTTATTACAAATGGCGTCACTGAATGCGAACAGTTCAGCTAAAGGTGAGTGAATAGTTGATCCCTTTAAGAGGGATGAAATGCTCACTGTTGAGAGCTTATCTGTTAAAGGACCTGTTTAAGGAAACAAAATTTGTTTTGGGAACATTTAGAAACTGAATTGACGACACCGAGTAGCCTAATAATGTTGAGTAGTTTCGGAGCGATTTAAACGAGTGGACTGATTTTCGTTATCCACTTTGCGGTAGGTTTCATTAAAAGGATTTTGCTATTATGTTCGCAATAGTCGGTACATGTTCAAAAATTCAACTGTTTAGTTACCTCAGCCAGGGGGAGAGAGCCTGCCCGCAGCAGCTCGACTTCTGACCCTGCGCTGAACCAAACGTTATAAAAAGACATGCAGGAGTCGAGTTTAAAGACTGACAACCACAGAGAATTAAATAAGATAAGATCTATAACGCGCGACACAAAATGATTAGTTTGTAAATGTGTGATTGATGCATCAGGAAAGAGTGATTTGTTGAATGAAATAACGTTTGTTTCTAAAAAACTTGTATCTTTTCGTGGCCGGCCAGTTGTCCAGTTGTCCAGTTGGCCATTTGTCCAGTTGTCATGTGTTCAGGTGTCCGTGTGCATGAAAGTATGTGTGTCCAGACCCAGGTCTGTGTGTCACAAGTAGAAGTTGAAGAATGTGTTTGTGAGAAGATATTTTTAGGAGATGCATGTATTCTCTGCATGGAGAAGGGACAGAGAAAACAAGGAGAAGGAAGATAGGAAAAAACTACTAACCGATGGACCGGGGGGTAAATATAAAACATCTATAGAAATGGTAATGCAGTTAAATTTTCTGTTATGATTTGTGTCAGGAGACCAGGCATGAAGACTGATCACCTTCATGGGTGGGCTCAAGGACCTCATTGATAACATCTCAAAGAATGGGACCACTTGATTTTAGTAGTGGAGCCATCTAAAAATTATTTTACGTGGGAAAGATAATTCAAAATTCTATAATTGTAGAGGGGTTCTAATTTTGCCAAGGTTCCCCACTGTCACGTGTTCACTCATCGCGACATGAGAGACATTTGTGAGAATGGGAAACAGAACGATTAAATCAAACTTGTGTGTGAAAAAACAGAGCAAATTAATTAATTCTGAAGAAAACTCAAGCAGACTTAGTTTGAATGTTCTTTTTAGTAAAACTAGGAATGGTGATGTTGATGTTAAATTAGCAATCATAGAAAATCATGAGTGAAATTGGGTTCTAGACCTGCAAGTTCAAATGAAATTATTATTTGTTTTAAAGTTCTTAAGTTGATGGACAGAGCTGTTGGAATTTTTTCCAAGTTAAAAAATGTGAGGATTTTTCTGAACTTTTCTGCAAAGGTAATTTGAAGTATGATGGGTCACTATTTTAACTCAGGATATGTTTTTTGTACCACAGTTTGAAGAAATAATGTCATCTTTATATCGGAAATTAGAACATGAAAAGAATCAAGAAGGATTATAGTATGACTAATGCTTCTGGAGAGTTGTGTTTTGTGATATAGGGCCTCAGTGGTGTCAGAGTCCATCTCACTCCCCAGAACTACAGGATCGGGAGAAGAGTTGAAACAGATCAACGACTGAAGAACCAGACACTGTTGGACTCAACCACCGGCAGGCCAATTCAACAAATGCTGGACTCGGATTTTCAACTCTGGAGGTTGAAAGGGACACAAATGGTTTTCGGGGTACTGAAATAGAGGAAGGAATGTCCCCATGTCCTCAAAGTACTTTGGTGAAACATTCCCAGATGAACTGAACTAAAATGAAATTTGAGTATTTCAGCCGGACCTGCTGGAATGAAGAAGGAGACTGCCTGAAAGGTCAGGTGATGAGGTCAATGGACGGAGCAGCGAAGGAAGGGGAGTGAGACGGAGAGGGACGGAGGATGGATTCTGACTCCACTGACGCAAGAACTCCACTGATGCAGGGAGAATGAGGTACTGCATTCCAGTACATATTTTGATAAATACACATACTCTGGAGAAGTAGTTAATCATTGTATTGTTAATCATTTTTATTTTCACTAATAGGATTATGTCCAGATGAAAACGCCTATTTCAGTGTTCTATTTTAGTACACCAACAAAATAGACAAGTGGAACATGTTTAGGATTCAGTGTTACCGAGATAACTTCTTGGGTAGTGATCTTAGGTACAAATCTAAATTGAAATTAATCTAGAGCATTAGTGAACTAGTTTCAAATGAAGTTCATAAATTTAAGTTTGCACAAAAGAAAGAATGTGTATCACAAGAATAAAAGACAAGACAATTTTCAATCACAGATATATTTGTTCAAATTAGTAATCTGTTCATGTCTTTTCTTTCTAAGTACAGATTCGAGAAAGGAAATCAGTTATTCTAGTCCAATGATGGATCAACATTTTTGTGACGTACATAAAAGTTTAGCGATCTGTAGGGAAAATCATGATTTTGCATAAGTTGTACTGTTGTTAAGGTAGGGTTAAAAGGTGACACGACTTACACTGACTGTAGAGTGTAGCTGTGCAATTCATTGAAATTTTGATAGCAATTACAATTTTGACTTATTGATTGCACAAACAGTGTTTTCCACATTATATGTGCAAGTAGGTTTTGGTTTTTCGTATGGCCAGAATGCAAAATGCAAAAAGGTGTTAAATCTGAAAGGGTTTAAGATAATATTCACAATATAGGTACAAACATCAATAAGTATATGTGTGAAATCAAGAAATCAGTAGTGACTAAAATATAGGGGTCTATTTTACAGTGTGGCAAAATGGCTGCATTGCTTCATGCTATTATTATTGTATATTTGATAGCATATTGCTGTGTGTCATGTGACTTTTTAAGTTTCTGTGCAGAATGTCAAATAGAGGAGAAAAAGGGGGAGTATGGAGTTCTCTCTTGTTTGAACATTTGCTACTACCATCAGGATCTGACAGCACAAGTGACAGTAGACCCAGAGATTGTAACTATGCCATCAGAGACAATGTCAAAGAGAAGTCAAAGGGTGAAGAGAAATTTCACTATTCCAGTCTAAATTTCACTCTAAGTAACTATTCTGTTTTACTTTTGAGGTGAATGGAGGAGGAGATTCAAAGACAGTTGAGATAACATCTTCGACACCAACGACTACAGAGTGTGAAGACTAAGAGATCCATTCACAAGCTTTGTGTCCTGTGTTTATTTAATTATTTGATTTATGTTACTATAAGGGTTACCATCAGTAATTATAAGGGTCCAATGGGACTGGTAGAGGGTCAACACCTGATTTAGAAATAATTTAATGTAACTTAATATAAGAGGGTCAAGATCATGTAAGGAATGCTGAAGGAAAGTTTTTTTGAGCCATGCTATCATGACAACAATTTGTGATCGCCCAAAGATTTTAGCTCAAAGCATTTTATAATGTGGGGGTCGTGGAGGAATTTCCTGGCCAAAATAAATTGGCTACAAGGTTTTCGCCTCCATCCTGGTAGCATTGTGATTCCATGTTATTTGCAATTGATGTAGTTTTGATGAATCATCTTTCAAAATGTATTCCATGTGTTCCTCTTGTTGCATATCAAAGTGTAGACTGTATATCAGCCAGGATTTAAAAAAGGGAGGATCTGATAGGTTGACATTCCAGCATTCAGGTTTAAATGTATCTTGTAGGCCTATGTGGTGAAGGACACAAGAGTTATTTACAACATGTATGTGGTCACCTATTCTGAGATTGTCATGTCACGTAGAGCAGCGTTCAGCCACTTCACTAAACGTAGTCTCATTCAGAGACCCAGACGGGGACCTGGTCTGTCAGAAGGTCTAGGTCTACCGTATCAGCAGAGCAATCACGTAGCCTAATGCATAGCAGACTATTCTTGTATCCTACATCCCTTTATTTTTCCCAAAATATCACAACTCCTCCAAATCTCAGAGAGCACAGATGAGTTATATTTTGAATGTGCAAAAGTTTTGGACATGAGCAGAAATCTTGCTCAAACACATCTGAAATATTAAAGTCCAGGGGTTTATTAATCCATTAAAATGAATAATGTATAATTGAGGTGAATAATTGTCATATGCACATTTAAGGAGGTTACTTCCCCAACAAAATATGCAAAAGAGGAGGTGATAGGTTGACATTCCAGCATTTAGGTTTAAATGTATCTTGTAGGCCTATGTGGTAAAGGACACAAGAGTTATTTACAACAGGCATGTGGTCACCTATTCTGAGATTGCCATGGTCAGGACTAAAGCGTCAGGTAACAGAGTCATCCATATAAGGTGTGGAGGCTATTTTGTGTAACCACCAAAATGTATAAGTACGGTTCACTTTCATGTTACTTTAGACACTATGGATACATACGTCTTGTGTGTGGACATGGTCTCTCCTTTGTTCAGATTGTTGAATAAAGTACCAAATTACTCTTACTTGATGTCATCTGCTTTGTGACGGATAAAATGTCTCCTCGATCACTTCATTCAGTAATCATTGTTTTAGCGTTCCTAATAACACATCATTTTAGATTAGTTACACATAGATTTCCTGACAAGTTTGGATGGTTCATGAAGGTTATTATATGCATCACTGTCCTTGCCAAACAAAATGTACAGTCCTGATCAGCAGTAAGTGCTTTCAGGGCAGAATGTGCAAAGGCAGATTTTTTAGAACCATTTTTTCTTACACAAATCAATCTTGGAGATGATAATTGCTGTTTACTAATTTCTGACTTTCAGTTGCACACAATAGGTTTTTAGGCATTTATCTTAGGTTTTGGGATACATTTGTTAAGGATGATTCAAACTATTTGACCATGCTAAATATTAATAAATACATGAATAAAAAAAACATTTAAGAAGAAACACAAATTGTAAATGCATGTGGGTAAATTGATTGGAGGAAATAATTGCTTTGGGGAAAACATAGTGAATCAATAAAGCTGAGCCCTGTCTTCTTTCCATACAGACTAAATAAATTACTCAAAAGAGGCAGGCAAATATTGTGTGTCCTTATATTTGCTCATTTGCATGGCATGTTGTGCATGGATGCTTTGCTAACAACTCTGAAACCACATCCTTTTGACAAATCTACCATAAGATTAGAGCAGAAACAAGCAGCCACATAATCTATTTGTCGATTTAATCAGATAATAAATTGTTTGTTGTTCACTCGAGCAAAATCATTTGCTGGTCTTTTAATTTGCTGCTTTTCTGTGTTTCAAATCATTTTTAATTTAATAGGTTATCTTTGGGTCGTAGACTGTCGGTTGGACAAAACAAAGCATTTGTGAAGAGCTTCTCACAATTTTTGACAATGACTAAACGATTACTCGAAAGAAAATATGGATAATTTAACGAATGTTAGTTGTAGCCCTACATAGCATCACAAATACAAAGCTGGATTTATCTTTAAATGTTTAAAAATAATAAATTATGATCATGAATCTCCTTTTGTTACAGTAAATCAGAAAATACTGCCAATAGCCTTACAAAATGGATTTCCGCCCTATTTTAGGCTTAAATGTCAAATCAGGCCAAGAATGACATATCAACAAATCCCTCTGTAAAAACCTTCAAAATATAGTTAGGGACATGACTGTGAAGTTTGGTGTTTGTAGGCGATACAGAAGTGGAAAATCTTCCCTCGGAGTGTGAAAAAAAAACTCATTTTGAGAAAACAGCCATGAATTAGACAAAATATGCCTTTAGGTCCAAGTAAGATCCATGTATTACACTGTTTAACATCCAAAACTCATTATTGCTTCATCCATCACTGACCATAACATCCAAAACAACACAACATGGCCGTCAACTGAAGACCATTACAAGCCTCCGCACTACCATAACACAAGCTTTAATGTAAGGACGGGCGATATAAACGATTTGCAATATAAACAAATAGAAAATTGCCCTACGATAGTGATTTTAATTATATTGCACTATCACAATAATGCATGTTGATGACGCAATCTACCCGCGAAATTTAGAGCCACGAACTGCAATGGGCTGCAACGCATCATCATCATCTTGAGTAAACATGGCTGAAAGTGCAACGGAGGAGCTGGTGAAAAAGACCGGTGCAACATCCATTATTTGGACTTGGTTCAGATTTAAAGATCCAGGTTCATAATTGTATTTTAAGGTTATACCAGAATAGGTTTGATTTTCAAAAAAAACTCTATTTTTGTTGTACTGCACATCTCTCTCACTGCTGCAGCTCATCTTTTCACCTTGTGTTCAGGTCTCTGTTTTAGCTGACAGAGTGAATCATCTTTTCTTCTGTACTCTTTGATTCCACTCGCACATGCGCAGTAGCTCAGATCGTAGATCATGTCAGTTAGCTCCATAGACAGTAAAAGAAAGGTTGTTTCTTCAACTTTGGTCAGTTACAAGGCAGGATTAGCCTAGCCAGGAGACTTCTTCTAAACGAGGGCGCACATGTAAGTAGCTCTTTTGTAGACTATGGTGAACTTGTGTGTGTTATAGCAGTGCTTTTCCATTGAGAACGAGCTAGCATGCTAACGCTAGCGCTAGCATGCTAACGGTAGCCCGTCGTCTCGGCTAGTTACGTAAAAAGCCGTGCAGATTTTGAACAGCTCACCCAGAGACTGAAGGCAGGACACATTCAGAAACCCGTATCTCACTCAAAACAGCATGGATAGATTTTTTTCAAAGTTTGTTTGCGTGTGGAAGCACCAGAGACCACCCGCGGCGCTACCAATGGGCCCGGGTGGGCCTGGGCCCACCCATTTTAGGTCCAGGCCCGCCTATTTTGACCCAGGCCTATAGTGAGTGATTTTCATTCTAGCAGTTCGAGGAAAGCTTTGAGTGAAAGCTGCTCAGCCAATCAACGGCTTCTACCCCACGTGTGGACTCTTAAGCCCGCCCACATGCTGCATCGTCAACAGCAAGTGATCCAATGAAATGAATGACGTTGGCGCGCAAGCTTTTCTGTTTTCATTCAGCAAAAAGTTACCATCCTGCTCGGCCCGGCGGCCGCCCTCTCCCCATCAAGTCCTCCCTCTCCCCATCAAGTCCTCCCGTAGCCCCCCCTCACACCAGCAAGGCAAGTAGGCTAACATTACCGTTAGTGTCCGGCTGCATAGGTGCCGATTTATGTTTTCCTCTGTGGGTGCTCACGGGCGCAAGCCCTTTAAAAAAAAAGGAGTCAACAAATGTTTGCATTTCAGAACCTTATGAAATGGACAGCGGCCGACACAAACACAAACGCCTATTAACTCGATAATAAAGCCGTAAAGTAGCCATCTTTCAACTCAGGAAAGCGCCACTCACAGATACAGATAGGATTGGAGATGAAAAGTTTAACTGACACGTAACCGCGATCAGCTGGGGACTGACAGCGACACAACTGATCACACTATGACTTAGCACCAACTGCAATGTTTACTTTTAAATTACCGTAATGTGGTCTGCTGGCAGTCTGGCACACGTGGATGCTCAGTATTTTCCGTAGGTGCTAGAGCTCCGAGCGCCCACGGTAGAGCTCCGGAGCGCCCACGGTGTCGGCGCCTATATCTGGCTGTTTGTATGCACATTTTCTGGAGGGAAAAATAATATTGGCAGCTAGAGGCAGAGGTAACTTATGATAGCGCATGTGTTATAGGAGGAGACAGTGTTCAGCAGCCTAGCACAAATGCAGTTTTGGCTTATTTTAACTGGCCCATCCAGTTTTCTGGAGGCCCACCTACAATCAAAATCCTGGCGCCGCTAGTGCCAGAGACAAAAAAATAACACCCCAAATCCCAGAAAAAAAGATGTTTTCATAATATGGGCACTTTAAGCCGCTACGACCAAGGGGGCAAGCTTCTCTCCACAGAGTGAAGGCGCTATGGCTCCATTTTAATGCTACGAAGCACTCACCCCCCGTTAGCGTCCCACTGACTGCCATTCATTTCGGCATCACTTTGACAGCCAATACCTTTACATCTGAAGCGTTTGAAGACTTTATTTGTCCATTGTTTATTTCTAAAGAAACATGACAATGTATAAAAGGCTCCATTAGCTTGTACCTCACGTTATGGCTCCGTATTAGACGTTTTTGTAAAAATAGGCTAACAATTGTGTCAACCATGCAACTTACTGTCGCATGGTAGAGGAATTACCATATAGTACAGGAGAAGCTTGCAGGCAGTTTCGACTTACGTTAGCTGTTTAAGTTTAATTGCTAATATTAACTAGCATTTTAGTTAGCAATAATTAGCCTTGCCTATGTTATCTCCTTACATATACCTACGCTCTCCGTCTCTGCAAGATTGGGAATGATTGAGATTTCTCTTGGCACAGCTACCAGAAGACTTACAAAGCTGATTCAGCATTCCCAACTATTGTTATCCTGTTATTTATATATTCTTCTTCTTATGCATTCTTCCGTACGTTTTTTGGCTCTCCGTAACTTCTGCATATGTTCAGCTATTAAAACCATTCAACTTTTAAAATCTTCAGCTCTTTCAGCAGATGATGGGACTTCAACTTTTTCTCTACTATTTATACTTTTTTAAATATTAAGCTTTTAAACATTTTATTTTAACATTAAAGTCAATGAGAGCAAGCTTAAAATCCTTCAAATGCTCTTTTGTTTCAAAATGTATCTCCTACATTCTTTCACGTACAGACGTGATTCAAACTTTAAACGATTCACGAAATCTTCAGGTATTCAGGGTGTACTCAGTGTGTAGATATCTTTTACAGTTTTTGTGAAAAAGCTGTTTGAGTTTAGTGATCTTTTCAGGATTTTGTTGCATTTCAAATGATTTACAGTGGGTGATGTCACAGTTAGTGTCAGGCTTTGTAAGAATCATCTTAGTTCTTTCTCTATGAATTGCTGTCACACCCACAATTTTAACTTCACATGCACAAATTATACATCAAAATGTAGGTATTTTTGTCTAGTTTCAGCCAATGTGCTCAGTTGTGCGATACGACTTATACTTTTGGCTCTGAGTTTCCAAATGACAAGAGTTCTGAATCTTTGTCCATTGGCAGCAGTGTAAAAGTTGCTCCACTTTTCAAAGCGAAAAGGACAGCAAAGCACTTTTACAAATCGCCGATATGCCCACATTTTTTACTTTATCCATATAAATTTTACATGATTTCGTTCAGGAAGGCCTTGTGGTCGTCATGATTTTGTCATTTGACTGATAAAGCTTTTCATTTTGGCAGTATGAGCGTTTGTTTCGGAGGTCGATCTCACTGTCTGAATGCCAGCACTGTCTGACACAGGTGTCAGTTAACCGCAGCTGCAGCCTTTTTAGTCAATTTATTTGAACTTCCAGCAATTGGAAGTCACTGTCTTTCTCTTCCTCTCTCTTTCATTCTCTCTCTCTCTCTATCACTCTCTCTCTTTTCTCTTTCTTTCTCTCCCCCTTTTTGTCCCTCTCTCCCCCTTTCTCCTTCTCTTACCCTCTCTGTCTCTCTCCCTCCCCCTCTCTCTCACTATCTCTCTCCTTTCCCTGTCCCCCTCTTC
This sequence comes from Gymnocephalus cernua, assembly GCA_023631565.1. Taxonomy (NCBI): domain Eukaryota; kingdom Metazoa; phylum Chordata; class Actinopteri; order Perciformes; family Percidae; genus Gymnocephalus; species Gymnocephalus cernua. The sequence goes on from CM042445.1 coordinate 20,473,418, forward strand.
CTCTGTCTCCCTACTGCTCTCTCTCTTTCTATCCCTCTCACTAGTGCTAGGCGGTATACCGGTTCATACCAAAAACCGGTGTATATTTTCGTCACAATGTTAATTTTTAATATACCGCCATACCGGTGTGTTTAATAACACAACGTCCGGAACGAACGTTACGCTGCGCCGCGCGACACTGTTTTAGACGGACCCTTTAAAATGCTGCACTTCTAAGCAGCGACGGTAAACAGCAGTGCACCAGAGGGACGTCACACGGAAGATGGATGCTGCAGAAGCATGGATGTATTAAGAGAACAGAAGTAGTAGAAAATGACAGACGAACTTGTGCCAAAAAAAGGAGCCGCCGGGTCTGTTGTTTGGAGGTTTTTTGGTTTCCAAAAAATCCGACGTTGACCAAACAACCGTTTTATGCAAGTGCTGTCGGGCTAAAATAGTTGCGAAAGGCAGCAACACGAGCAATTTGCTCCACCACCTCAGCTGCAAACACGTCTTGGAATATCAAGAATGTATGAAATTAAAGTCAGCAGGCTCAGCGCCCTCCACATCAGCAGGTAAAACGGGGAAAGCAAAAGAAAAGTCGAGCCAAATGTCACTTAAAGACGCGTTTGCTAGAGGGACTTTCTATGACAGAAAAAGCAAACGGTGGATCGAGATTACAAACTCCATCACCAACCACCTAGCTAAAGACATGGTCCCGCTTAATACAGTGGTGAGTAATGAGTCAATTAAGTCAATTTACTGCAGTAATTCCTCTCTCAACGAGTAGAAAATGCATTGAACATCTGAATATGCATGAAAAAAAACCCCGTCAAAAAACGGAAAACTGGCATAATTTTGAAAATTGGTCATACCCCCCAGCACTACCTCTCACTCTCCTTCTCTTTCTCCGTTTCCCTTTGTCTCTCTATCTCTCCCTCTCTCTACTTTCAGCCTTTTTAGTCAAGTTATTTGAATTTCCACTTTTGACAGTATTTAGCTTCCAGCTTTTCTTCAGAAATGTATTTGAGCTCTTACCTTATATGCAGTTCAAGTTCCAACTTCAAAGATTTTTCAGCAGTGCACTGCTATCCATTTGAGATTGTTCAAACAATGTTTCATATTTCTGCGTTTTCATCAATGTCTCTCAGCATTTTTAAGTCTTCCATAATTATTCATGATTTTGAAAGTCATTCAATTCAGTTTAGCCTCAGCGTTTCAAAAAACCTTTTAATATGGCACACATTTTATACATTAGTGGTGTTTTTCAACTGTTTTTAATGAAATTCATGTCCATTCATACTTTTCCACCTATTCTCACTACTTCAGCTTCTTCTTACGGGTTTAAGCTATTCATCCACTTTAGCTTTAGCAATTTAGCTATTCAGCATTCCCACGCATTTTCTGCAGGAAATGCATTTTCTAGTTACATGTTGTGATTTGTATAGTCACAGCGTGTACAAATAACAAGGTCATAGGAGACACAACCATGTTCTAACCGTATACATACTGGGAACTATATTCTCAGAAGGTGAAGCATTGCAAACGGCGGAGTGATTTGCTTGTAGCACCTGAGAAGCCCTGTGTTGGGGAGAAGAGAGTAGCAGTGCCTCGTCATTCTGAGAATATAGTTCCCAGTATGTATACGGTTTGAAGATGGCTTTGTCTGTGACCTTGTTATTTGTACACGCTGTGACTATACAACCCACAACATGTAAATAGGAAAATGTTGGCATTGTGTCACTTATTTGGAGCAGTAGGCTAGTTGGAGCTGGTTACCTCCAGGATCTGGGCTAAGCAAGGCTAGCAGTGGGGGCACCAGACGGATTTACAACACACACGGAGATGAGAAGGATATGTATGGACTATAGGGCTGTGACGGTATAGTGTTTTTCTTACCGCGGTGAATGGCGGTTCACCGCCAACCCCCTTACGAGAGTAGCGTAAGTAGAGCGAGAATGGCAGGGTGCCTTAAGTGAGTGACGTCAGTGCCCGTGTGGTCGCGCAAGGAGATTGAGCGGTAACGGAGAGTAGCGTATGAGTGCCGCTGTGCGGAAAAGCGAGAGGAAAAAGAGATAGCAAAGATGATGTAAAGGGAGTTAAAAGTGAACAATAAAACAACAAGCTTTAGCTTCTCAAGACACAGTGACTTTATCTGTTGTCTATACACAAGTTTTTGAGCCGTTTCCGCTCTACTTCCTAATTCCTCCTGTCGATGCAATCCACTTCCGTTCTGGCGGGCGGGTTTGTTTTGCTAGCTAGCTCCGTTGTGCCGACAAAGCACTGATATCGCAGTGACAAAGAGGATATAACAATTACAACATGAAGAAAAGTGGTTCGGGAATGACGTGTGCGGTAGTTGGTTGCAAACGCTCGAAAAAGCACCTGAACGAGTGGTTAGATAGATAGTGCTATGACCACAAACCAGCTACAAAGAGGCAATGCACATGCGCTCCATTGTTTACATTTTTTACGCAAGCCTGATACCGACTCGGAATCAAGGATCTGACTGAACAGTATTAATTAATAATAACAATAATAATAAAGAGATAGGCCTAGGCTACAACGGTCAAATAATCTAGTTACCTTCCACAGGATCGCAGCTGAGTGGGAACAAGATCTCCCTGGTCCAGCAACACACGTACATCCCGCAGTTTTGTCTTCTCCAGCTTCAGTTACCAGCACCCAAGCATTATGCCACGCATTGTTCAGGCTCTACATTTGCTTTCAGATAAACAAAACGATCATGTTTGTATGACATAACACAACCGACGTTGTTGCTGTGCAGATATTGATATGCCTCGGAGGCTTTCAGATAGTCCATTGCTTTTCCATCTATTGCCGTGGATTGCACGAAGTAGGCGCAAATCTTGCTGTACGCGATGCTGGGCCACATCGTCATGTTATCCTCCCAGTTCTGCACTGAATTCGGGTGGGGGAGAGTAACGCCATATCCAGTCAAAGTAGTAGAACCGTGTTCCCAAGCTAGCACTGCTAGCACCGACATCGCTGTGTTTACACTGGCAGACGCTGCGCAAATCACTTCCGGCGGAAATGAAATGCATTTGTGTAGAGTAATGTCGCCACCCATGATTTGGCGCGTAAACTTGTCTATACCACCGGTAAAGTGAATGGCGTTACCCCCAAAAAACATCAGCTTAACCCTTAGCACAGAGTTTCCATTTCAGCTCAATGTGAGAGTATTTAGGCTACTGTGTTTTGCTGTCATTTACGTCCACTCTGCTTTCTCTCCTCTCTGTCGATCTATTCCACAGGCTCTTTTGTCAATAAAGAGAAAAAAAAAAGTTTGCTGACATTGCCGAGGGCAGACGCTCCGCGGCAGCGTCAGCAGCTGACCAGACAGAGAGCAGAGTCTGCTCCGAGGCTCAGCCCCGGCACATAAGCCTGCTCTGGAAATATGTCACATAAAATTGTATGAAGGGATGCTTTTGAAAACATGATATTTCTGACAATAAATTAAACATTTTTGAAATGTCATGTCTATTTTGTCTCGGCGGAGCTGAGATGAGAACAATCGGAACCCGGCAAAAACCCGCGCAGCACTGCAGACAATTCATCACTGCGGGACAAACACATATGTCTAAGTGTCTACGTCGGTAGGATTGACAGATAAAATGCCTTCTCCTAAAGCTAAAAACCCGTTCGCAGCAGTGGAAGCTCGGTGCTCGGAAGCTCCAACGGTCGCTACAAGTTCATGTCGCTGACCAAGCCGTTGAACCGGTCTCCTCCAACGGCAGCCGGGCTCCGAGCCACTCGGCGTCCTGCGTGTGTGGGTGTGTTGTAGTAGTAGTAGCTAGTAGTAAAGAGAGAGAATGGGAGAAGGAAGTTTGTTTGAGGTGGATAATGATTATTGCTTTCATTACATTTCATATCACACAATAGCCTATCTGTTCTCCTGTAACTTCCGCAAGCAAAAAATTAAAAAAAAATATGCGGTGATGATGTCATCACCGCGGTAGTGGCACGTCACCGTCAGATTTGCGGTGATGCGGTTATCGTCACAGCCCTAATGGACTAATAAGTCGGCATGTTCCTTTAATGCAGGCCATTACCGTAGGTCCAGCTTTGAGTTTGGGAGCTCTGGCTTCATACACTATGCCAGCTGTCAAAAATTACATAGGCTACATACAGTTACATTTGATTGCTGCATGAAAGTTGACAAGCAGATCAGCAATGTTGTTAGAATGAGCTTTTTCCAGCTTTGTCTCCAGGCTAAAGTTAAGCCCGTCCTTAAAAGGCATGATCTAGAAAAAGGCGATTCATGCTTTTATTAGTTCAAGGTTGGATTACTGTAATGCTCTTTATATTGGTCTGAATCAAACCTCCATCTCACGACTTCAACTCGATTTTAAGATTGTATTGTTTGTTTTCAAGGCCTTTAATGGCCTGGTCCCAGAGTATTTGTCCAAGATTTTAATCCTGCATGAGCACAACCGGTCATTGCAGCATTCAAATCAACTGGTTTTAGAAGTCCCAAGGTTGTTTAGAATGGCTTTTAATTAGTGGTGGGCCGTTATCTAATCTATTAATTAAATCTATTCTATTCTCAAAGTTGGGTTGGGAGCTGGGTCTATAGGCTACTACGCAAGCTATGATGACTTTCACCTTGATATTTTAGCGCGGATGTATACACCCTACTGACTGTAAAACAGTTCATCACGACCCCTTATGTAGGCTAGGCCTACAGTTCATAATGTTTAGCTAACTGAATAAACAGTTAGTAACAGTGTTTCCCACACAGACTAATGTGCGGCGGTGCGCCTCGCAATCAACACTGCCAGCCGCACTTGCGTTTATTCATTTCTTTAACGCTATTTAAAACATGCGTTCAGCAGCATTTCCTTCCCTGCTCTCCTCCGTCTCTGTCACTTGCGTCTGCCAGTGTGTTAATGTTAGAGTTCCGACTCTTAACAAACCAGCGATTTTGCCCGCTTTAGAAAGTTAACTAGTCACAAGGTTGCCATAAAATGCAGTTGGATTGTCGAGGTCAAAACACTATACGTAGCAGCTGTGAATCAAATAAATGTATTATAAATAATGTTATGTCATTTTTTTACTCTTACACTGAATGTTTGCTGCTTCAACCCAGATAAGTATTGAAAAGTATTTTCAGCGACTGAAAAAGACCACAGCAGATTGCCTTCTAATCTGTGGGAAACACTGTAGTAAACACAAGTAGTACATCTTATTGAACATGATTAATTTTCATCACCAATTATCATAGTAGAACAGCTTTCTCAAGCAGTTTGTGATGCATTTTGGAAACAGGAGATGAGCCCCTGGTCTAATGTGCCACCTGGCTTGAGAAACCCATTCTCAAAGACTTACTTTTAGTCATTATTTGGGTAGCACACATGTTCTGAATGCCTTCGGCAGAATTCAAATGAGCCATTTTAATCTAGATTAATCTAGATTAATTCCAAGATCACAGTGAGATTAATCTAGATTGAAAAAAATTTGGTTAAGCGCTTTGGATACCTGCTGGTTGCTGTAAAGTGCTATATAAATAAATGTTGATTGATCGATTGATTTCTCTAAAATACATTTACCTCATTATTTGTAGTTTTGGCCACATTTAACATGAAAATCCAACACTATAACATTGTAGATATGACAGAAAATACAGAAAAGCATAATATGTCCACTTTAAAACAACAAATATAATCAAAAGTTTAGCCTTTGGGACGGGTGAAAATGCTCACAACACAAGGCAAAATATGAGATTACTAGTGCTAAATAATTGTCGAGTCGAAATCGCGACAAGGCACTTATAATCCTTAACCATTACACCCAATGACTTAATTGATATTACTTTGATTTTAATTGACTTGCTTTTAATTAGATTTGGCCTATTAAGAGGATTTGGAGCTTTAATTAAAGTTAGAAATCAGTGAAGTGAAATTATTACCACATCTAGTTTATCCGAGTCAGACCCTATCTGTCCACTTACATTTCTGGAGATTCATAAAGTATATATAACATTTTAAATTTCATTTTAAAGACTAAGATGTTGTTTCACATGACACAACCTTTACTGCTATATCAAATGAGAGAACCATCCAGGAAACGATGTACACGGTAAGAATAGTGTTCGTTTCCTTGTCTTTGTTATTCACGTTGGTTAAGAGCATTGTTGAGTCCTTAAGGAAGTAATGAATTTAGAAACAAAACTAGAGGGTTATATGTGCATTGTCATGGCAAAAATCATGTTCCATCACCCTCTCATCCCCACCCTCTCTAGAAACCTCCTCCAGTTTAAATAGTGACACAGGGAGCACAGGTGTCACTACTTTACCTGGGATCCTGCTAAGAACTTCAGAGGTGCCAGCGGTCCATGAGCCACACCTAAGACTAAAACTACACAAGATCTTCATTTCAAGGAACTGCATCTTTTTGCTTCTTAACCATATTTCACTCATCACTGAAACAAGATCAAGATCTACAGGTAGGCTTAAACAATATGTAAGAGATTGATATCTATTACTAATCTATTACTTTACTACTACTAGAGGTATACCATATGCTGTATGTGGGGCTTCTCTTCAAATCCGATTTAGGCAGTTTTTTTCTCCCCAATAATTACGTAAAATATTTATTACAATTTCAGTTCAATCAACAAACCAGTCTATACTTCTAATAATTAAGAATATCAATGTTATGATCTTTTTGGTAATACTAAGTGAAATATATTATAATAAATCTAACCTTACATCTATATTGTATATGCTAAGTTAGAATTTGAATTTCAGTTAACAGACCTCACAAAAACATAGCAAGATAAATTAGGCAAGAGATAAAATGTCCTGTGTTAATGTAATATTCATGCTAAAAATGTTTCAATTATTGGTTTACATATTTATTAACATTAGACAATTAATCATCAGCTTAATTATATATTTGATACCATTTATTTTTCATTTGGTATACTATGCTACAACTCAAAGCAAATTTAATTTAGGATGCCTTCATTAAAAATGTTTTTTCTTTAGGAACGTTTACCGTATGTTCTCCTCCATAACCCCCCAATGAGAGTGGCTTACTACTGGATGTTTGTGAATGTCGTGCTGTGACAAACCGTCACTTATAGATAATGTTTATTTGGTATCATGTTTAGTAAAATCGGTTAGCTTTATTTATTGCCTCTGAGCTTACCTGATACAATATGTGTTACAACTAGGGGTGTGACGAGACACTCAGCCCACGAGACGAGACACAACACTGGGTTCACGAGAATGAGACAAGATTTTAACATTATTTTAAAGAAAACTTAAATAAAATATGACTGGAAAAATTATCTTTAATTCAATCGAAAGTCACAAAATAAAAAGCACTGCGAACGGTTTTGCCACAAAATCAAATGGCTTCTCTCCTGCATAACTAACCTCTTCAGACCTAACTGTGGCGCCCACTCTCCTCCCAAACCCGTCCCTACAACCTATAAAATCAAATAATTATTATTTTTTACACTGCACTATAACTTTTATTTTTCTATTTGTAGCTTATAATTGTTTTGCCTGTTTTATTGTCATTAACAATTAAAGAATTGTTCTTTAATGTTTTATGTAAAGCACTTCAAATTGCCTTGTTGCTAAAAGTTGCTATAGAACTAAAGTTCCCTTGGCTTGCCCTACAACCTCAGCCTGTCAGTCAGTCACCAGGGCATAAGAACGCTTCTGTCTTGTGCCTGTCAGTCACCAGGGAAATAGAGAACACCTGTCTGTCTAGGAAGTGTCACATTAACTGCATGGCGATCTCGCTATTATATTATATTGTAGCAAACGTCTGCGCGAAGTTTTGAAATGTAACCACACTTGTGTCCTCTTTACCGGCATTGCCGTGTCTCACTGTAACTTTGACAAACTGCAGAGGCAATATAATGTTCGCTTCCTCTGCACCGCACCTCTGCATGTGTGTTGAAGCAGAGCCCCGCTCTCTGTGAAAGATGCAGAGAGGACAGAGAAGCTCGCGCATATGCACTCTGAGGTACCGGCATTTTAGGGCTGCAACTAACGATTATTTTAATAATCGATTAATCTGTCGATTATTTTTTCGATTAATCGGATAAAAAAACAAAAAAGCATTCATTTATATCAACTCAATACTTGTTGTTTTAGTTGCTAGTTGTGTAAAGGTAAGTAGCCTAACCCAAAGAGCTGATACACACTCTCTCTCACACACACACACACACACACACACAAACACACACTTGAAGCTAATTCATTAAATGATTACCATCATTGTAGTAAGTGCAAGCTAAATTCATTTATACACCACATTTAAACACAGCTTAAGATGACCAAGTGCTATAAAATAACTTTAAAATGAAATTAAAAAGTACAACACACAAATATATTTGTCAACAATAACTGATATGGGACAAAGCACAGAATATATACATGACAACAGATTGAAAAATTAATGGGCCAAAAAAGGCGAGTGAAAAAGTCTTGCAAACTATAGGCTTTACTGCTGTTATAACAAGCTAACGCAAACTTAGCTAGCTGGATAATGAGTAAACGGCAGCACCAGAAGAGCTACTTGAGGGACGTTACGTTCCTCACTTCAAAACGGAACAAAAGTAGGATTGTGTAGTGACTTTACCCTGCTGTTGAACTCCCTTCCTCTTCATCAAGAACTCAAAAATATTTACGGTGCTGAATCATCACCGTGGCGCTCCCTTGCCAAGCCATGTCGCTTTTGCTTATCTTGCAATTAACACACCTTTTCAATTTATTTAGTGTGAAATGCTCCCACATCTTGGATCAGAGTGGCAATCGGGAGAGTCAGGACTATTCCCGGTAGGCCGGTAGTGTTTCGAGGCCGCGAGGACCGGTCTGATAATACTGTACATTGCAAGTTCTTAGCAACACCATCCGGCGGCCTGGTGTGCCGCCACTGCCCGGCCGCTGCCTGCAGGTCAAACTGCCTCTGCTCAACCCGTACAGCGGGCCTATAGTCTATTACATTTCCCGGTAGATTTTTTGGTCCAACTCCGCTGCTGCCTTGGATGAATTAGGTCATAGCCTACTGATTTCTCTCCCGCCGCCATGAGTTCAGAACAACGTTACGGGTCTCTCCGATGGTATTTCCTCTACATCCGCTCTGCTCTTTTTTTCTCCCTCTCGCTCCACTCTGCTCCGCGCTCAACTCAATTTCAATTTCAATCTCTGCGACTTATTTATTGGCGTTATAATCGCGCGACACAACAAATCGATAATGAAATTTGTTGACAACTCTTTTAATAATCGATTTTTATCGATTTTATCGATTCGTTGTTGCAGCCCTACGGCATTTGGCACTGATTGTTTTATGAAATGGTCCTCGGTAGTACCAATGCAATTCTGCATTGTACTGCACTGTGAGATTGTGGGACGAGAGCTCGTCACACCTCTAGTTACAACCCAACTGTAGATGAAGTGTCCCATTAAATGATTTAACTTATTAATCCTCCCCACCTACACTAGGCATGGACAACAGACTGTTCCTCACCGTCCTAGTTGTGACACTGTCCTGGATATCTTTGGGCACCTATGCTCAATCCACTGTAGCAGGAAACAACATGACAACAGCAGCAGGAACCAACGTGACAACAGCAGCAGGAAACAACGTGACAACAGCAGCAGGAAACAGTGTGACAACAGCTCCCCCCCTGACGCCTAACACCACAGTGGAAACTCTTGTGGTAAGTGAAGCTAAAAAACTAGAGCATAGTGGAACACTATTCACATTTATTAATTCTGTTGAACATCATGAAAGTGTACATTTCCCACTCAGATTTTCATTTCCTTTGCAGACACCTGTTTCTAGGACAGAATGTGGGAAGCAACAGTTCTGTGCGGCTGAGCCCTCGCAGTGCGATCCCTCTACACCAGGACCATGTTTCTTTCTAGCTGCCAGACAGACAAGCGGTAACAACTTTGAGTTTGGGCTCTCAGGAGAGTCAGATGGCTACATCGCTGCCTCCCTTTTACCTGCCAGCACACCGGTATGTCTAGTTCTGTCAACCACTCACAGACCAAATACCTTGAAGTCTAACCCAAAGCCAATCATATAGTGTGTTGAAGTCATCTACATGTTATAGTTACAGTTTCTGGTTTTGCACCACAGGGAGTAAATGCCCCAACCTATGTCTGTGCAAACAACAGTGGTGTTGTGAAATTCTTTGGCATTATCCTCAACAATGGTCGGCCGACTGTGACACAGGTGAGTTCTACTCAGAAGTAGTGGGAATAGAGCTGGATGAAAAGAAGTTTATTAGTCTGTTCAGGGTTTGAGATTAATCTCTTTTAGCCACTTGCCCTTCAGAAAAAGCAAGTGGGAAATATTGATTCAAGCAGCAGCAGACATAGCTGGTCTGGTTGTGAATTTGTACGTCTATACTTTCAATTAATGTTCTTTTTGTTGTACGTGACAAATACTAAACTGATACTTAAAATGTAATGGTCCAATCAGTATGCGCAAAATGCAACACAGCCTTTTTTAACCTGCAGCTCAATCAATATCAAGTCAAATCATCACCATCTGCATGGTATAAACATATATTTTATTAATGTACCACTGAAAACTCATCTTCTTGGTCATTGGTTTTAATTGTCTTTGCTCTGCAGCTGAATGTCAACTCTGTGAAGGGCAGCATCAAAGGAAGAAAAATCCAGTGTACATTTGCTGCTACTGTACCAACCCCAAGTACTAGAGCATCAAGTTTCTCACTCGTGATCTCCACTGGACCTTTCAACAGCAGTAAGGCAACATATTAGACACACACACACACACACACACACACACACACACACACACACACACACACACACACACACACACACACACACACACACACACACACACACACACACACACACCTTTAACAGTCAACTAAGACCCACTGTTACAGATAATATATTATTATCTACCCATGTGCTAAAAAAAATAATATGAATGATCTTTTTGTCTTTTGCTTGCATTTTCAGCTTCTGGTAATCTGGGAGCACCCACCTTCCGATTAATTAGCTTTGTTGCAGACCTGGCAAATCCTAACACTACCATCACCAATGCCATTACCCCCGATACGACTGTCCCCGATACGACTGTCACAACCAGCCACGCCATTACACTCCAGCAATCTATGATGCAAGGTAAGCATAATAAATAGGGTTGTTTCCTTTAAGAGAGCGAAGTTGTCCAAAAAGTGCATTTGAACAATACCTTATAAATCTTTTTTTCTGTCATTCTATCTTCCCCTATAGCAGGAAACAGTGTGACAACAGCAGCAGGAAACAGTGTGACAACAGCAGCAGGAAACAGTGTGACAACAGCAGCAGTTAACGTGACATCAACAGCAGCAGTTATCGTGACAACAGCAGCAGTTAACAATGTGACAACAGCTCCCCCCCTGACGCCTAACACCACAGTGGAAACTCTTGTGGTAAGTGAAGCTAAAAAACTAGAGCATAGTGGAACACTATTCACATTTATTAATGCTGTTGAACATCATGAAAGTGAACATTTCACACTCAGATTTTCATTTCCTTTGCAGACACCTGTTTCTAGGACAGAATGTGGGAAGCAACAGCTCTGTGCGGCTGAGCCCTCGCAGTGCGATCCCTCTACACCAGGACCATGTTTCTTTCTAGCTGCCAGACAGACAAGCGGTAACAACTTTGAGTTTGGGCTCTCAGGAGAGTCAGATGGCTACATCGCTGCCTCCCTTTTACCTGCCAGCACACCGGTATGTCTGTCAACCACTCACAGACCAAATACCTCGAAGTCTAACCCAAAGCCAATCATATAGTGTGTTGAAGTCATCTACATGTTATAGTTACAGTTTCTGGTTTTGCACCACAGGGAGTAAATGCCCCAACCTATGTCTGTGCAAACAACAGTGGTGTTGTGAAATTCTTTGGCATTATCCTCAACAATGGTCGGCCGACTGTGACACAGGTGAGTTCTACTCAGAAGTAGTGGGAATAGAGCTGGATGAAAAGAAGTTTATTAGTCTGTTCAGGGTTTGAGATTAATCTCTTTTAGCCACTTGCCCTTCAGAAAAAGCAAGTGGGAAATATTGATTCAAGCAGCAGCAGACATAGCTGGTCTGGGTGTGAATTTGTACGTCTATACTTTCAATTAATGTTCTTTTTGTTGTACGTGACAAATACTAAACTGATACTTAAAATGTAATGGTCCAATCAGTATGCGCAAAATGCAACACAGCCTTTTTTAACCTGCAGCTCAATCAATATCAAGTCAAATCATCACCATCTGCATGGTATAAACATATATTTTTTATTAATGTACCGCTGAAAACTCATCTTCTTGGTCATTGGTTTTAATTGTCTTTGCTCTGCAGCTGAATGTCAACTCTGTGAAGGGCAGCATCAATGGAAGAAAAATCCAGTGTACATTTGCTGCTACTGTACCAACCCCAAGTACTAGAGCATCAAGTTTCTTACTCGTGATCTCCACTGGACCTTTCAACAGCAGTAAGGCAACATATTAGACACACACACACACACACACACACAAACACACACACACACACACACACACACACACACACACACACACACACACACACACACACACACACACACACACACACACACACACACACACACACACACACACACACACCTTTAACAGTCAACTAAGACCCACTGTTACAGATAATATATTATTATCTACCCATGTGCTAAAAAAAACAAATATGAATGATCTTTTTGTCTTTTGCTTGCATTTTCAGCTTCTGGTGATCTGGGAGCACCCACCTTCCGATTAATTAGCTTTGTTGCAGACCTGGCAAATCCTAACACTACCATCACCGATACCATTACCCCCGATACGACTGTCCCCGATACGACTGTCACAACCAGCCACGCCATTACACTCCAGCAATCTATGATGCAAGGTAAGCATAATAAATAGGGTTGTTTCCTTTAAGAGAGCGAAGTTGTCCAAAAAGTGCATTTGAACAATACCTTATAAATCTATTTTTCTGTCATTCTATCTTCCCCTATAGCAGGAAACAGTGTGACAACAGCAGCAGGAAACAGTGTGACAACAGCAGCAGGAAACAGTGTGACAACAGCTCCCCCCCTGATGCCTAACACCACAGTGGAAACTCTTGTGGTAAGTGAAGCTAAAAAACTAGAGCATAGTGGAACACTATTCACATTTATTAATGCTGTTGAACATCATGAAAGTGTACATTTCACACTCAGATTTTCATTTCCTTTGCAGACACCTGTTTCTAGGACAGAATGTGGGAAGAAACAGCTCTGTGCGGCTGAGCCCTCGCAGTGCGATCCCTCTACACCAGGGTCATGTTTCTTTCTAGCTGCCAGACAGACAAGCGGTAACAACTTTGAGTTTGGGCTCTCAGGAGAGTCAGATGGCTACATCGCTGCCTCCCTTTTCCCTGCCCGCACACAGGTATGTCTAGTTCTGTCAACCACTCACAGACCAAATACCTCGAAGTCTAACCCAAAGCCAATCATATAGTGTGTTGAAGTCATCTACATGTTATAGTTACAGTTTCTGGTTTTGCACCACAGGGAGTAAATGCCCCAACCTATGTCTGTGCAAACAACAGTGGTGTTGTGAAATTCTTCGGCATTATCCTCAACAATGGTCGGCCGACTGTGACACAGGTGAGTTCTACTCAGAAGTAGTGGGAATAGAGCTGGATGAAAAGAAGTTTATTAGTCTGTTCAGGGTTTGAGATTAATCTCTTTTAGCCACTTGCCCTTCAGAAAAAGCAAGTGGGAAATATTGATTCAAGCAGCAGCAGACATAGCTGGTCTGGGTGTGAATTTGTACGTCTATACTTTCAATTAATGTTCTTTTTGTTGTACGTGACAAATACTAAACTGATACTTAAAATGTAATGGTCCAATCAGTATGCGCAAAATGCAACACAGCCTTTTTTAACCTGCAGCTCAATCAATATCAAGTCAAATCATCACCATCTGCATGGTATAAACATATATTTTTTATTAATGTACCACTGAAAACTCATCTTCTTGGTCATTGGTTTTAATTGTCTTTGCTCTGCAGCTGAATGTCAACTCTGTGAAGGGCAGCATCAAAGGAAGAAAAATCCAGTGTACATTTGCTGCTACTGTACCAACCCCAAGTACTAGAGCATCAAGTTTCTTACTCGTGATCTCCACTGGACCTTTCAACAGCAGTAAGGCAACATATTAGACACACACACACACACACACACACACACACACACACACACACACACACACACACACACACACACACCTTTAACAGTCAACTAAGACCCACTGTTACAGATAATATATTATTATCTACCCATGTGCTAAAAAAAACAAATATGAATGATCTTTTTGTCTTTTGCTTGCATTTTCAGCTTCTGGTGATCTGGGAGCACCCACCTTCCGATTAATTAGCTTTGTTGCAGACCTGGCAAATCCTAACACTACCATCACCAATGCCATTACCCCCGATACGACTGTCACAACCAGCCACGCCATTACACTCCAGCAATCTATGATGCAAGGTAAGCATAATAAATAGGGTTGTTTCCTTTAAGAGAGCGAAGTTGTCCAAAAAGTGCATTTGAACAATACCTTATGAATCTTTTTTTCTGTCTTTCTATCTTCCCCTATAGCTATGCTGATCACTGTGGCTGTGCTAGGTCTGGCCATGCTATGAGGAACCTGAAATCCCCATGAGTCAAGACAAGAAAACCATACCTTCCCTATTCATATATTTGTGTGCTACTGTATATAAAGACCTCACAGGTGGATTACTAAAAACCGTGCATCCCAGAATATTATGATCATGCTTTGTTTTGTATACACTTACTGCAGCTGAAAAGTAGGCGTGGTGGGGAGGACACTCTTCTACAGCCTCCTGACTGCTTTTACATCTGTGAAGGCTCTGAAACAAACATGTTATTCATTTTTGAGGAGCTTTTAATTTAATGTGTAATCCATTTTGCTTATGGTTTGTTTTTTTAAATAATACGACTGCTGGATTTCTGTCCTACAAGCTACTTAATTACTGTACTCAGGTGAAATTCAGTCTTTGAATGGTTGGAATGGGATACAAATGAGAAGTACTGTTAACTCCACAGTAACCACTGGAACCATAATTCTTTTTTGAAAATAATTATTAAACTGTGATGCCATAAAAATACCTGATATCAAAATTTCAAAAGTGTATTCATGTAAAAGTGTTTTTGGCAAAAAGCTAAGGAACTAATGAAGAACCTTTGTTAAAAATGCTATTCTTTTGATTGCCCTCAGGAAAGGCATATTTGCCGTTATGAAGGACCATAATTATTTTTGCTTCATGTGTGTCACTGCACATTTTCATTCATGTGTTATGTTTCTGGTGACACACACAAGCAAAAGGCAGACATGTATTTAATTATTATAATGGTATTCTCTTTTGTGTCAATGTATATACTCACTGTTGATGATTCAAATGCTTTTACAATGAAGCCTTCATTGGCTGATATTTTCAGGTGTGTGTGTGTGTGTGCGCGCACATGCATCTACACAAGCTAAGAGCAGTTGTTGATTAAAAGTGCTGATACCAAATATTAGTCAAATATTTGCACAATGTAGGCTAGTATGTGACAACTGAGTTTTATTACATCATTTTGAAATGTTTTATGCAAAATGATTCTTAGTGAGATTAATTGCCAGATACTGTGATACTGATACAAAAAACACAAAATTGTATCACCAACAAGCAGATCCGAAAATCTGATTCTGAACCTTAAGCATTATATTCTGTAACTTTGTAATTAAAAATTCCCCTGAAATTATTTTTTCAGCATCCGCTGAGCTTGATAAATGAGGTGAGGCAAATAGCAATTGTTATGGAAAAATCATTCAGGGTGCAGCAGGTGTAGATTAGTTACTAAGTAAAATAATTGAGAATGAAACAAATACCAATGTAGGTTTTTGTAATTTATTGAAGTACATATATTCTGCGCAGAATAGGAGAACTCGTTCACAGACCGCACGCAGCAATTTGTGAAGGAGTCCTCCGAGGCGCACACACACTCACAGGCTTTTATACAGGCCTACACAGATAAGGCATAGAATAATGACATCTGTTTCTTCACAAAGTCTCCAAACTATCTTGGCCTTTGACGTACAATGCGAATCAGAGAGGTGCCTAAAAGTCTGTCAGATAGTTTAGCAGTTTTAATCTGACCTCTATCAGTTTACCCAGACCGTGTCTTTTAACTGTAGACTTTGTGACTCCTGTTGTATTTCAGTAGAACAATATAGTCTTTCTCACAGACAAATGTAGATAACTCTCCTTGTGGAATAAATAAGAAGAATACATACAGAAAGTCAAAGTTATGTAGGTAAAATATAATTTTGCCATTACACTCCACTCTTTTGATTACAACCTAATCATAATAACCCAAATTTATATTTTGAACAAAGGATATAATATGCATGCATTTTGTGAGGGGCTGAAAGAAAAACCCTGTCACCTGTGAAATGTAAAAGAAAACAAAGCAACAAAAACAAACAAAACAGAGATTATGAGATTAATGATTCAAGAGTGTCTGAGTCGTCAGCTTTTTAGTCATATGTGGGAAAGTTGTTAAAGCCAGAGATTTACAATTACAGTCAAATTATCAAGACTCTGTGAACTTTATCAATATTGTGTGAATCGGCTACTGTCCCATACCAAGGCAAAAAGCCTGAAACAAATTTCTCTCTTTCCCCTGTCACCTTTCGCTTTACCCTAATGAATCTGCCCGACGGAGGAATGTAATGCGCGTAGTGATGAGTGGCATGCACGGGGGAAGACAATACCGTAATTGAAGGGGGGTCAGATAAATTAAAGTGCATCTACCCGTCCATAAGGGCGGCAGAAATTGATATCAGGAGTCACAACAGAGCAAGACAAAATCCACTAACGAGCCCGCACCAGAATCATCTGGCCATCGCAGCAAGTGGGTTTTGGATGGATCCAGAATGGATGCCTCGATGACCCCTGGAGATGAGAACAAGCATGCACTGAGTTTAAATTCGCCGTTTCCGCATGTGTTGTTCAGTGTGCGTTTGCAGCCGGTAGTCGAACCCAGGTAATGGGACCCCAAATGGCGAGCACGTTCTATGCGAAGGTCATGAGTCAGATTTTTCATGAGGCTGTGATGAAATTGACCAATAGCATTGGATGGTTTACCATTTCTAGTTTTAATCAATGTACCATTAGGGGAACGCACGAGACGATTAGTGAACTCAGCACACGCACGCGGTTGGGACGGTGAAGTGTAAAATTGTTCTTTTTTCATCACAACATCCATGAAGGCGGTCATTACACAGATTGTATCATGCCGACTTAACGGTTGTGGTTTAACGGGTGCGGCCTGTTTTTGTGAGAGGGCGAAGAGAGAACAGACGTAACAAGACTCATTATAACCCGCATCGTGAGTGAACTTTTTTGATTGAGCCTAACCAGATATATTTGTAGAGAAGGCTCCGCCGTCCTCATCAGAGGTGGACTTCCAGGTGGATGATAAAGTGTCTAATGTTTGTGTTAAGAGTGGTGGGTGTGTGATGTCCGGTTTGGGAGGTGATAGAACATCGAGGTAAAAAGGACTACAGGGGTCAGTCGAAGAAATCCACGCACACACCACAAAATAACCTTGGTCAGTGAATTGAGCGTCTTTCAGTGTCAACAACATAGCGGGAGAAGAAAATGTAATTATTTTTATTGACAGTCGGTTAGTCAAATCAAGAGTGGAGGTGGTAACAATTACAGTAAGGTTTGGCCTATTGTAGTTGTTGAACTGTGGGTGCCATTGTCTAGAAAAAGAGTAATGTTTTCTCTGCTGCGTAGTCGTCATAGTAGGGAAAGGTCAGTGTCGTTAAAGTCATAAGTTAAGTTAAGCTGACTGGTGTTTTGTCAAACTTCTGTAACATAAACAAGGCTATAATCAGACATACAGTGATAAAAAAGAAACTAGTTACACATCTGATAACGGCTGCCGCCATTGAATTCTCCATGTCCTCTGTTACTCCAAGCTGTGATGAAGAGAGAGAGAGTGTCTGCTCCCGGTGGAATGTGCTGTGTGTGTGTTGAGCACAGCTTGAGGAATGTCTGTCAGAGGGAGAGTGTGTGTGTGTCGTCACTGCTGCTGTTGCTGTATATGTGT
Source organism: Gymnocephalus cernua (assembly GCA_023631565.1). NCBI lineage: Eukaryota > Metazoa > Chordata > Actinopteri > Perciformes > Percidae > Gymnocephalus > Gymnocephalus cernua. The sequence continues at coordinate 20,491,578 of CM042445.1, forward strand.
GGAAAAGTAGTACGACACCAGTTGGTTTGGCTTTTGGTGATGCTTTTTGGCCGTTTTGTCAAACGGTCTTTTCCCACGTGGGGGGGGAGAGGCGCACAGAACTGTTCGTCTGTCAGGCAGGCTTTTCAGTCATCCCGCATCGGTGACACCTGGCTTAGGGCACTTGTAGCAGACAGTGGCAAGTCTGAGGCCTCTCCTGGATCCGGGACCGCTCGGCGACCTTTACTGTGGTGTGTGTGACGAGAAGAAACCTGGAATGGGCCTTTCCACCGTTTGGATTGCCAGTTCTTTCTCCGAGAATCTTTGATGCCGACAAAAGTCCTGGGCAGACCTGCGGAAAACTGGACTCTGATGGCAGAAAGAGCATAGGAGACATTTTATCCTATCACTTCGCACAGAGCGGTGGATGGAAGAGGCTCCGTTGATGGCCCTGTCCCTACTTGTGTAAAAAAAATGTAACACCCTAAAAAAGTGAACTCCTATTTTAAAAGCTATATTTTAAAACATCCTAAAAAAGTGAACTCCTATTTTGAAAGCGATATTTTAAAAGCTATTATTAGTCTATTTTTAAATGCTATTATTTCCCTACTAATTATTATTAAGCCCCTTATATTATTATATGTTACCATATCCCTACTCATTAAGGCATGACAAAGCACATGACTTAATATGCAGCAAATATAATAATCTGTCTCAATAAAATATTTGGTTTTGAGGGAAGAATCATCAACATAAGGTGTTTACTTCAATTAGCAATACATTTATGCAGTTAATTCAATTTGTAATTTAATCGATTAAAAAAATACAAGATGAAAACTATAATGCAAGTTTAAAAACAATTGACTAGGGCAAAATCTTAAATGAACTGAGTGTAGCTTTAAACCCGATATAAATCCAATACCGCGTTGTAATCTAGCCAAAACAAAACAAGTGTGAATTAACAAAAGATATGTTTATTTCAAGGCGTTATTATCAAGCAATACAAAGTAATGATAATCAAAATTTGTGAATAACTAAAATTGTAATGAATTAAAGTTATGTGGGTTATTGAAAACGCGGGCACTTTAATTAACAATCTATCAATATAAGTGTAACCTGACCATGGACAGAAATCACATAATATAATTTATGAATTATGCATTTTGCTCAAGTCCAAGATTCAGACTGAAAAAAACTAAATTGCATACTAAAATATGTTTCTGAAAGAATTTTAGGTGAGAAATAGGTAATACACTAACAGAATACTGATTCAAATTTATTCAGTTTAACAGTTTGACTGCAGTTCACTACTATATCCCTCCTGTTTGAGGCATGAAAAACTCATGACTCGAACACTCAAACACGCAGCATATATAAATAATGTTTAGTGGTTTATCCATTAACACTGTCCTGTGTTACACAGAAATACCTGTATAAAAGCAACAACAGTTAAAACAATCACCAAAATTAAACGTTTTCAACATCATGTTAAAGTTTAAACAATTTGTCATATAGTAACTCAAAATGAAAACAAAGTCTATAGTGCAGTTCTACTGAGAACGCACTATATGGTTTAAAGCTAAAACATGTATCAAAATCATGGCTGAACCTAAAATTCTAAATCCAAATGTCTCTCTCCTTCACATGCACAAACCCTGCCTTATGTTATCTTTGGGTGTGTGTGTGTGTGTGTGTGTGTGTGTGTGTGTGTGTGTGTGTGTGTGTGTGTGTGTGTGTGTGTGTGTGTGTGTGTGTGTGTGTCTGAAAGTCCCTATCTTGGCTGCTTCTCTGAGCTTCTGTAAGGAAAGAAACAAACACACTCCTCCTTTTTGCATTGTAACACACACATTTCAACGCCTTTAAAGAAGATGTTGCCTCACAGTTTAGAAAACTGTAAGTGTTCAAATAAATTCTGTTAGAGAATTAAATGGTTTTAGCAACTAATCATTTAATTGATTAGTAGGTCTAATTGATAGACAACCCTAAAACAATAATACAGTAATAAACATGTTTTATGTAACAAATCCCAATTTGTCTTACCCCAAAAAGTATGTAAGATTACAATAGTATCTAAATGTTTTTTTTTTGTTTTGTTTTTTGTTGACAAAGAGACTCAAAATGTTCTTCCTATCTAACTAAAATGATTCACTGGCCTGAAAACTGTATGTATAATGCGTGTTGTTGTCTGTTATCTGTGTGTGTTTCTCTGGGAGTGTCTGTCTGCCAGCTGTCCCTCTTCAAGGACAGAGGAGACCGTGTTATTGGAGTGTGGCTAATTCATTTGGAAGAAAGTGCAAAATAACCCTAACAGAGGCATGTGAAAGTATTTCAGGTTGTCATGCAAAAATAGAAAAACAGATCAGAATTGACATTCCGTGTCCACTGGAGAACTGAGGAAAAAAGGAAAGTTAGACAATGCATCAACAGTAACACATTTATGTAACATCCCCTATAATCCCCTGAAGAATAGTGTACGAAGTAAGTCCGTAACACTAAATGTTTTACAAGAGCTCAAAATTCCTACTTATCTAAAGGAAAATCAAACTTGGTTAGAAACGACTCCCAACAGTTAATAGAGAGTTAAAACCGGAAAAACGCATGAGATCACTTCCTGTCTTAGAGGTGTGGTTTTTCTGGGACTTGTAGTTCGAGTTGTCGTGTGATGACTACAAGCAGAAAAAGAAACACAGTGATCAAATATACATCAACGTTTGGAGTTGCTTAGCGATAGCGCGGTACCTGAGAGTGAAAATCAATTGAAAAAACTTTATTTTTACCGTGCACAACGAATTGTGTGTTTGAAGTACAGGTGTCACTCAACTGGTGGGCACCTGCAGACACAAACACGCGCTTGTGGTGAAAGATGTGTCTGAACTACTCAGTCCCGTCAGTTGTTTGTCACAGTCCAGTCAGAAAAAAAAAAAAAACGTCCTGATAGTGTCCCTATAGGAGACAAAAACAAACAGGATGTGAGACAATGAGTAATGATGGGTGGCAATGGCGCAGTGGATATGACACTTCGATTCCCACTGCGATACATCAACCAGTGTATCCCTGAGCAAGACACTTAACCCATAGTTGCTCCAGAGGAGTGTGACCTCTGCCATATATATATATATATATATATATATATATATATATATATATATATATATATATATATATATATATGTATATAGCAGACTTACAATTGTAAGTCGCTTTATATAAAAAGTGTCAGCTAAATGACATGTAATGAGTCCGAAAAACATACTGTTGTTTATCTGTCAAGTTAAGAACACTCAAGCTCATCCTTTAATAAAAAAAAAACGTATCTTCATCTGGAACAAAAAATAAAAACGAGAGTGCACAGTCATTTTTTGTTGTGACTTCGTGTGTATCTCTCTAACAATTTTTACGTCTTATCAGACGGGAGGCTTAACAGTCTGACAGAGAGAAACGCACACTTGGAGCTTTAAGCAAAAAGTGTGTGTTTATAATGTGTCCAGAATAATTAGTCAACTAATGATTGGTATTCAGACACATTATTTCAAAAACTTAGTACTGAAACAAACGTCATTCCAAAATGGAGACATTTAAACTTTCTGTCCAGTAAGTAGCTTCATTTCAGACACACCCACGTGACAGCTTCGAAGTTGAATTCAAAGCTTCGCGACACAGGGCGCGCCTTTGTGGGTTGTTGCAGTCAACAGAGTCAGGAGAGTTAGTGAATAGAGGTTATTATAGCGATTATTATAACGAGTAGAGAGTTCATAGAAAGTGTATAGCAAGTAGAGAGTGTATAGAAGTAGGTACCGCTGCACCTCTACTCCTACGCCTTCTGCACTGCCTATCTCACCTATTTGGCTGAGGAGACAATGTTGCTCTAGGCTACGTACTCAATATAATCACAGAAATGTGTGAGCAATGTGTTCTTTATTCATTTCCCTCCCAAATTAATGTATTTGTTTACAAACACATGACACATTTACAACCAAAAGCCTAACTGTGTGTGTGTGTGTGCATTTGTGATTAAATACTTTATATGTTAATATAAGTTCTGTGTTAAGTTTAAAAATGCATTATTTTAATATACGTATGTAATTATTTTACTTTATTTTTAGTTTCTTGAATAGGGTTCATAGTGAACTGTTTTATGTTATGTCATGTTTGACTAATTTCAACCCCTAATGGTTCATTGCTGTTTGAATGAACACGTCTGGGTTATGTGTACATTGATTTGTAGGAGCTGTAAAAATATGGAATATTGAAATCGAGGAACCCTGTGGAAAAGGCAATTACATTTTTATTCATGCAAGGTCCAAAATAGGCTTAGTTATTTATGTCATTATTTATTTATCCATGAATTCATACTCAAAATGTATTCATCTTCGACTCAAAGACATTCATGGCTAATATCTGTGAAACAGTTTGTGACACAATGCTATCTTAACTTTCACCACCAGATGTCCTCATAGAGTTCTAAAGCTTTGAGTACTGAACCTATTTTTGATACAATTGATTGAAAGCTTCACTGGTTCAGAAAGCTTCAGTTCGCCATCACTATGTGTATGCATGTTATCACTGTTCAGCAGAGATAGCTCAGGTTACAAATTCATTGCCTCCCTGATGTTGGCTTCATTTATTTCTAAATCCTGTCTCAGATCTTTTAGCTTACCCATGCACAGCGTTCCCTTTTCAGGAAAGCCAAAAACTCTCAACCCAATATGGTACACATTTAACACTCGGAAGACCACATTTTTTACTATCGACTCAAAGAGTGTTCCTGCCAGGGCGGGTGACGAGGACTGATTGGAACCCATTTCACCGAATTGGGGGAAAACATTTTCTTAACCTGCATGTCGATCGTCACCGACAAGGTCGCTCTAGCTCACGGGTACAAAGCAACAGAAATTCTGCCGATGAAAGGGTTTTGGTCACAGAAAACCCAGGAAAACCCGTAAGCATTCAACTTACAATGCTTAGGATGTCACCCGCGCCAGCCCTAAGGATTGTTTGAAATACGGTCGTCTGAGTTTTGTTTATACAATCAAAATAACAGGAAAAACCCAAAAAGGTCTTCAGTCATATCATGTGTCAAACGACTGTATTTGTTTCTTATGTTTTACAAGTCAATTCAAATTATTGTAATTTTAGAAAACATAAACTTACCCTGCCGTTAGAAGTTTTTTTCCTTTTTCTTGTATCAGTGTGGAGTGTCAAGGAGAGCTCTGTGCACGCCTGCTGACCCTCTCACTCTTAAGGCTTTTGTTTGTAGAGGTTTGAGGCGTTATCTCTGACCTTGGAGGGTGCAGAAATCCCGGATCAGCTCAGCACAGAGATCTCCGGGGCTCAGTCCAACAAACTGATATCCTGCCGACAACGCCAAATTGTTATGGAAAAATCATTCAGGGTGCAGCAGGTGTAGATTACTTACTAAGTAAAATAATTGAGAATGAAACAAATACAAAGAAATAGTCATAGACTGAAACCAATGTAGGTTTTTGTAATTTATTGAAGTACATATATTCTGCGCAGAATAGGAGAACTAGTTCACAGACCGCACGCAGTAATTTGTGAAGGAGTCCTCAGAGGCGCACACAAACTCACAGGCTTTTATACAGGCCTACACAGATAAGGCATAGAATAATGACATCAACACATGCATAATGACATCTGTTTCTTTACAAAGTCTCCAAACTATCTTGGCCTTTGACGTACAATGCGAATCAGAGAGACAAGCTGAGGTGCCTAAAAGTCTGTCAGATAGTTTAACAGTTTTAATCTGACCTCTATCAGTTTACCGAGACCGTGTCTTTTAACTGTAGACTTTGTGACTCCTGTTGTATTTCAGTAGAACAATATCATCTTTCTCACAGACAAATGTAGATAACTCTCCTTGTGGAATAAATAAGAGTACATACAGAAAGTCAAAGTTATTTAGGTAAAATATAATTTTGCCATTACACAATACTGTATACCTTTGGTGGTATTACCTCTACCTTTTTAATGTTTTTTATTATTATTATTATTATTATTATTATTATTATTATTTTGTGCTCAAATATGTGGAAACAATTCAGACGTTTCCATCAAAAATAGAATTGTGGCGGATTTAAAAGTAGCAACAGAGACAGTCCTCTTGGGTCAAGTTTCTATTAAGATCCTCTAATTAGCTAGCTAGACTCTCAAAAGATTCAGCCACATTAATGAATATTATGTTTTGGTTTAGACAGCTGGCCTGGTATCTAGCTAGATATAACGTTAGCTAGCTAACGGTAGCCATGTCATAGCCTAGCAGACACATGCTAATCAAAAGTATGTAGCTAGCTGGCTTAGTTAAAATACTTTACCTTACTTTAGCTAATTGTTGACCAGTTAACAAAACCAAGTAAGCAGCAAGTAATTTCCAGAAGAAACGTCTTGAGTTAAACTGGAAGTGAAAATGTGTTTAGCCTACACTCAAGGTTAACGTTACGCATTTCAGCCAAAGATTTCAGCTAGCTAAAGTTGTAACGTTAGCTAGGAGCTGTTACCCTGTTGCCCAGCTGTTGCCCAGGTTCGTGTGCGACTTTGTTACACAGATATTTTTTCTGATAGATGAAAACCAAACGAGTCACCTGACAACACTTACCGCTGTTTTTAAGATATTTTCGGGATAACTTGATGATGACTATTCAACTGAAAGAATATATATCATGTGGGCTGCACATCTAATGTTATGCCATTTGCACTTTTTTCCATGCTTTTTTTCAGCTAAACAAAGATGGTCACCGGAAGTGACATACGCTATTTTATCACCATCGATTACATGAATGTGATAATTAATTTTAAAAATTGTATGTATCTTTCAAATTATAATAAGCCTACTGTGGCATAAATCAAATAATTTTAGATAGTTCCACATAGATTTCCTGACAAGTTTGGATGGTTCATGAAGGTTATTATCACTGACTGTTGTGGCCATTTTAAATGTGTGTGCATGTGGGTGGTAGGTTTGTGTGAATGATTTGTTCGTTACGTCACCTGCGCACCTGTGTGTATGTGCTAATCAGCCAGGGTAGTAAGGTAATCACGGATGAGCCAGTAAGGGAATCTAGGCTAGGAAGCCACACAGTTTTTCAACCTCAGCTGTGTAATAGTGATGGTTTTTAGATCTCATCTGTTCGTTTTTTAATCTTGCAAAGTCAGTTTTTTTGTAAGTGTTTTTAAATACATTTATACAATAAAGGATTGATTATACGACGATGGAGGACCTCATTTGTTGCAACAGCAAGAGTTGGAAATGGCTTAAGATTACCTGTAGTAGCATTTTTTTGTGGACAGATTGCCACTACACTGACCTTGCCAAACAAAATGTACAGTCCTGATCAGCAGTAAGTGCTTTCAGGGCAGAATGTGCAAAGGCAGATTTTTTAGAACCATTGTTTCTTACACAAATCAATCTTGGAGTTGATAATTGCTGTTTAATAATTTCTGACTTTCAGTTGCACACAATAGGTTTTTAAATACAATGTTCAGCCTTTGCCTTCATACCCAAATCTAAAAGAATAATGTTAAGCTGATAAATGTTACTTTCGTGGGAATAATGGGAGATTCGTTACACTTTTGGAATCATTACACTTTTAAAGCATATTTTTATGGCACCTTAACATTTTAAAAGTTTTAACATAAAGAAGGCAACACTCAAGATATATCAACATTTTAAGCCATTTTTCATGTCGTGGCAAGTATGTAACTATTAGGAAAGTCGATAAATTGTTTCAGTTGTTCACTCGAGCAAAATCATTTGCTGGCCTTTAAATTTGCTGCTTTTCTTTGTTTCAAATCATTTCTAATTTAATAGGTTATCTTTGGACAAAACAAAGCATTTGTGAAGAGCTTTACTCACAATTGTTGACAGTTCAATGACTAAACGATTACTCAAAAGAAAATCTGAATAATTTAATGGATGTTAGTTGTAGCCCTACATAACATCACAAATACAAAGCTGGATTTATCTTTAAATGTTTAAAAATAAGTAGGTCTGCTTTCAAACCTGATATCTGGTTCAAAGTACAGCCAGAAACATTTAGTTAAGGCGTAAATCTGTTAATAAAGCTATTGGCAGATACATAATGAGCGACAGGTGGTTCTGGATGTCTGGCAATTCCATTAAATTCACCAAATGGCCACGAAATCGCGCCCCTCATTGTTGCTCCAACCCCTGTGGAGGCATGGCCAGAGGAGAGCTCTACCTGTGGGAGGACCAGCATTGTGAGGAGCTCCTCAACTTCATCTGCCAATCAGGTAAAGGTTACACCTCACATCCTGCATGTGTGCACGTATTTTCCTTCACCACATTACCTTCACTGGCTGTTTCTGTCCAATAGGTGCTGAGGAGGGAGCACAAAGAGTGTATTTTGACAGCACCAACAAAGCCACAAGTCCTAAGTAAGGGTTAACAATATTCAAACATGTATTTCTAAGTTAGAAATAGCAATCTTAAATAAGGGTGCTCCGATCGATCGGTCACCGATCGGTATCGGCCGATAATGTCTTTAAATAGTTTGATCGGTGGTCTCCATAATGCCGATCAGATAGGCCGATCAGATGACGCACTACCATGGATGTATTAAGAGCGCACTACTCGTGAAAACATTTTCAACATGGAACTAAAATGGCGGCGTCCCTACATTCAGCGGTCTGGCAGTTCTACAAGGTGTCTGAACGGCGGTAGAACAGCGGTTGGCCCGCGGAACGAAGGCGGTAGGAAGACGGCTACCACTTTTAAAAAGTGGCTGCCACCGGTGGTGCGCCGGTGGTGCTCCAGCAAACGTGTTTGCGATTACGCCATTCTGACGCTTCTACTGCCTCTGGAGCACCGCTGGTGGTCCGCCGACTCATTGCTATCTGGGAAAAAGACGATACATTAGCGATTTGCAACGTGTGTACCGAGGAAATACCACGAGGCGGAAAACTCCAAAGACATTTCAACACCACCAACCTCATCAGACATTTGAAGGTTAGTCACAGAAAGGAGAATGAGGAGTTTTCAAAGTTAGCTAACGCTAAGGCAGAGCGGAGTCGTGTAGCTAGCAGCTCCGGCGCCGCTCAAACAGCTGTTTCCCCGTGTGTGTGTGTGTGTGTGTGTGTGTGTGTCGGTCCGTGTGTGTGTGTGTTGGTCCGTGTGTGTGTGTCGGTCCGTGTGTGTGTGCTGAAGAAATGTCTGCAGTGATTGAAAGGACACTTTTTAGATGTGTGACTGTTACGTAATGGCGTAATTTTCAGTTCATAAAAGTGATCGGTGATCGGTATCGGCCGATACGTCTTCCAGCAATCGGTGATCGGCCCCAAAAATCCTGATCGGAGCACCCTTAATCTTAAACTTCCTGCACTCCTTGTCTATTGGAATTTCAAGATGTTATGTTTCTACACAAAACATAGATCAGTCTCAACCATCTGGACTTATTCATTTCCATGCTCTTTATATAGGGATTGGGGTCCTTGTAATTTCATGTAACCAGTTATTGCATTTCTGCTGTGCTGCTCCTTGTGTGTTCTCTGTTAACAATAGTCCCATATTTTTAATTTTTAATATTCTGAGTTGAAATCACATTATAATTCCTAATCATTACAATATCAACATAAATAGTGTATACAAAAATGTAAACTTGCATTCCTACATTATATATGCCTCAATATGTTTTGTGTAAGATGTGTTTTATCCCTCAGTAGGCTGTACAGTACCTTGGCTGTATATTTGATTATTCTATCACTTAGGATGGTTGTGTAATGTGTAAAAGACCTTGAAGATGTGAAATGCAGAACTGAACTATGAATAGCCATGTTCACCACATCAAAGGTAGTTACATTTGCATTAAAGCAACAGAAAATGGGATACTCCTGAATATTTATTCTGTAATTGTCTGATTGACCTTGAGAGGTAGGACAGAATTAAATCATAAAATATGCAAGGTGTCTCTTTGTAGCCAGTATAAATAAAGCTGCATGATTAAATTGTTGGACTGTGTTTTATCACCCACCCATCCACCCCTTCCTCCTCACCACGCGGACCAGAGCTCTCTTATACAGCAGCAGTCAATCTGGTGTGTGCAGCAGTAAATACATGGAAACAGTACAAATTACAGTGTGTTACTTTTCGTAGCTATATGTACAAATGTATGTATGAATGGTTCATGAGAACAGCCTGCTCAGTTGCATCACTGGCAACCCTTTTTCCAGTGGGATTTAACCCTCCGGGTTCTACTGATTAACATACTATAACAGAACATCCCGAAAGGCTAAACAGCTAAACAAAGTAACACTAAATCTAAATGATATAGTGCATGCATAGTTGTAGCAGAATCCTGTTTGCTAAAGTAGTGTGTTATAGAAACTGACTTAAGATGCACGGACACACCCAGAGGCAAGGAAATTACCTGGTTCTTCTTGCCCTTCTTGCCAGGTGCTGAGACATCATCACCTTTACCCAGCACTGAAACCCCAACAAATGATACAAGATTCAATAGAAGTCATATTGGGTCAAATGCTTTCGAAACCCAATATGTCACTTTTTTTTTCTTCTTAACGTTTTTTGATAAACTAGAATCAATCAGGTAAAAAATTAAATCTCTAAATAGGCTACTTCCGACACATCGTAAGAAATGTTGTAACCCCTGTTGGACTTAAAACATTGCTCTGTTCTTTATAAAACTGAGCCTGAAACAAATGTGCATTTTACTAAACCATATGTTATTCAAGCATAGATAAGAGTTTGCCTCTATTGCAGGTAAGCATGTGTAAATAATGACATTAACGATGGATGAATTCCCTTTAGCTGATTTGATTTCAGATTCCTGGTATCATGCATGCTTGCTCACTCACACTCACATGAATAGAACAGAGCAATAGTTAGTTATTTTGTTTCAAAATTCAGGTACATACATAGCACATACAGATCAAATATAAGTGATAGAAAAACCTATATGGACATCAATAGAATGAGAATATTAAAGGACAATTATTACAACCCCAAATCAGTTGGGACAGTATGAAAAACACAAATAAAAAAAGAAAGTAGTAATTTCTAAATGTACTTTGACTTGTATTTCATTGCAGACAATGTGAACACAAAATATTTCATGTTTTGTCTGGTCAACTTAATTTCATTTGTAAATATACATCCTTTCCTGTCATTCAGACCTGCAACACATTCCAAAAAAGGTTGGGACAGGAGAAATGAAGGGCTAGTAATCAAGTAAATTGGTTAAATAATGATGTGATTTCAAACAGGTGATGTCAACAGGTGATTGTAACTATGATTTGGTACAAAAGCAGCATCCAAGAAAGGTCTAGTCCTTTAGGAGCAAAGATGGGCTGAGGATCGCCAGTTTGCCAACAAATACGTGAGAAAATTATTGAAATGTTTAAAAACAATGTTCCTCAAAGAAAGATAGGAAGACATTTGCTTATTTCACCTTCAACAGTGCATAACATAATTAAAAGATTCAAGGAATGAGGAGGAATTTCAGTGCATAAAGGACAAGGGCGCAAGCCTAAGCTGAACAACCGTGATCTCCGATCCCATAGGCAGCACTGCATCAAGAATCGTCATTCATCTATAAGCGATATCACCACATGGGCTCAGGACTACTTTGGCAAACCTTTGTCAAGTACCACAATACGTAGTTACAGGCACAAATGCCAGTTAAAACTGTACTGTGCCAAAAGGAAGCCCTATGTTAACAGTGTCCAGAAGCGCCGTCGACTTCTCTGGGCTCGGAGGCATCTGGGATGGACCATCACACAGTGGAAACATGTACTGTGGTCAGATGAATCAGTATTTCAGGTATTTTTTGGGAGAAATGGACGCTGTGTGCTCCGGACCAAAGAAGAAAAGGATCATCCAGACTGTTACCAGCAACAAGTCCAAAAGCCAGGGTCTGTCATGGTATGGGGTTGTGTCAGTGCCCTTGGTAAAGGTAACTTGCACTTCTGTGATGGCACCATTAATGCTGAAAAGTACATAGAGATTTTGGAGCACAATATGCTGCCTTCAAGAAGACATCTTTTCCAGGGACGTCCATGCATATTTCAACAAGATAATGCAAAACCACATTCTGCACACATTACAAAGTCCTGACTGCGGAGGAAGAGGATACGGGTACTTGACTGGCCTGCCTGCAGTCCCGACCTGTCTCCAATAGAGAATGTGTGGCACATTTTGAAGCGCAAAATGCGACCACGAAGACCCCGTACTGTTGCCCACCTTAAGACTTGTTTGCAGCAAGAATGGGACAAAATTACACCTGAAACACTTCATCACTTGGTGTCTTCAGTCCCTAAATGTCTTTTAAGTGTTGTGAAAAGGAATGGCAACATTACAAAGTGGTAAATGCTTTACTGTTCCAACTTTTTTTGAAATGTGTTGCAAGAACCAAACTAGGAATTTAGTTTTTTTGAAAAATAAAAACAATAAAAATCATGAGGAACACATTAAATGATGTGCTGTTGTATTGTCTGCAATGAAATACAAGTCAAAGTACATTTAGAAATCACTAGTTTCTTTTTTTATTTGTGTTTTCCATACTGTCCCAACTTTTTCTGATTTGGGGTTGTATATAAAAAAATATGTATAAGTATAAACATATTCAGTCAAAGGTTGTTGTTAGTTTTTTTTTTTTGGGGGGGGGGGGTTTCATCATTTTTTTTAAAGCGTATTACTTTTTTTGTTTTTGTTATTGTAGTGATTTTTCTCCTATGACAAATCAAATGTCTGCTGGGATTAAGGCCAATCTTTTATCACCTCTGTCTGCAGCAAGCTCCTTTTCCTCCTCTTTCCATTATCACACAATAAACACAGGGAGGCGCTGTTGAACCATTGTAGTGGATGTTCAAAACTGACTATTCCTTAACTCATTACAGCAGTCCAAACACAAACCATAGAGGTTAAATTTAGCAGTGGCATAGCAACTGTTGTGGCACAATTATGGAGAAAAAAAGCTATAAAAGACATAAGAAATAGTGAGTAATGGCAATTTAAGCCTTATGTTAAAAAGTAAGTCTCCATCACCATAATATGAACATTTCTCCATACTGGATGACATTTTAACACATGGCTTACATAGGTAATAGTGTAACATTTTAAACAAAGTATTTAATGTTCTGTCTGAGGTGACTTAAGTCCTTTTATGACAAAATGACAGATGTTGCAAAAGCAAAGTTGGTGATCTTGAGGACAATCCCCATGCCTAAGGGGATAGATAACAACTCCAACTGGGTGATTACATTGTCATAGAGTCCAAAAACTTTGTAAGAGTTTGTTACTGAATGATTCGCATACGATCAAATACTAAAACTTTACTCAGTAAAAACAAAAAGTGCTTTGGTGCCTACTGTAAAGGTGCTGTTGACAATTAGGTAATGCTAGTGCTTCGTCTATAACGTTAGCTAATTCTTGGTGGGTAACAACATCGGACACATCCACAGTCAGCCCCCAGCCAGCTAGCAGCCAGCCATTATGATTACACAGCAATCCAAACCTGGTCAGCACTTAATGCCGGTGCTAAGGACGTTAACGGCAGTTTGCTGAACAGTCGGGAAACAGACCCAGGCACCCGAGTCAGAAAAGCGGCCATTGGTGTCCCCCCCTCCCTTCGCTTTTAGCCGTCTTTACAGTTAGCTAAATGTACTCGACAAAAGGGGGATAAGGCACCAAAACGACGGATACTAATAGTGATTTAAAGATGTGGTAGCATTGGATCTGGACGGGAAGGATAACTCTGGGAGTTGGAAGGGGTGTGTCACGATTCTGCCTTCTCACTCCGCAACACAGGTTCGTGGAGCTGAGTGTCGCGGTTTCAGTTTCATATCGCATATTGTTACAGCCCTACTACTTAGCAAGTTAAAACAGAGGCTAACCCTTTCCTATGTAACTCTAGGGGAGCAGTCTAAAGTCTGAGAAAATAGCCGTGATGAAGTTAAAAGGGTGATCTCGGTTTTGGCTCGGAGACATCACATATTTAACAGAAAGCGTAAAGAAACTGGGTATATTCACGCAAGTATTGTTTTTAAAATCTACAATTTAGATGTAGCCCACTTGTATTTCCATTTAATATTACTTCGGACAAAATTGTGGTCTACTTTTGACAACATTTATTTAAAGTTACTATATGTAACTTTTAAATGTTTCTGAAAATGTGTAATGTTCCATCTGATGATCATAAATGACCTGTAACAGCAAATGAGACTGACAGTTAAAAAAACACTATTTTTATATACAACCCCAAATCAGAAAAAGTTGGGACAGTATGGAAAACACAAATAAAAAAAGAAAGTAGTGATTTCTAAATGTACTTTGACTTGTATCTCATTGCAGACAATACAACAGCACCTAATTTAATGTGTTCCTCATGATTTAAAAAAAAAAAAAAAAAGAAAAAGAATTTAAAAAAAAGTTGGAACAGTAAAGCAATTACCACTTTGTAATGTTGCCATTCCTTTTTCACAACACTTAAAAGACGTTTAGGGACTGAAGACACCAAGTGATGAAGTGTTTCAGGTGTAATTTTGTCCCATTCTTGCTGCAAACAAGTCTTAAGGTGGGCAACAGAACGGGGTCTTCCAAGCCCAGAGAAGTCGACGGCGCTTCTGGACACTGTTAACATAGGGCTTCCTTTTGGCACAGTACAGTTTTAACTGTCATTTGTGAATGTAACTATGTATTGTGGTACTTGACAAAGGTTTATCAAAGTAGTCCTGAGCCCATGTGGTGATATCACTTATAGATGAATGACGATCCTTGATGCAGTGCTGCCTGAGGGATCGGAGATCACGCTTGTTCAGCTTAGGCTTGCGCCCTTGTCCTTTACGCACTGAAATTCCTCCACATTCCTTGAATCTTTTAATTATGTTATGCACTGTTGAAGGTGAAATAAGCAAATGTCTTCCTATCTTTCTTTGAGGAACATTGTTTTTAAACATTTCAATAATTTTCTCACGTATTTGTTGGCAAACTGGTGATCCTCGGCCCATCTTTGCTCCTAAAGGACTAGACCTTTCTTGGATGCTGCTTTTGTACCAAATCATAATTACAATCACCTGTTGACATCACCTGTTTCAAATCACATCATTATTTAACCAATTTACCTGATTACTAGCCCTAAATTGCTCCTGTCCCAACCTTTTTTGGAATGTGTTGCAGGTCTGAATGACAGGAAAGGATGTATATTTACAAATGAAATTAAGTTGACCAGATAAAACATGAAATATTTTGTGTTCACATTGTCTGCAATGAAATACAAGTCAAAGTACATTTAGAAATCACTGCTTTCTTTTTTATTTGTGTTTTCCATACTGTTCCAACTTCTTCTGATTTGGGGTTGTAGTTCTTATAGTTCTTGCCCGGGTCCGAAGTTACAAAATGAATTACGGCAGGTAGATGGCACTACAGTCACACATTGAAAACAATTTGAATACCTCTTCCACACCTGACGAAAGATGGTATTGAGCTGCATTATGGGAAATTTAGGATCCAGCGTTTTGAAGCTGACCCATTCTAGGGAGTAAAAGTCATGATATCTCCACTTCTGCCACATCATTTTTAGCCATTCTTTTTAAAATGTGTCTCTTGCATGTCTACCAACGTTGTGGAAGTCCAATACTATATTGTTGGAGTAGCCCTTCAACCCTTACTTGATGGGCGGCAAAAGGGCACTTTCAGTGACCCATGAAAAGAATGTAAACTACCAACTTGATTGAGACCGTATACAACATTCAATGCTGGAGTAAAATCCACTCCACAAAAAATAAGCTGTTTGTAAAGGCAATTTGGGGTGTGTTTGTTCCCTATCTGTAAACATGGTAGTGGTTTTCTGCCATAATGAGACATTTTGGAGCATGCAGGCTACACACGTGCAGAAACAGTTATAGCAGTTATTCTGTGAGTAAGCTATTTTCAGTGATTGCACCAGCCCTTTTCATCATAATCAGCCAAATTACAAGCAGACTTAATTATCTTCCTGCTTATGAGAATAAAGAACGTGCGATCTCAACAATAAAACATCAGAGGTTTAGGCTATTTTTTGCAATTACGCCTGGGTGGGGTAAACGGCTTTTCATTGTCTATTCATTTAAGTTACTCTGGGGGGGGATACACGGAAAGTTTGAGTGCAGAGAGTGACTGTAGTGCTCTTGTTAGGTGAGAGGAGGGGAGGGGAGGGAAGGAGGGGAGGGAGGTGGGAGTGCGTGGGACTGGCGCAGACGGAGAGGGGAGGGGAAAAATGCTGTAGGAAATTCCCAGGCTGGGAAACATAGCGGAGAGTGAGAGGGAAAGACTAGAGGAGAGGACTATTTTCTTGAATAAAAAGGGGGGAAATCGCTTAAAGGAGGTAATGTAGGCTGTTTGATAACAACTGAGAGGACTCCGTTTTGTGGAGAATGCGGAGAGGAAGTAAATGCAGAAAAGGAGCTGAGGGCTATGTAGGAATTCCTGACTGAAGTCATGGTAAGTCCCCCTTTCTTAAACTATGGAGAACTCAAGTTTGTCTGGAAAATGCTAAAAGTGATCTAACTTTTCCAGTATGAAGATACACGTTTCCAAACTCCCCCAGAGACTCAACTTTAGTCCTAAAAGGCTGATAGTGTTTTCCCATGGCAACACTTTATAAGTTGTGTCTACCTTAAATTTACTTTAGATTTACTATCTATCTATCTATCTATCTATCTATCTATCTATCTATCTATCTATCTATCTATCTATCTATCTATCTATCTATCTATCTATCTATCTATCTATCTATCTATCTATCTATCTATCTATCTACCCAGGCTTCAACGTCTAAAACTCAAAACAGCTAGTATCCCTTTTAACAAAGTAAACTTTAATCATTCTCATGAAGGCATGTGTTTGATTTGGGAATAAGTTTAAACCAGCAGTTATAACTCCCAGTTTACAAAGTTGTCCAATCCCAATAGCAGCAAATTGCAATGACATGATTTAAGTAGTGTGATGTTGGTGATTTCTGTGGTTGACTTGCAGATGGAATCAAAGGCTCTCTGTTGCACCTCTAGGGATTTTTTTTTACCATCCCCACCCACTCATGGTCTGATCAGTGACATACAGAGGCGGAGAGACAGAGAGATGAGTTAGGCGGGCACATGCACACATATAAGAAGATAAATTGAATTGTGAAAAAAAAAGATTAACAAAGAAAGATTTGGATCATATTCCCGCTTCTGTTTGTCGGGCAGGGTGGAGCAGTTTGGCAGAGAGAGCAAGAGAAAAAGTGGAGAGAAAGGAAGAGCTGGAGTGGGAAAACGGAATAAAGGAGGGTAGGGTTACTTTTTTATTTTAGGAGACTTGGACAGCAGCAACGGTGGTTTTGGTGATGCCGCATTTTCCATATTGGACCTGGGAGAAAAGGGGGGAGAGAGAGAGAGAGAGAGAGAGAGAGAAAAGAGAAAGTGGGAACAAGGGATGGCATGGACTTCAGGGAAGGAAGAACATGTGCAGTACAGTTTCATCTTCCTGTTTAACCAGTTGGGAAAGTCTAGGGTGGAAAACAGCAACAGATGTACACACAAGAATACATAGTGTCACAGCAAAGTAGAGAAATGGAACATTTCCTATAACACCAGGCTCAAAGGAGCAACACCTAACAGTAACAGACCTGTATAAGCTCTAGGAGTGAACAAACAACCCTCCAAACATGTGCCCAAAGAGTAAAAACCTTTAACACATGAGGAATGTGTGCATGCATACTCGCTCATAGACAAACATGATTGCTAACACATGCACATAGGTGTTAAAATGCATCATACAGTACCGTGACACACACAGCAACCTTTGCCAAGAGTATGTGACAGAGGGTATTTCCATTCCCTCTGTCTGGTGAGCTCTGATCTTGAAACTCCAATGGGATGTACCAGTCCTCAAGTCTGGCTGGGGTGGGGGTGGGGGTGGGTTTTTTGATAAAAGTTATTGCAAACCATTCTCTGTGTTTGTTTTAACCTACTTGGAGTACCAGGCGGGTGGAGATAACAGCAGTAGAACAATCCAGGGTCAGCGATATTGTCAATCACATACATTTTTTAACTGAGTTTCCTGTGATTGTCAAGGCTCTCTGCCATAAACAGTGCATGCAGACTGAGGTTGGATACTTTTCAACGCACTATTTGCTGATTATGGCTGTTTCATTGGCATCTTTATTGGGTATCCATGCAGTTTGTTTTTTCTTGTTTAAAATTTGCAGTAAAATCCAAAATATAGCCATAACATAATCTGGAAATCATTCAATATTGAGTTAAAGGTGCTCTAAGCGATGTCACACGTTTTTTAGGTTACAACATTTTTTGTCACATACAGCAAACATCTCCTCACTATCCGCGAGCTGCCTGTCCCCTGAACACACTGTAAAAAAACGCGGTCTCTGTAGACAGCCCAGGCTCTACAAACGGCAACAAAAACAAACTGCGCCAACCTGCACCACGAAACATAACAAGCAGTGTTCCAGCCAATAACCGACAAGAAGGATTTGGGGGTGGGGGTTGGGAGGTTAGTGCGCATGCACATGAAGGGGGGTGTGGGGAGTGGAGGAGAGAGAAGCGTGAAGAGGGAAGTTAGCTAGAGGAGAGCTGTCCTAGACATTGACAACGAGCTAGCCTCCATTTTGCTTGACAATACTTGGAACGTCAACAAAAAGTGACGTCACCCAACATCGTTTAGAGCACCTTTAAAGCTGTTATCAATATTTTCAGTTGTTTCATTCATGTTTCATTTATTTTCATGTGTAACGCAACAAGTGTCAAACCCACAGAGAATTATCACCTGACTCTGTAGCTCTACGGAACATTTTAGCATCTTTCAGCTCATTGTTTTGGTTTTGAGGCCCACAACTTTGTCTGTTTTGGTTCACTCTCACAGCTCTCATCAGCTTTGTTTTTGGCCCGCAGCAGAAAGCTGTTTTAGTGGAAAAGCTCAGAAAAAAACATTCTACGCTACCTGCCCAGCACCAGGCAGCAGAGAAACACAGTCATCAACTAGCTGGTGAAAAAAATGTAACATTTAGAGCCACATCTCTCCCTCTTGGTTGTTAAATTAGACCGAATCAGAGCCAGAAGAAGGTTGCCAGAAACACTGCCACTCCAAATGAATGCTAATGTTGCTACGTGTAAGCTGGATGTGTTAAGCAATTGTTTGCTAGCACGTTCGCATGACCAATTTTCTAAGGTCATAATACGTCAGTGTTATCAGGCCGACATCTCTAAAATAATTGACAGGGCCAGAAACACAAGCATGTGATCTTACAGGTTGTAAACAAACCCTCATGTTAGTCAAAGATATTATTCAAACGGTAAAATTATCGTTGTCACTGTAATAACATGCATCACAGTTTACACAAGTACCTACAATGAGGGCTTAACAAACCAGGCCATGCTCAATTTCAGTTTTACCTCCAAATGAAGTGTTTTTTTAATGAAATGGCAAAACTGTTGGCTTGTTTACAACGGTTAGAAACGATAGTTCAAGCTACGAAAAAAAAACATCCAAGCTGTAATAAACTAGAATTGTCCTTTAAGTTTTACTCTTCACCACCCAGCTACTGTATCTTACTAGTAGCTACATCTACATTGATGTGATTGGACAATTATGCTAGCAAGCTAACATTCGGCCTAGCCTAGCAAAGCCTGAGCTAGGTTGCCTCAGGAAATGTTGCACACTCGAAGAGCAATAGCTCCAATAAATGTGACAAAATGCCGTGCTCATTTGTCACTGACAATAAATAGACAATGAATGGAGGCTGTGTGAAATCTCATCTGCTGTGAAACGTGCTTTTACCCTATTCAGCAACAGCCTGTAGCACTTAAGTAGTCTAAAGCAATCTGTAAAGACGCAGTTTGACCTACTGTGGGTTAAGTTAGATTATACAGGAGATTTAGGAGAGGAAATCACTCTCCTCTTTCTTCCTCTTCATCCTCATTCCCTTTGTCTGTCTGTCTCTTTCCTTTTCCTGTCTTCCCTCTTCTTTTCTATTCCCTCTTTCTCTGTCGGCGTCTTTCTCATTTTTGCTCCTAATCATATCATATTCTCTGAGCTCCTTTCTGCTCTAACTCTAACTGCTCTCTCTCTCTTTCTACGTCCTTCATACTGTATGGGTCTACATCTGGTTTCTATCATGGTTGCTGCTACTCTTGTTTCCCATCGATCTCTCCCACCGGTCAGCCTCCTCTCCTCCTCTTTTCTTTTCTCTTTCCCTTTTTCTGTCTGAACCCTCAGTCTCTGTAGAGCTGTCTGGTTCTCTCCATGTCTCTCTGTCATAGTGTCTTTTTCCAATCTGTTGCTCAATTCACTCACGCTTCAATAATCTGAGCTGACATAAAGAACAGTTCAAGTGCTAGCCATATTCCAAAACCACTTGAATCTTCTCAATTCTATTACCATTTTGTCTATCCTCTTTTTCTAGACATCTTTCTTTTTCTGGTTTTCCCTCTGTGCCAGATCTGTATGGAAGACTACTTTAGCTTCTTCCGTTTCAGTCTGCGTACACAAGAGAAAGACAGGAAGTCTGACGCAAGAATGACATACCCTGATTCTGTACTGTGTCCATATCTGACACAAACACAAGGATACACATTCATTCACACCGTACTGATTGTCGTCAGCGACACTCCACGTGCCGTATGAACACACACACTTTTCCAGTTACTTATTTTCCTATGCGTACAATGTCACCTGGGGGATTGTGACTGGTATTTTTGAAGACAGGACATAATGTGTTTGCAGATGTGTGTTTGTGATCTGTCACAGCAGGTAAAAATAACAAGTAACAACCACCTTGGTGTAAAAATCTTTTTACAGTAAAAAAAACAAAAACATTTCCAATTGGTGCTAAGTGCTCATATTATGCTTTTTGACTTTTCCCCTTTCCTGTATTGTGTTATATATCTTTTTGTGCACGTTATAGGTTTACAAAGTGAAAAAGCCCAAAGTCCACCCCAAAGGGACTCACCATCTCCAACAGAAAACACTGTTCACAAACTGCTCCAAACAGCTCTAACGAATGTCATGTTTCTTATTAAGCGCCTAACTCAGATCTGTTCCTCATCATCTTTCTAGTTTGGTTTCATTTGGTGATAACGTGCGTACAGCTAGTTCTCCTAAAGACATTGGCGATTGTGCTGGAAAGTCGGTATGCGGTATCGATTATGGGATGTGAAAACAAAGGCTCTATTCCATTCCATTCATGGCATCACATTATACATATGTGCAGATTTATCCAAAGTGACTTACAATAAGTAAAATCCATGAGTGCATGAGCGTTAAGTATCTGATTGAAGAGTAACTGAATTACATCTATAGTCCCCTAAAGACGAGACACCAGGTTTTTCCATGAGAGGCTCCCTTGCTTGGAGTCCGAAAGCAAATCGAATTAACAAATTTCATCTAGGCTGCTTTGTTTCATATGTGCACGTATGGGGCTGTGATCGAAAGGAAGAGTGACTAATTGCATTAGCTGGACTGGTACTGTAAGCTACAGGTTAGACAGGAGTGACCCTTTACTTACAGTAGACAAAACACATGGCATAGCTGTGTTGCAAAAAACTATTTTACTGGAAAATATGCAATATTCACATTTTTACATTGTTTTCATGATTTGGTGGAAAAGTAGCATCACTCTTTTCCCCCTCAATTAGACATCATCGCTTGTGTATTTGAGTGCTTCCAGACTGAAATTCCTTTCTTTGGATTTTAGCAGTAGAAGATCCTGCTGAAAGCTGTGTGTACAGGCATGCAAACACAGAGTCAATGCTAAGGAAATAAAATAGGGGGAAACAGTGCTGGTGGCACACAACTGGACAACCAAATATTGCTGCAGGCAAGCTCCCTACAAACAAAATGCGGTTGTGGCTACAAACTAAACTTAGCACAAAAAGTAAGGAAATATGTGTTTGGTAGATTATTTCACTGTGGTAACGATGCTTTTTGGCAATAAATCTTATACCGTTAGAAAGCCTGTTTAGCCTGTTGAACATGCATTTGTGGGATGACCAGCAGCGCTGAGTATGTGGGTTGTGCCCATGAAAAATTTGCCAACTTTTCTCTGTTCTGTTACTTACAAATGGGGCACCATTTGAAAGGGAACTAAACAGGCTTTCCAACGGTATAAGATTTATTGCCAAAAAGCATTGTTACCACAGAGAAATAATCTACACAAATTTCAAATATAAATAAGTTTATATTAACATCCTCTATTGGTCTCATAACAATTGCATTACGTATCAATTTACGCCACATTAGCGTAAAAAATTAAGACCAGAGAACCGTCGCTGCTACGTTACAAACAACGCTGTTTATACGTTACAATAACATTGTAAAAACGTCACATTTGAAAAGGTAATATAGTAACCTTACCCCAACGTTGTGGTTATGTCGGCAGACAGTCATCATACAACTTCATGAATCTGTCCGTCGTAAAGTTATAGATTTACGTTGCTGACACGTCTGCACATCTTTGTTACATTATTTACCATTCCACAATCTTGCTGATTGGTCACTTACGTACTAAACCATGGCCATGCATTTAGACTGTTGTAATTATGATCTCCATTCTATCCTACCAATGGCAGGCCATTGCTACTGTAGCTTGTCACTCATTGAGTTCAGATCTGCCAGTCGCAATGTAAACACAAATGTTCAATAACATGATGCCAATAAGTATTCCAGTGGCCATTTGGACAGCTCCCCAAACCCTAGTGGCCTATTTGTACCAACACTTAAGCAATGAACGAGTGGTTCATTGAGTTGTTGTTCTCTGGCACAAGCCACATATTTGATCCTGAGGGGCTCAGGAGGAGCCAATTGGTCTCAAATTGCAGAGTTGTTCCCATTCAACTTGCATCTGTGAGACACTGTTGAAAGGACAGAGGCATTGTACACAACTCTATTGGCATTTAAAGTCAGTCTGATGACACATAGAGCTGTGCCTTTGAGAAAACACACCAAAAGACATTAGTGTCCACTGCCATGTTTTAGTATTTGCTTTAATATAGTGCTGTGGTGAATTAACTCAAGTCTTGTGGGATGCTTTAAAAAGGGCTTTAGTCAAAGAGGAAGTGCCTGCTGGCTAGCCTTGCAATCCCCTGAACCCCCCTGCTGTGCTTTTACTAGACTCAATATGTTCTGTCAGTGAGCCAGAAGGCTGTTTAAACCTCTTTTACAACCATGACACCTATTACAACATGCCCTCTGACAGGCTGTTGTTTACCACAGTCTACACAATGAGACACCTCCTCCTGTATACGTGATGTAATCGTCTTTACATGAACTTTAATATGAATGACTTTACTTTTTAAAACGATACAACATTTGTGTTCTGTTATAGAGAATAGGTTATAGAGTGTGTACTTTACATACAGTAAGACTTTAAAGCTTCAAGTATTTGCTAAAGTTATGTTTTTGAAAATAAGTTACATATATTAAATATATACAAATCTATAAATACATTTAAATACAAGATGAATATTTTTCAACGTAGTGATAAACTTGTGTCAAATGTGAAACGGTGCAGTGAGGGGTGTTTTTCTGCCTTGTTTTAATGTAATGACTCTTAAGAGGGTTACTTACCTGGAAACTCGTCTGATATGGCACCCATCTGGCAAAGTTGTCACTTGTTTTTAGATAAATAAGAATGATTGGACAATGTATATCCTTTGAATAAGAGCATTTTATCTGTGGCTTCCAAAAGTTTGTTTACTAAAAAGCCAACAGACTAACATGACCTTAAAGATGCTCTGCTTCTGGGAAATTGAGCTGCGTTCAGAAACATTCATGTAAGTTGTGTCATTTGTTATTTTCCAAATTGCTGTATTTTCTCCCATCCAAAATTCTCTGTTACCGTGGAAAAATAAAGCTGCATGAATTTGATACCCCGGCAGTGGCACTCTGCTGTTGGTGCCATAAGGGCTGAAGTCACAGTTGAAAATCTTTCTTTGCAGCCAGGAGAGTGGATAGGAAACAGAACCTAACATCTCCTGTAAGTGACCCTGAGCAACCTCAACAGAGCAGGTCTTCAGCAAGTTATACAGTAGATCTGTTGTGGGGTTTTGAGGTGTCTTGCTCTGTTTATAAGTCTCAGATTTTCTCCTTCAGTCCCCCCAGTGACTTTTTTTCTTCTGTTCCACGCTACAACTGCTTGTTCTCTCCTGTGCCTGCATTTGCATTTCCTCCCTGTCTCTTTCAGACTTGGGTCAAAACACAATTGCAAATAAGTCTTTACATTTGTTTCAACCTTAGTTTGAATAACTGATTTGCTGAATTTATTTTTGTCAGGGCATTTCAGGCAAAGTTGCGCAATTGGAAAACTACAGTACTCTTGTTTGTAATACTCATTCTATCCTCCTCTGTGGCTAACCCCAAACCCTCTGCGTCCACAAAACAAAACCCAAAAATAATTTTTAATACAGTTGAACCTAGGTCTTCTTCCATAAACCCCCACACCACCACCAGCTCATTCCCTCCTGGCCCCTCTTTCGCTAGCAACTCTTTTCTTTTTTCCAAACACTCTGTCCTCCCATTCTGAGTTTTCTGCCCATTGCTTTCCATCCATCCCCTCGGTTGTCATTCAGCACAATATGCCGTCTGTTGAAGAGAATCTCAACGTAATTGTTGTCAGATGACATTCAGAGAGTCGGATGGAGGTGAGACAGAAAGTTGGGTAAAAAAAAAAAGAAAAAGAAAGATGAGATGAGAAAAAAAGAGAGCAGGGAGCAAATTGAGGAAGAGAAGCAGATGGGAGGTTTGACAGGAAATGTGAAGGGAGGGAGAAAGAAAGAGAGAAGTCGGAAAAGAGAGAGAAAAAAGTTGCAGGTTACTATGCCAACGGTCCATGTAGAAAAATAAACACTACGTGTTGCGTGCTCTGCTCTGTCACCCTCCACCTCACAGGCCGGCCCAGTGTTCTAATGTGTATGTGTGCATGCAACTGTGCATGCATGTATGGTGTGTGTGTGTGTGTGTGTGTGTGTGTGCGTGCGTGCGTGTGCATGTGTGTGTAGGGAGTTAACATATTGCAGTGGTTTGACTACATTTACTGGGCCTTGGAGGAAATGTTTGACACAGGAAGTTAAAAGTAGAATATGTGTGTATATTTGTCTGTGTGTGTCAGCAAAAAGCGAGACAACCCGGCTGTTAAACACAAACACAGACATTCAAGTTGATTCAGTGTCCGGTCATGGATTAACCCTTTCTTACCACCTTTGGCTCTCTCAGGGTTCGGAGGCAATGGAGGACTGTGTACAGGGGGCGCTCTCATCGCTTTATCCTCCCTTTGAGAGCACGGCACCACCCCTCCTCTCCCAGGTACTTCTCACAAGCACGCACACACACACACACACACACACACACACACACACACACACACACACACACACACACACACACACACACACACACACACACAGACACACACCTTTATTCCAGTCTCACATCTTTTCAGCAATAAACAGGGGATTATAAATAATGCAGATTCAATTAAATGATAAGGCAAAGTTGGAGTAAGTGGGCAAGGCGATGTCATGTGCAGATAACACTGCTTGCCCTAGATATAAACTGCTGCTAGAAGCCAACACAAACAACATCTAGCCAGCTGGTCAATTATGGCCAAACCCTTTTCCTCCAACCAGCACCATTACATGACTTGTTTCACCAAAAGCTGTACACTATTTCTGCTTTTAAGTCATAAGATTTAAAGAGCAGTCAGCTGGGCAAAAAATGGCAATCTCTTACAGGTGCATTGTGGGAACTTTTTGAAGGCTCTAATATCTCCAACTTAGTATTACAGAGTGCCACAGTCACATTTTGTTTTCAGTTCTTTTAGCTTTGTTTCCATATGAACCAGTGGACTAAGGGGCCTTTGAAGTAAATCTTTTGAGCCATTTTCCGTTAGCATTTATGGTAATTTGGTAATTGGTTTGTTCTAAGTTGCCATGTAGCTTCAAATCAAATTTCTTGTTGCTATGGAAAAAGCTGCTTAATGACTTCATGAACGAGGATGGATATAATGAAGCAGCCTTTCGGATTACATGCTGTCTGGGTTGAGGAAATTCCTCCGCTCTTGAGCAAATGCATTTCAAAATCCATTTGATACACTCAAAAAATGCATGCAGCTTTAGCTGAAACAAAGGGTGCTCTTAGTTCACGAGAAGCTGGCATTCTGAACGTGAAAGGTTTTCCCCTGACATGAATGGTATGTCATTTTGTTTCATGCATCTAATCACCAAATCCACTCAATACAACTGCATTCACTATGCCTTTTTCCTACTCGTTCAGGTCTTTTCAGTGCTGGAGTCGACCTATCAACACGACAGTCTTCGCTACCTCCTGGACTACTTCGTTCCTGCCAAGCACCTTCTGCACAAACTCCAGCAGCACGCCTGCGTGAGTTCCAAATTGCAAACACTTCAGATGAGAACACACACGTAGTTGTATAATCAGCAGCAGAATCTACTGTTAAATACAAAAAGTATAATGTGACAATTCTGTCAACTGTTAGCTTTTTGATTCATTTTTAAAACAAATCCAATTCATGTCACAAGTGTTCATATGACTTGTTACTTGTTTCTAAGTCTTTTCAGGGCAAGTCAAAGTCATTTGGCAAAAGTCCAAATCAAGTTCCAGGTCTCAGAAATGAAAGACTCAAGTCCTAAAGGGCAAGTCCAAGTGAGGCCAAAGGTTTTCAGAACATTTTGGGGGGCAAGTCCAAGTCTTGCCACAGCAAGTCTCAAGTCAAGCGTTGTTTTCAAGTCAAGTCTCAAGTCAGTCCAGACCAGTCTCAACCCTTGTGTTGTCTTCCCGTCAACCATGTAACTTTTTGTTTTTCTGGGGCAAAATTTAAAATTAAAACTTTTTTTCCAACGTTCTGGTCGTCTTTTTTGACACATTTGTTACTTTCCCCAATGTTTTTGTCACTTATTTGCAGACATTTTTTAAGCTTTTCCTTTTTTCTAAGCTTGTTTTGACATTTTTGTTTTTTTTCAATGTTCTTTTTTCATTTATACTATAAAGTTGAATCCAACACCCGAATTCAATGAAAGTAGTGAACTGATCATTTACTTTACTTGTGAAGAGCATTGTATGGAATGATCCACGTTATTTCTTTTTAACAATTTTGGTTAAAAGAAACCCAAATTTCTGATATAGAAACTTTTTGAAAATGGGTCAAATTTGAGGGTTAAAGTCTCAAATACTAAAAGACAAGTCCAAGTAAGTTTATACGTTTTAATAAGATGTTGATCAGAGGCGGAGTGGCAATCGGGAGAGTTGGGACGGTAGTGTTTCGAGGCCGCGAGGGACGGTCTGATAATAGCTATACATTGCAAGTTCTTAGCAACACCATCTGGTGGCCGCTGCCCGGCTGCTGCCCGGCTGCTGCCCACTGGTCAAACTGTGCAGCCTCTGCTCAACCTGTACGATTATTTCAATACAAACACAGGCTAATCAGAAACGGTCAGTGAGCGGCCCCTCCCCAAATGGCATAGCCCTGGTTGGCCTATTTAGTTTAGTTTAGTTTATTTGTTTATTTGAGCAGTAACATTCTGCTCAAAGGGAGTGGGCAGAAGCAAAAGAGCTTATAAGCGCCCACCCCCCCTATGACGTTTCTTCGTCATGTTTGGAAGTCTATTGGTAACGTTAACAGACAGTGTGTGCGTCTAATGATGGAAAGCCAACAAAGAAAAGGGAAAGACTCAAAAGGAAAAAAAGGGATTGTGTTGCCGTGCTGTGTGTTGTTCATTTATTCACCAGCCGAACATTCATCTCCCAAATCCAAGGCAAGTCACAACTCTTCATATGAGCATTATTATTGGGATCATTACTTGGAATTTGGCACGTAAAAACTTCACTTGAATGATATTGCTCAATTGTCAAATCAAGTTAAGTCAAGTGAGCTAAGACTCACATCAGTCAGATCCATGCCAATCTCAGGTCTTTATTTTTGTGCCCTGAATCTACCCATTCTTTTTCATCTGTGGTTCGGTTCATTAGGTCATTCATAAATAACATGCGGGAAAATTCCAACGGAACTTCTGGAAGTAAACAAAGAGAGGAAGCAAAGCCAGCAGACAACACGTCACTTTTGCAAGTCCTACTATGGAGAGACAACTGCATGGGTTGACTGTAGCCCTGGTCATCATAGCACAGCGCAGCTGACTACGGCAGCTGGTTTAGCCCAAAAATGTGCAGTTCTTTCAGCAGTTGGGTCTGTTCGAGGTCGGATCATGTTTTCACCACAAACGAACAGCTCCGGAGTTCGTATGGAAGCATACCAAGACCACCTCTTCAAGGCGGTCTCGGTATGCTTGTTTGGTCTGTTTTTGGTGCACATCTGAGTGTGAATGCTGCATTCACACCTGCCCAAACGAACCGCACCAGGGGAGAAAATGAACTCTAGTGCGATTCGGCCGAACTAAATGAGGCAGGGGTTAAAGGCCCCTACGTGTCAAGTCTTCAGCCTAGTATCACAGTACCTTGTGGCATGAAGACACCAGTGCAAAGAAAAGTTCAAGGCTTTTATAATTCAACACATGTGTGACCCTATATCAGTTACCCATTACACTGTGGAGGGTCGAGTCTGCTCTAAAACTGTAGCTGGCCAGTAAAATTAGTGAAAGTGGCTGCTGCAGATATTTGACATTTACCAGCGGCTGTGATCCGCAGACAAAAGAGGTTGTTTCCTGCCTTGGAAGCACTGAATCAATAGAGATTAATGAAATACACTGAAATAAAGCATACATTAAAGCGCTCTGGTTTTAATTTTCAGACTCCCACATGCATGCATAAAAGCGAACGCATGGAAATAGTATGATAGATGATAGGATACACTGTGCGAACACGTGCAACTTCCACTTTCTGCGTCACAAGCACAAAACAAGATAAACAAATGAAATGCAACATTTACTTAAAACGTTTTGAGTTTTATACTGAACAGCATTCATTTTATTTTACTTTCCAACACACACCCACACACATACACACACACACACACACACACACACACACACACACACACACACACACACACACACACACACACACACACACACACACACACACACACACACTGTTTAGCACTAGCTCGGAGGCCAGGAACGGTCTCATATTTCCCGTTTACAGTTTTTCTAAACTTGCACACACACACAACCACACACACACACACACACACACACACACACACACACACACACACACACACACACACACACACACACACACACACACACACACACACACACACACACACACACAGGCATTGTGAGCAAACTATGTTTTCGTTGTCACTGAGTGGAGCTGCCTGGGACGGGAGTTAGACTGTGAGTCATGACAATAATTCCTTCCATATGTGAGTGTGTTACCGCTGTGAGAGAAAGAAAGAGAGAGTGAGTAACAGAGAAGCGGTGGGAGTCGAAGGAGAGAATGAACATGGCTTTCATTCACCATGCCTGCATGCTTGCACGCATGCGTCCGAAAAAAAGAGAAGATGCTGGAGGTTGCACACTATAGTAGACTGATTGAGGAATTTTTGTCAAACGGGAGGTGCGGAAGAAGGAGCAAACACTGGGGTACTTTAAGGCAGAAGTCGGAGGAGGGAGGAGGGCCAGAGGACACAGGGAGTTACAGAATGTGGACTGACTCAAAACAGGCAAACTTTTTAAGAGAGGAAAAGTCACACATGGTTTTTAATGCTAATATCCACCATGACAGACTTTTGCTTGCCCCGAACTTTGCCACAGCAGAAGAACAGGCAAGAAGAGAGACTTGAAGGGAATAAATTGAATAAGAGGTAGATGTAGAAAAGGAAAGATGGAGGAGAGGTTGAATAAGGAATATAATTTGATCACGTCTCGTGAGTCTGGAGGGCACAAAGGAGGGAGGGAGCAGCCCCAAGTCAGTCGATTAGACGTGACCGGGAACAGCAGAGAGATATTTAATAAGTCAGACTGCAAGAGGGAGGATATAGATCGGACACAGGATCGATTAAGGTGGGAATAGCATTTGGAATAAGGTGTTGTTTTTCTAAACAAATCAGCTGAGTGCAGGGGATCACACTCAGGGCCTTCTCTCCTACTCTAAATTCAGAATTCTTTAGTCATTATTTTATTGGTACCCATAGGTAAACTAGGTTTACAGAGGCTGAACATCCTTAAAATTATGTAGACCACCACATAACATTCAACAGACAAAACATTAAAACACATATAAACAGACAGTAGAACATGGATAAAAAAGAAGAAGAAAAAAAACAGTACATGACCAAAGTGCTTGTGCGTTTCATGCAAGTAATTCTACAGTTTGTTCAACAGAGTGATTGCCGCTGGGACAAAACTGTTTTTAAATCTTGTAGTTCTGCAACCAGGATACGGAATTCCCTATTCAGAGGGTGTAGGCTATCTTTTAAGATGGCCATAGCTATCTGCTGTAGTTATTTAGCACACAGGGATGTGGGTTGCAGCTGGGACTCACCAGTCAGCTTACTTGACCATTTTACAATTTGATTTAGGCGATTCTTGTACTTAACAGAAACACACCCGAACCATGACACTAGTCGT
Organism: Gymnocephalus cernua; assembly: GCA_023631565.1. Classification (NCBI taxonomy): domain Eukaryota; kingdom Metazoa; phylum Chordata; class Actinopteri; order Perciformes; family Percidae; genus Gymnocephalus; species Gymnocephalus cernua. The sequence continues at coordinate 20,522,118 of CM042445.1, forward strand.
TTAGTGTGCTAGATTTAGATTGATTTCCCAGTATTACAGATCTACTTGATGTATTTTCCGCTAATGAAACAGTGGACTGTTTTAACAGTGGCTGGCTGTTGTGAAGAGTTGGTCATCTGCATGTTTCTGTCTGACACTAACTCTCTACAGCTTTCCAGAGTCTTCTCAACGTGTCATGCCAGCCAAGCGGTTTTACACTTTAGAAAACACAGTCACATGTCTGACATTTGTATATGGTGCTGGCGTTTGGCCAGTTGAGCCAGTGAATAGTGTTGACTGGTGTGGTATCAGTTCTAGAAATTCGACTCATCTGAATGTCAAACAAAACAATGCAGAACTGGCTCATGTGGGCTGTGGTTTGTGGAATGGAAGAGCAGATTGTGCGTGAGCATTAAATAGGATATTTTGTGACAAGAGGGGAGAGTTCCAAATGGCAAAGAGTCCATTGCATAACCAAAAGAGGTATAGAGAGAAGATTTGGCAAGCAAGATTTCATTTCATGCAGATGATGGTTTAATTTTTAATTTATACATACTTCCTTTCTTCTCCCCCTTGTCATCACAGTCTCAGTACCTTGGCTGCTTGTTCCTTCACTCCGGCTGGCCTCTGTGTTTAGGGGAGAAAGTGGTCATACAGCTGTCCACCCTGGACTGGAGGATCCTGCGCAGTAATGACTTCTACCTGCAGGTGGTGCCCTTCTCGACGCGCTGCCCCCGTCTGGCCTTAAAATGTCTGGCCCCTGGGGGGCGCACCGTTCAGGAAATCTTGGTACCCGAGTCACAGCACCCCCTTGTGTTCACCGCTGAGTGGCTGCACAGCATCAACAAAGAACGGGGCTACAAGAGAGAAGGTAAGGAAAGGACGACCTGTACTTCTTTTGACATTTCGTTCTTTCATTTTGTTTCTGATAATAGATTCTTACTGTTATTTGTTTTTTTCAGGTTAAGTTCTTAATGTTAAGGTCTCCAACAAGGTTTTTCTCAAGGTATAAGCCAGGTTTTTAGGGAAAATAATTAGCTCTTGCAGCTTAGCCAGTAATAATGACTAGGAAGAAGACTACACTTAAAGGTCCTATGACATGCTGCTTTTTGGATGCTTTTATATAGACCTTAGTGGTCCCCTAATACTGTATCTGAAGTCTCTTTCCTGAAATTCAGCCTTGGTGCAGAATTACAGCCACTAGAGCCAGTCCCACAATGAGCTTTCCTTAGGATGTACCATTTCTGTGTCTGTAGCTAATGAGGAGGAGAGAGGGGTGGGGGGGGGGGGGCAAGGTGGAGGGTGGGGGTGTGGCCTTGACCAACTACCATGATTCGCTTGTTTGCAAACCATGATGTCTCTCTCTTTCTCATGGGTTGGCCAAATTCTCTGGGTGGGCAAAGCAGAGAAAGGGGAGGTAACCTTTCCCCTTATGACATCATCAAGGGAAGATTCCAGATCAGTCCATCTGAGCTTTCATTTTCTCAAAGGCAGAGCAGGATACCCAGGGCTCGGTTTTCACCTATCGACTAGCCACTGGGGGACCATAGGCAGGCTGGGGGAACTCATATTAATGTTAAAAAACCTCATAAAGTGAAATTTTCATGCCATGGGACGTTTAAATCAGGCAAAGTAAAACGTGGCTAGAAGAGGCAGGTTTTTATCATGGATGTCATGTGGAAGGCCAACAAGAGAACGGAGAGATATATGGGTGTCATAAAGTAAGGAGGCACAAGTTTAAACCTTTTCCACTTATGTTGGTGTCTTTTTTTAAGAATACCCTCAATAAAATATAAATGTGACATTAAGTTAGTTCTCTTTAATCTTTTCATAGTTGGAGGAGGACTTGACACTTGCCTGGTCAGTACATGTGATGGTGTCATTCGACTTCCGTGGAAGGAGGTTGTCTACCCAAAATTCATCCATGACCCTTCTGAGGAGCTGGGCCTAATGTCCAACCACGAAGGCCCCACATCCAACCGCCTGCCCAGTGAGGGGGGCAGCAGCCTCGGGGGCTGGGGTGGCTCATCGTCCGGAGAACTGGACTCCTGGTCCTGGGATGAGGAGGAAGATGATGGTTTACCACCAGACGGCTTGGCCTCTGAGCCTGCACTTCCCCGGCGAAGGCGCAGCGAAGATGGGCTCGGGCGGACAGCGAGGCACCCTCAGCTGGACGGGGACTATGTGGAGCTGTTGGAGCCCAGAGTGGGTCCTGATGGAGGGGTTGACACGAGGCAGAGGTATCTGGAGATGCATGGAATTTGTAAGACGAAGACTTTGCCTCTGTGCAGGAGAGGTAAAGCTATCAAACTCCGGAAGGGGAGAGCTTGGGGATATGGGAGACTGGAAGGGTCAGGAAGCTTTCGTGCTGCCCTTGGTGCCAAAAGAGACGTAGTTACCTCAAAAGGTGACATTTTACCACCTCGGCCTCCACCAGTAGTCACTGAACCTGGCAGAGGGAGGCGGTCTTACTCCTCTTCTGTCCACGACTCTGATGAAGGAGACAAAACAAGCAGAGACTCTGAGGGCCCGGAAAGCCACCGGCTTTATTTTGATGGCCTTTTCAAAGAGAGGAGACCCGGTGTGGGCAAGGAAAGAGATAGCAACGGCCTCACGCAGCTGTGCAGAGACAATCACAAAGGTAAAGACTCTGAGAGTGGCGACAGCTTTGTCGCAAACGAAATTCATGACTTGACGAACCACAAAATCGGGCACGTTATAGAGGACCACTCAGATCATGGATCTCATTCAGACTCTGTTTTCGAGGATACAGATAAACCACTGAGCGGAGACAGTGATGCCACAACCCCAACATCAGACGCACCAGAGAGACCATTCACTGGAGTTTTACAAAGTGGAGAAATTACCAACAGTGGGTCTAAAATGAAGAACTCGTCAAACTCAAAGGTGACAGAGGAAAGGGATGACAGGAAGACGGAGGACAGAGTTTGTCCCAGAGGAAAGGAAGTTAAAACTGCAGGATTCAGGGCGCCAAGGTACAGATTTATTTCTAATGGGCACTCTTTATTTGTTTTCATTTTCACACTTCCATATGAAAGTACAGATCAGTAGCACTTTGGTGCAAACTCTGCGCACAACGTACAGGTTTTGGGACTTACACACATATAGGCCTGACACCAGTGGTACAAAAGACACCCTCCTAAACCATTCTAAAGGACAGCACGTCTGAACAAAGTCATTTCTAAAGTGATTCAAATTATTAACTGTCTTTTGTACCTCATCAGTGCCTTCCTGTGCTTTGTCTTTAGGAGGAAAAGGAAGGGAAAGGGGGCCAAAGGTAGGGCTAGGTCTGGTGGTCGTACACACCAGAAGGGATCAAAACACCAGGGTAAAGCTGCTCAACCAAGTCCCACCACCTGCTCTGCTTTGACAAAGCTGCCAACCACAGAGGAGAACCAAAGAAAACAGGCAGACGAACCTGACGGAGTGCCCCCTTCAATTAATGAAGGGACAGAGGACACGAGGAAAAGCAGTGCAGGTCTGAGGGAAATTGAATGTTAATGCATGAGCATTAGATCCTAAAACTCCTAAAATACCCCATAGAATATTTTCTCTAACTTTTATATCCCTCAACAGAAAACGAAGCCGAATCTTTGCCTGTCTGCAATGGCCAATCAGGCACATCCTTACTAAACCACTCTAATGAGGAGGCAGGGTCAGGAGAGACATGTCCGGACCAAATAAATGCTGTTACATCTAAAGTGCCTCCCCTGCTTAGGGAGCTGGACACAGAGCTCCTGCAGTCAGGGAAGCTAAAGTTGACAGGCAAGTTTATTTCAGGCCTGTATTTTTCCTATGCTTATGCTATGCTGTCATTGTTGTTGTTCGTTGTTGTCCAGCACACATAGGTGGGCTAGTAGGTCTTAACTGCTAATCGCCCAATTAACAACATTCTGCATCAAAAATTTTCTTTTCAGAGCATAACTCAGATGTGAACATACGTACATCATACACATACACTGTTAGATTCGGTGTGACTTGAAATATCATTGGGATACCAATAACTCCAATGTTTATTATAAATGGATCCATAAATCCACTTGAAAAAAAACACACATTATAATTCAGATATTGTCTCATAATCTGGTCTGAAAGTTCTTTGGTATTAAAAATGATCCAGTCATGTGTATCTTTACATTTTATGATTACAGTGCATAATGATAACAGTAACTGCTAACAGATAATTTGGCATCTAATTTTATGGTGCAAATTTGATAAACTGAAAACAAATATATGCTAAAAAACAGAGCTCAAGGTGTAGCACACAACAAACTAACAAACCTACTTTACTAACTTCATGGCAATATTGTATTTCCAAAGCATTATGGGAACTGTAACTGAACATGATTATTCCAAATAAAAGTGGATGACACTGACAACCTTACAGTCTATGATGCTTACCGACCACAGGTACAGTGGACAGGCTGGGACGCGCCCTGGTTGTCACAGAGATGGATGCATCAGAGGAGAGCTTCTCTGAGGAGGAGATGGCCTGGGTCTTGGCCTGCTACCACAGAATCACTCGGTAAGTCTGCATTCTTCCTACTCCAATCAGACAATGAATCCAGAGATATATTTCAGTAATAGTTTGTTTCAGACATCCCTTCACGATAGGTGTCTATATATCACCAGGGAATTAAGGCTTTTAAAATTTAGCACACCTTACAATGCACATTATCCCCTTTCATACCATAAACTGTTGTCTCTGATTTACCCTCTGCTTTCACACTCTCTAAAACACATGTCTGTACTTGCATATCTTAAAATCTATGAATAGCTAGTTCTCTGATGTTTATATTTGGGCTTGTGCCACTTGTTTCTTGTCATGCCGCTCATTTACAAAGCTATTCGGCTTGACTTGGTATTTGCTGACTTTGCCAAATGCAGCAAAAGGTGGAGCTAAGAATATGCAGCATGTGCAAGAAAGCAGAAAAAAAACCTAACAATTCAATGTCAATTTAACAAACTTCTTTGTGCTTGCCCATTTGCCTAGCACATTCTCCAGTCGTCTGTTGCTCACAGCAAGTTTGGGAATAAATTATATAAAGTTTAATTTATGTTAAATACAGATAACCCCCTAACTGTCCCCAAGAAAGTACTATAATTGGTATGCATCTTATGATTTCATTTCTGAAGAGTAGACATCATTCATCTTTATTTTTTAACACTGCAAGTGTCTCATTTTAAAAATCTTCTGTATTAACTACTGCTCCCGTTTAAACCCTACATTCACCCCTCATCTCTCCATCCATCCTCATCAGGCCTGCAGCCAAAGAAAAGGGTCTCACGGTATTAATGGACTGCAGACGCTCTCCACCCTCCACCCTCGGCATCTCTGCTCTTAAATTGTTCCAGGTGAGACAGAAAAGAAACGTTGTTTAGCCAAATGTGCTAAATGTTTGCTTGTGTTGCTCTAATTTGCCTGCAGATGTGATGAAGTAGCTCAAACACATGTGTTTCTGAGTGTGTTTTTTGTGTGTTCCAGGTGTTGGTTCCTGGCGGCCTTGGATCTGTTCTGGTTTTGGTGGAAGAGCAGCAGGAGTCCGTTTCTCATAACGTAGAAGGAGCAGAGGTAACCTCATGCGAATCACATGTTTACAGTTTATGATCCCACACACACAGCAGTACAGCAGTACCTGTCTGCCATCTCCATGGTAGAGTTTAGACGAACTTGCTCTGCGGGCACGCACGCACGCACGCACACACACACACACACACACACACACGGCATATAGTTGTTAATTTCCTATTGGTTGGTTCAGTTAGTTTTATTTCTTTTATTTGCACGTCTAAGCTTTAAAACACAGGTAGCACACCCACAAGAAACTTAATAAGTAACAATAAAATTATGTTAAAACCACAATGACAAAGTATGAAAACATTAGCAAAATGTTCCTAAACCTCCATTGGCCATCATAACAGCAGGGATAACTGCTCACATGTGAAATGCTAAATATTCAAAAGCGAATAACATTTCATACTCCATGCTTTGTTTTCATCCCTTGCTAAAATGTGATGAATGTCAAATGCAAACGTAGCTGGATTGCGCATTCACGTTGGTCTTGAATCTAAATGAACCTTATTTCCATACATTTGGCACATAGAGTTTGCAAAGAGCTCTTATTTTACAGCTCAATTCAGCTCATTGCTTTGCATTGATCAGCAGAGATCTTTCTTTCACACACGCATGAGAAAACTTGTCTTGCCACGTGGTTTGTATTTCACCTTGGCAGCTTTATAAGAACTTTGCATGTTAAATGGAAACACTGCCCCAAAAACATGTTAACAGCTGTTGGAGCTGCAGCGCACATTCCTCAGTCCATTTTGTTGTTTGGTTGTAATTATTTGTATTCCTGCTGATATATTAACAAATGGAGATGATGCAAGTGTAATTAGAGAACTTTCATTTTAAGGAAGCTGAAAATAGGCCATCAGAATCAGGAAGGGAGAGTGTTAATCTGTTGCCACGACTGCAAAATATAAACATCTTATTTAAGTCTAAATTAAATAGAGATATATATTTCAAAGACTAAACCTCTTAGATAAGAGTTTATATGCTCAAGGCTACAGCACGATCTTCTCATAAGATGCATTTTTGGCCAACTTTTTTTAAAATATCTCTATTTTTTTAAACATTCTTTTTCTCAAAAAAAGCGTTTGTTGCTGTAATTTTCTTTTCCTGCCCTTATCTTCTCTTACCCTCTCCTGTGTTGTCCAGATCCACATGGTGCGAGGAACAGGGGTCCTTCAGCAATATGTTGACAAGCAACAGCTGCCCAAAGAGATGGACGGAGACTTCACCCACTGTCACTCAGACTGGCTGGCCTTCAGACTAGTGAGAATCTGCTGCTGTTTGTCTGTTTCAATAAACTCATATCATTTTCCTTATAATTGTCCCCCTAAATCTCTACATAGTTTCAGTTCTATGCACAAAACTGAAGCAGACTGATTTATTGACCTGAGCATGGCTTTAAGTGGTCTTGAGGAAATTGAGCGGGAAATGATCACTTCAGGCATTTAAGATTCATATCTTTGCAAAATTATTCAGATTTATTTTTTTTGGTATGAATTTAGACCATTCTAACACAGAGTGCTTGTTGCAGCCCTGCAGTCTGAGTCTTATATACAGTAGATATATAGATCGAGAGTAGCTTTCAATATACAGTATCACAGCTGGAGACTTCATACCAGTGTCAATTTTAGTGTGAAAATCTGCCATTGGTTCTAGCACATTACACGTTGTCATTGCTGCTGAGTTTAGTGCACCTCAAGTTTAAAATATTACCACGAAGGTGAGGGAGTGGAGTGGGAGAAGGAGAAGTTTGGAGAGGAGGAATGACAGATTAGAGGATGTTGGCTGGAAAGAGCGATTGTTCGGTGGTGGTCGATGATTTTTAAGATTCCTGATGAACTGGGTGTGGAGGAGTGCTTGAGGGCTCTTAATGGCTTTTCCCCAGACAGTTTATGTTGCTTTATCCAAACAGACGAAACCATTTTCCTGTCCTCTGCACTTTCTCTGACCTCTCTCATTGGAAAGAAAAGAAAGAAGGCATTTCATGCAATTTTATAAACTAACCTGCGTCTGCTTTACTTACTATTTGTGTCTTGTCTTAATGTGATGGAACAAGTGAAATGTTAATCTCAAAGTCAATCATTCCGCTCCTACTTTTCCCCCCCCTTCAGAGTCTGGAGAGTCTGACAGAGCGTTGTGAGAGCGCCCTCGCGCTCCTCGGAGAAGCACTGCGGTCTATGGACACTGAGCCAATGCCAGACAACATCAAGGTACAGACGTTGGGTAACATGGGGTGCTTTTTTTCAGTGTATCAGTGATTTGATGACGTGACCCTTGTTATGTGGCTGACAGCGAATTATCCACAGACACAATAAAAAGCACATTGTTCTTCTTCAGGCTGTTCCTCTGAGCATTGACAAACACAGACAGCTGATGGCGAGCGTCCTGGCCGACCAACGCTTAACAGAACCTCAGCAAAGGGGCGGGGCCTGGCTGGCGGGACTGGCCAATAGTGCAACTGGACTGGCCCAGAAGTCACCAGACTGCAGGTAGAAGGCTAATTCAGTGTGCCGATGTGCTGCAATAGCAATATCAAGTTTAAACAGAGTTTATCCTCTTATCATGGAGCTTCTTTACTGTATGCTGTGTCAAACAGCAGATTTACTGTTAGACAGTGTTATTCGGATGTGCACCAAGTAGTAGGCACACTGTCAACATTTCTTCATTTTTCTAGTTTCTTATATTGTACTAGAAATATGGTGCTTTTGTGGTCCCTTTCTGTTGTCATATTTTCTTTTTTTGTCTCCTTTTTGCACATTGAAAATTACCAGTCAGTGAATGTATCTCCAAACAAGGAATTGATCAATATCATGAAAATAAGTGAAATAGTGTATATTATTCAGTATATGCACTGTTATACTGTATTAAAAGATTAGAAGTCTACACTCTACACTGCACATTATTTAGAGTAGCAACGCATGTATCTGCATATACTTCCTCTTGTTATGATGCTAATGAGACTGTATACTGCTAGAATATACATTAGACACAGGCCTATTAAAGTAGGACTATTTTAAATATAAATATGTAATTCAAATTGGGTAAATACTCAGAAGTGCAGACGCAATGTACACAAGCAGCTTGGTCCCGAGGGGCAGAGAAGGGATCTTCATGTCCTTTGCCTTTTTCCAGTTCTTGTATTTGATTGAGGGATTTTTTTTTTGTCATAGATTAAAAATACTCTGCATCGTGAAAACAGAGTTGCTTGTTTTCAGCCAAACAAATGAAAGCCAGCCGGAGGAGAAAAGGAATGTGAACTGAACATCAAATGGAGGACAGAGCGATGCAGCTTGTTTGTGCCCGACTAGAGCTTAAAGATGATCTAAAGACTGCTGCAGTTGTAGCTGTTGTTCTCATCCAGTAATGAGTTTTGGCTCAGTCTGCACAAAAATGAGGCCACATACAAGTATAGGCTGATTGCTGAATCCTTTTTTTGCATGACAGTTGGTCTGCAAGGCGTACTTGTTTTTCATAACATCATTTCTACCAGCCCAAACTGTGTGAAGAAAAAACTCGCTCTTGCGTATGAGTGATTGCTTGGTGAGTTTTTAAAAAAAACTTTTGTCTCATCAGGGCTGCTCTTGCAGCAACCTCTAAACTCTACGACAGCGTGGATGACGCCCTCCATCGGCTTGTCCGATTGTCCAACCAGAGAGGTCGGGACCTGGAAGCTCTGGGACGACTAGCGGGGCTGGTGGACAAACTGGAAAAGGTGCGCCTGAGGGAGGACGAGTGTGGTTTTGTTCTCATTTCACAAACTATAGCAGACTGTTTTGCTGCCAGCTCTCACGTCTCCTGAATCTCTGAATCTGAAAGAAACTATTGTATAAACCAGCCGTTGTGGGCATAGGTGTAATTTACTGGGGGGAGAGTCAGAACTGGTCTTTTTTTTTTTTTTTTTTTTTGGCGCTTTTCCTAAATTTGTTTGTGCGTTTTCTGGCATTTGTCAGTTTTTTCACCATTTTTTGTCGAGGTTTTCGTCTCTTTTTTTCTCGACATTTTTGTATTTTTTCAAGTTTTTTTTCTGCAAATTTTTTCGATGTTTTTGAATCTTTTTTTTCTAATTTTTTTGTCTTTTTTTTCGAGGTCTATACATGCAGACAACACCCAGGACCTCCCTACATAGTTGGAGATCTTAACCCCCCCAATGTTGAACCCAAAGTTAGATTAAAGTTGCCGTTTTAAGCATCATTGCACTGTACATGAAGGATTTTCACTGCTTTAACTTTGCCCGTCCTCCCTCCTCTCTACTGTTCCCACCAGGGATTGGATGGAAACTCCCTGATTTGCTGTTTTGTGTTTTCTCGAAGATATGCTTCTTATCACTCTACTCCCTAGATACAACATGTACAATGCAACACAGTATACTGGGTTAAAAAAAAAGGATGTGATGACCATCTTCTCTCTCACCCCTATATCTTTCCGCTTCATGTAAAATCCTCCGCTCCTCTGCAGTGTTTCACTTCCCTCGTCTCTCTGTTTGTCCTCCATGGAGAGTGAATGTCCTGTGTCCTCCTCTCACCCCTCTCTCCCTATCTCTCTTATGCCCCAGTGTGATAAGGAGATTGAGCAAGTACAGTCACAGCTGGAAGACTACAAGGACCCTCCGCTGTCCCTCAGCAGACTCTCGCTCAAACAGCAGAAATTCAAGACATTCAGAGAAACAGCCAATGTAAGTGTTGCTCTTCATTTCTTGGTACAGTATTTGTTAAAAAAACAACTTTTGTACGGCAGACATACATTTGTATACATAACACATAGTATATGAGAGAGTATACTATTTCAATGTACACTTTGCTCACAATCACAGCGTGATTCTTAAAATTAAAGCCACAATGTGTAGGATTTTAAAAGTCCCTGACTTTGGCGCCATTCGGTGGTAGAATCAAGAATGACACGTAGACATATAGACTGCACCAGTTTTCACCAGGATTGTCTCTCCATAAAAAGTTATCCCATCAGAATAATAATAAGTATAAAACGACATAAAACTAAAGGTTGTGTCGGTGTACACACTTTCAAACCAGTTTGATATTAAAGCAAAACACTGGACCGGACCGCTGTACTGAATCTTACCACTAGGTGTCACACTTGGTGCAGGCTAATGCTAGTTGATATTCGCAAATTTTAGATACACATTGATGTATAACTGATATTACTTGCGCTACTGTTACTCGTTTTAGCTGTTACCATTATCCCGTAATTCCCGCATGTTGTCAAAGTGGATGCTGTTTAGCAAATGATGCATAGGATTTAACTGGAAATATTACATGAACAACAATATGAAATTGCTTTGTTTTTTTTGTTTACCATCCCTGTTTAGACAAAGGAAGTGTATCGCACAACATACTAAAAAGCAAGGTTATGTTCATTATGTTCTAGATTGATTTTTTTGTAGTTTTTTAGATGCCAGTGTGATGAACGTGTTTTTATCCCTTCTGGAACAGAAATTAGCTCTCTATATGGAGCTGCTCCAATGTCGTAGAAGAGTTAATAGCTAAAAATGTAAAATGTAAACAGATGTGATATGAGCCCCCTTTGCTGTTCAGCGGTATATTTGGATCATTCTTGTGGATACAGACTAATGTAGACGTTTTGTGGGCATGTTTCCAGCAGAAGCAGCTATTATTCCATTCATGATTTCCAAAGTGTATCTTGTCAATCCTCTACAGTAAACACGTTAGGGTTTTTCCAGGCAAAGACCTCACAGTGGATCTCCCTGAATCCTTTAGGAACTGCACAGCGAGACTCTGTCAGTGCTCAGCAATTTGGAGGGCTGGTGCGAGTTGGACTGGGCAGGCCTAAGCGACGTCCAGATCCGACTTCCTCCGGTCAGGGAGAAACTGAGAGACATGTCCCACTGTCTGTCTGACTGCTGGACCACCCTGGATAACACACAGAGGCTGCTGTCCACACTGACCGAGGTAACGCAGCAAAGGAAGCCATCCGTTATGCACACAGGAAGTTATGATCACACATTGAAGGGCAAATAAGAGTCATCTTTTCTTTCCTGTCTCATGTGCAGGCCACCCAGTGGTGTGAGGTGGTCTTCTCCACCTCCTCCTCCCCCTCTTCCTCTTCTTCCACCTGCCCTCTTGCCTCTCTCCCCCCGATCCCCCCGTCCCGTTTCCAGGACGCTCGTTCCTTAGCCATAGAGCTGGGCGGCGGGGCGCTCCTGGATCTCTGGACCCAGACGGTGGAGCGCTACCAGCGGACCGTAGCGCAGGTTAAACCTCGCTTCCTCCAGCCTGACAGGGTCCAGAATCAGGGCCAGGTGAGGCCAAAGACGCCGTCTGCCACCAGCCTGTGGGACCTGATGGGTTCTGAGGGAGAGGGTGACTTGGGACTGGGAGCTGGAGGAGGCGATTTGGGGCTGCAGTCCTGGGGATCTCTGGCATCGCTGTTCAGGCCGCAGACCTGCTCCACGCTGAAGATAGGAGAGGAGAAAGGGAATAAGAAAGAGGGAACAGGGGGAGGAGGAGCAGGCGGAGCTGGAGGAGGGAAGTTCCTGCAGAACCTTCTGAATCCTGCAAAGAAGAGTGTGAGTTTGTGCTTCATTTTGGATTGATTATCTGTTGTGTCTGCTCATCCATTTGTCATGTTAAGGGCCAAATTTACAGGAAATGAGTAGTCCTTTAAGTATTTTCAACCATGTCCCTCAACTTTCAGCCCACGGAAGCCCCGCTCCCTCCCAAGCCCCCCAGGAAGCGGCACCCAAGCTTTGACCTCCAGGCTCTTCTGGCTCCCCGCAGAGGCATGGCTACTCCTAAACCTGAGTCCCCAGTGGGTGGGGCGAGCCGCAACTCCCCCATGTCCTGGCTGGGGAGACGGACGGCAGCTGACCCAGTAATTACCACTAGCATGGCTGCAGCCATCCCTGGATGGGGCAGAGGAGGAGGAGGAGGAGGAGGGGTGTTAATTCGAGGGGTGGAGGTCAGCAGCAAGGAGGTGGTGGACCACACGGGGTCGCCACGGCAACACGTGCTGCTAAGCAGGACTGAGAGGGAGACAGGGTCAGATAGGGCCGGATCAACTGCACAGAGGTGTGTTTGTTTTTCCCCTTTTTTTATTTCTATATAATGTCTTCCTTGTGTGTATTTTTCAGTGTCGGAACTTGAACATGAGAAAAGTTGGCTGAGAGATCCAAAACAAGACCAAGATTATAAATTACATTAACAACAGGCCAGGCTAACATGAAAGGGAGAAGTGATTCATCCTTGTTGGGACCAAGTTTCAGAACGATGTTATCAGTCAGCATGCAATCTCAGATCATTTGTTCATTACTAACTGTTTGATCTCTGGCCATTGCTTATTGCTGTCTTCACTCCCACTTCCTCTTCCCTCCCGCTACTCCTCTTTCTCCCACGGTTGTTTGCGCTTTTGCAAATGTATTCATCCATTTCCTTGCACTCCTTAATCATTTCCTTGCTTCTCTCTTTCTCCCGCAGTAAGCTGTACCTGCTGTGGTGTCGGATGCTGAGTTCAGAGAGGCAGTATGTGGCCGTCCTGAAGGGGGTAGAAGAGACATACCTCCCCTTACTGGAGCTCTCAGACACCCCAGCCTCCATCAGGGGGAAGGCAGACACCCTCTTCCCCATCTGGGCCAGCCTCAGCACCTTTCACTCGCAGAACCTACTCCCTGCCATGGAGGGCGCCCTTGTGCAGAGCTTGTTGCAACAGGACTGCTTCAGCAAATATGTAAGTTCAGGAATGTAGTTAAAAAATCTGGGCTTTATTTATGTTGTTTTAGCCATCACTATCAGCTACTGGAACCCAGACTTGTGACTTGCAACCCCTCATCACAGCTCGCATAGATCCCCTGTATAAGAATGGTGTGGCCCATTCAGATTCATCCTTGGGCCCCTTGGGTGGTCCTGACCCCCAGGTTGGATACCAGAGATTGCAGAGCCTTCTTATTTTTTTATGTACTAGTATTTAGAAAGTATTATCAAACCGAACAAAGTATAAGATGAACATTGTTAAAAAAAAATCTTTAAACGACTGATTTGTAGTCTTACAGGAAATCCCCTTATTAAAGTACATGTTAAAATGGCAGTTGAATGCATCACTTCTTGTGCATCAGAAGATTTTGTGGAGAAATACATACATCTGTACAATTTTTGTTTTTATAAAAGGATGTTTGTGACTTTACATTTACCAGAATTTATCCAAATAAAAGTTCAGATGAGCACTTTTCAAAACAGTATAGTTATAATTTGCAGTATAGTTATAATTTGCTTCTTTAATTGATTGATCAGATTAAAGGCAATTAAAAAAAATGTAGAAATTTGTCTTTACATAACTTCCCCTAAAATTCTCTGTTTCTTTTGTCCACATCTTTTTCTCACACAGCGGGAGCAGTTCCTGCAGTACTCCCACTTCATCAGGAGTAAACCAGAACTGGACTCTCCGCTGGTCACACAGGCTGCCGACTTCTTTAAGGTAAGAGTCATCATCATTTAGCTGCGGTCCGATTAAATCCTTGAATCTCTAAAACCCAGTGGTGTAGTCTACGTGATACGCAGGTATACGCAGTATACCCACTAAGAATGCTCCAGGATTTCCATATACCCACTTAAAAATGCCCAATGACCCGCAACAACATACTTTCCATTATATTTTTGATATATTTTGAATTGTCATCTGTGTTTTCCCTTCGCATAGGCTAAATAAAGGTATTTCCACCGTAAGTTGGTGCAAAAAATTCTATCAGATTGCAGGAAATGAAGTCTGTGACGCTCAAAATTTCCCTGGGGGAGGACACCCAGACATCCCACTATGGTATGTCCAGTGTGATCCATGTATTTATATAGTACAGTATACCCGCTAAAATACATTAGACTACACCGCTGCTAAAACATCCAACTTATTGTGCACACAGAGATTTCAGCAGAAGTGTTTGAATCTGAGTTTAACAAGCTTTTCCTCCCTGCTTTTCTACTGTCAACTCATTTCAGTAAACATATTTTCAGTTAAGCCCAGACACGGCAGGGAAAAACACAGTTTTTAATGTGTCAATTTGGAGATTTTGGGCTAATTTGTATTCCTATTAAATATTCCGAAGGTTTTCGCAGAGGGGTTGGTTCATATATCATCCATAGCTGGATTATAGAACATATTATACCTACAAATGAAGCAAAATTAGATTTTTGGATGTATGGAGTGATAAAAAGAGATATCCAAAAACCCTCAAAGTCAAAAACCTATGACTCTAACATGCCAACCAAATGAAACAAGAATGTTGAGCCTGGCTTTATCCAATGTTTAGATTTCTGCTCTGAAAATCTATGCAAATTAGCCCACTTGTTTTTAAAATAGATAAAGCATCATAGACATATTTGTAAGTAATCAACTGGGAACGTTTCAGGGTGAAATGTGCCTGTAGTGTCATGATCACACATTCCTGAATCTACACATAAGAGTGTCAGGGTCATAACATTTTTTATTTGGTTTATCTTCTTTTTGTTTAGAAAATCTCTTAAACCACAATGTAAGAACCTCATTATTATACATATATACATCACAAGCACAAAGCAATTAAAGTTGCTTTTTTCAACGGTTGCTGCAATTAAAAAATGAGCTGTATATACAGTAGTAAAGCTAATTACATGTTTAATGTACACTAGAAAAGCCAATTAAAGGCGGATTATAGGGAAAGTCATTTGAGCTTGCAAGCTACAATTAACTAAAACTAATACATCGACGGCATCGTACGATTACTAAGAGGACTTTACAAGGAAAGATCACAGTGCTTAAGATCTTATTCAAGTTGTCAAGTGTTTGATAAAGGAGCATTTCTAAGAAACCACCAGCAGGGGGCGCTGTGAGCTCAAGTCACATTCCACAGCAGCTTTAAAACACATTGTGGATTATGGCTGCATGAGGGTTTACGGTTATAGTGATGGACGCGATGATGGCGATCGTTTTGGGGATGGTAGTGATGATTGTTATGAGGATGAAGACACGCTTTCTGTGATCAGCGGAAACGCAGAAGGACAATGGGATTTCACTAGGAAAGCAACAGATTGACATGTCTTTGTGTTTGCACTGTGTTTGTATTTTTTCGACCAATATTGAGTGTAAAATCAAGTTATTTGAAGATATATTGGCCAAAACAATAATGATCCTGATTACACAAGTCTCATGTGGTAATTGTAGCAGACCAAATGAGATTTTTCACCACAAATAGAGTGATTTTGGTTTGTGGATTTAGTTTTTTTACATTGGTTTTTCTTTTTTCTTTACATAGATACATTTTTTTACAACATTATACATTGTGATGTGTAATGTTTTTATTATTTATTATTTATGTTGTGAAATAACAATCTTCTAATGTAGTGTCATTTCTAACAAAAAAACGGACAAAACTTTCACAGGTTTTCCGTTGCCATTACACATTATAATATGTGTTTCACATGCAATAACTTACTTCCACATGCACATTTTCTTCATTTACACAAAGGACATTTTTAAAATTTGACATTCTTCCAAAATATATAGAGCCCTATATAATGTGTTAGACTTGCTAGACCCTCCTCTGCAGCGCTGTAGAGGAAGGTCTGGCAAAGCAAGACTAGATGGCAAAAATCAAACACATTTTCTCTCATCTGACCTCTGTCTGTTTTCTCTGCCTGTGCAATGCATTATGGTAAATAAATGTAGGTTTTTGAGCATATATCGTAAACTACTTTTTAGGTTGCACTGTGGGGTAATTGTTTTGTGGTGTATAAGGTGTCTTATAGTCTGAATATGACACTGAGACACCATAAGAGACAACTCAGTGTAACTTTTGCTTTTCCTACAACTCCCCTCTTCTCTTCCCTGTCCTGCAGTCCAAACTCCCCCCAGCCTCCCCCCTATCCCCCCTGTCCTTCCCTCACTGTCTCCAGGCTCCCACTCAGAGGCTGGAGCAGTACTGCGAGGCCTTAGAGGAGCTGGGAGGGATAAACCCCGCCTCCGACTCCGCCCTCTCCATCCTGAGGCACGCCCAACAGCATGGCGAGGACCTTAGGGCCAGTGACCTCATCGTCGGATGTCCGGTGAGAACGCCTGTCCCAGTTTATGACTGTGCAACTGTAAATCAAGTCCCACTTTCTTTTCTCAGAGGGAAAGAAACTAACTCATCCTGATGAGGTCAGGCAGTTAGAAGAGATAGAATTTCGAACGCTTTTATTGCTTGAGTTAATTATATACTGTTTTTTTGTATGTTAAAAAAGGGAGTTTATTAGTATTTATTAAAATAGGATAATTTTAGGTAATATATGTTTAAAATGTACTCCAAGTGCATAGTCAGGAGTTCATTTGCATTTTCTCCAATTTCTTTCTACTACTGGAAGAAGGTCACTTAGCTCATCACAAGACGAGGTTTATTGTGAACCACAGTGATGACTACATTCTTGCGTGAGTGTGTGTACAATCCAGGAAATTTAAAACAAATAAAATCATGAAATTGTCTCCTGCTCAGAACACAAATAGGGGAATGCAGCAAATAAAAGAAAGGAATGTGGGGGGAAGAGGTGGAGTTTTTATCGACAGCTAGGAATACACTTCAACTCTGGCAGTAGTTATGGAGCGGATAAAAAAGAAAAACCTAGCCTCTAAAAAAAACCTTTTAACCCTAGAAAACACCACATCCATTTGCCCCATGCTGTGCTCCTCTGACACAGCAGAATCATTCAGAGCTAGTCGTGATTAACGTTTGACCCCCCCCCCCCCCCCCCTCCCACACACACACACACACACACACACACACACACACACACACACACACACACACACACACACACACACACTATTCTCTCCTCCCCCTTTCGAGCTAGGGGAGATTATAGCAGCACAAACACTCCCATTGAGCTACTTCAAATCACATTGTAAAAGCACTCCAGGTGAAAAAAAACGTAAGTGCAGGTGTGTGTATGGGTGGGTGTGTATGTGGGTGTTCATAGTGTGAGTGAAGCATCAGTTATATCATGACACACATCTCTAGAGGTTTAAAAATAATGGCTCTGCGTGACAGGTTGCTGGTATATTATTAGTCCTTTTAATTTTATTGGCAGAGCACTTACGGTTGAGAAAATGTTCACCCTACGTATCGCTTACGTCGCCCTGTTTTCAAGTCTAGTACTAAGTCCTTAAGGAGCGTTACGTAAGATTTGACTTTTATCAACCTCTATCTGCCTCTGTTAGGAGCTGCAAAACATCACAAAGTCCTTTGACCCGGTAATTGAACATGAACAATAAAGTCCCATTTTCACAAAAGATGTGAGTCAGCTGGCCAATCAGAGCAAAGATCCAAGAGACAGACGCATCCTTGTGAAGAGGGAATTCAGTATGTCACCATGCAAGGCACTGTAATTATGATACTGCTTTGTCCTTTGCTTTATTGACTCAAGAATAAGGCTTTTCATTCTTTGTAGCAGAAACGTCTCTCAACTCCAAATCCAAATTTTGAGTAGGTTAAGGAGAGAATTTGCTCGGAAAAAGTGAACAGGCAAGAAAGTGACTATTTAAAGCCTAAAATGAGTTAATAACCCTGTGAAGACTTTCAGATTCAGTTATTTCTTTTTTGAGCTACGGAGCAACAAAATGTGTGCGCACTAGCCCTTTAAAATGTTCCAAAGAGTCTGAGATTATTCACTTGTTTCCGAAGCAGTTTGTTTTAAGAATCTGCCTTCTTTTGATATTTTGTTTCTTGCTTCGAGATAATAAAATGAAAAAAAAAAGTAAAAAATTTCAACCCACTGGCAAGAAAAAAACAAACTCAAGTCAAGGCGAAATGGCCTCTTAAGATTATTAAGATGGTATCTTTTGCAGATTAAAGCCCTGGGCCTGGGCCTCAGGCCAAGATAAGTGCATCCTAACGTGTGTATGTGTGTGTGTGTGTTTTATGTGTGATTTCAGATCCCAGTGGCGGAGCGCGGCGAGCTGGTACGGCAGGGCGAGCTGACAGCGTGCGGGGGGGCTCGCAGGAAGCGGGCAGGTGTGAGAAATGTTTTCCTCTACCAGCACGTCGTCATCTTCACCAAACAGAAGAGCCCCAGCCCGGGACGCACCGCCTACAGCTACAAACACAGCATCAAGGTACAGTACACGCATCACGCGCACACACACACACACACACACACACACACACACACACACACACACACACACACACACACACACACACACACACACACACACACACACACACACACACACACACACACACACTCTGTTACTCGCTTTCTCTCTTCTCTCTCTGTATTTCACACACACATAATCATTCCCTTCTGTGTTTGAAGAGTTTTGAGGATAAACCTCCTTCTGTACAAATCAAATTGAAGGCAAGCTAAGAAGCCGAGTTAGTTACAATTTCACTTTTATTTGACTTTTTTAATCCAATTATTTTAGTCCTTAGACAGTTTAGTCCTCTCTCTTTCCTTCTATTTTTTTCTCAGTCCTCTTGACTCTATGTTTATCCTCTTCTCCCTGCAGACCAGTGAGATGGGTCTGACTCAGAGCGTGGGTGGGGAGGGAGTGAAGTTTGAAGTTTGGGTCCGACAGGCTCCTCGAACCAGAGACTGCATCACGCTGCAAGCCAAGGACAGGGAAGACAAGGCAGCCTGGACTCATGACATTGCCCATCTGCTGTGGACACACGCCATCAACAACACAGGTACAGTCTGACCTTTGACCTCAGAGGTCTCAACTTTAGCCTCTCAGACATATTTAGAAAACCTTAAAGGTCCCACACCATGCTCATTTTCAGATTCATACTTGTATTTTGGGTTTCTACTAGAACATGTTTACATGCTGTTTAAAATACACATTATTGTATACTCATACTGTCTGTCTGAATCTACCTGTATACTGTATCTGAAACGCTCTGTTTTAGATTCTGTCGCTTTAAGCTAAAAAAATGTGCGCTCTGATTGGTCAGTGTTTAGGGGTCTTCAGCATCTGCGCTCTCGGAGTCTCCGCCCCATCATTGCAGCCGGTGAATGACTGTAACGGCACTGTAGCAGCACTTTCTACCTATATAAAGTATAGTTGTGACATCACAACCGTACGGTCCTCATGGCTCATTTAAAGGCACAGTTTTTGAATACGGGCTGTGTGCATTTCTTGCTAGATTGCGCGTTTTGATACTTTCACAGTATTTATACAACACCTAGACCCGCTTTATTCAAATAATGTGCAATAACCCACACTGCATATCACACTGTATATAAACCATACTTATTGTTTCATATAGTGTCTCAACTGTGCACCTTACCCCCATTTCGCTTGAGGCTAGAAAGCGCAAGGCCACATTAGCCGCTACTAGCATAACACACTCGAAGCTCCGACTAAACTGTCAGCGTTCGAGTTGCATTGTGGGTAATGTAGGCGCCAGGTTTTGACAAGAAAAAAGAAAGCATGGAATAAAAACACTGCCAAAGTAAGTTGTCAACTCAAATGCAATAATAAATTGACTTTGCAACATTTTGTTTTCAAATTGTCCATAATTTTGTCACTCATACATCGATCTTGATCTTTTATCTCATTAAATCACCCGACACAATCCCAGCATACACTGAGTGTAAAGCAGGAAAACATCCTGAACAAATGGCCAGTCCAATGCAAAGTTAGGGTGTGAGCCACTTTCCCATTTTTCATCCTGAATCAGAACATTGTGGACATCTGAAATGATGGCCCCAAAACATGTGCAGGGGGTCATTTTAGTCCGGAATCTTTCAGATTTTTTTGGACATGGACTCACAATTCTGATTCCTCTCTGTGTAACTTTATCTGGCTTCTCTACTTTCCTATGATTAGAGAACACTATCAGCACCAGCCCAATCTGCTGTTTGATTGTTGCTTATTTATTTATGCCCAGCTTTCCAAGCACTGCTGGCTATTGCATGTCACATATCCACCTCCTCGTATCCATAAAACCTTGAGTCTCAGGATCGCTTCCTGTACTTGGTTCAGATTACAATATGACACTTGATAAAATGCTTTGCAGCTGACATTAAAAAAAGGGGCTGACATATTTTAACTTAGTGTTCAAACAGCATTGTTCCCATGTTTCCAAACCATAAACAAACTGTCTTTTCATTGATAGACGAGTTCTTCCCTTACCCTGTTACACCGTATTACACCAGTCCCTTAAAAAATATAAATATTCAGTCGTTTTACTGCAATGTGCTTTACATAAGAACATCTTGCAAACGCAGTTGAGTACATTATGTGATTTCTGTATGAAAATATTTTGTTTTCTGGCTTTTTAAAAAGCTTTTTTTTTTTTTTGTCCTCCTTAATCTTCCAGAGTTGTGTCTGAAGGAATCACTCTGCATGGGAATTTCCAGTAAGCTGCTGCTGGACGCGACAGGAACTCAAGGCTCAGAACTGGACTCCATCTACAGTCTCAATGACAGAGGTAGGCTCAAAAGAAGTCTACATCCACGACGTTGCAGGATTGCTCTTGTTCTGCCGGAAATTCCTGGCGGATGTCACTTTTTTCGGATGTCTAATTACCTTTCACTTTCTTTGTGTTGTAATTTTAAAATCTAGTCAATTTACAAGGACTATGGTTCACTGCTCCTCAGATCTCTGCAGGGTAAATCCAGACAGCTAGCTAGACTATCTGTCCAATCTGAGTTTTCTGTTGCACGACTAAAACAACGTACACACGTTCCACCAAAACAAGTTCCTTCCCGAGGCTATTTTGCAGAGACACCGTGGCTGCGCTTGACGCTTAGCGCCGCCCAAGATGATTGTGATTGGTTTAAAGAAAAGCCAATAAACCAGAGCACGTTTTTCTCCCATCCAGGGAATGCTGTGTGGACTGGCCAGACCCTCCTCCGCAGCGCTGTGGAGGAAGGTCTGGCAATGCATGACTAGCTCAAAAGGGAATACATCTGCAACGCTTCTTCTGTACGTGTGGGATGCTGCAGGTACTAGGAGCACTGTGCTCGTAGGGGAGCTGCACAGGGAGAAAAGCATTTGCATCAAATAATTGAAATGAACTGGTATCTACAGGTAGATCACTAAAGACTCAGCACTTAATCTTACAGAGAATGTGCTCATGTTTTGGGAAAACGCAAGTAATACACATCAAATAGCAATTCAGTGTGGAGTCTTAATTTGAAACCCTGCAGTTTCTCTTCTCACCTTACAAATAAAAAAAGTCTAAGCCATTTTTCAGTTCAAACTGTGGCTTCAGGAAGTCGGTCAGTTTTATGTGACCAGAACGGGTTACTGGATTGTTCAAATTTGCTTTCTGAGCTGAGAGTGATGTGGCCCTGAGATTACAGACGGGAAACTGGGTTTTTCTCCTCAAGTGACAATGTAATAACGCGGTACATGTTTTTTTTCAATCTGGCGCCCTCGGGCTATTCTATGAATTTTTGATATTTGACTCACACTGAGAAATTTTGAAGAGCTCTGACATGCCTGCAGAGAATATGTAGCTCTGTCGAAAAGCACCTTTTACTTGTGCTGTGATAAAATCCCATCACAACCTTCAGTCCTGTGTCTCCCTTAGACTGTGGCTTTGTTGTGCTTCCTGTATTCATAAACCCCCCCCCCCAAAAAAAAAACAAAAACAACTAGTAGGTTACTAGCCAACTAGCTACTGCCAATGGGGCACTGTTGAAACAACTATTGCAGATTTACATTGCAGTTCTTGTATTTTTCTCAATATGGTATGGATGTGTCTGTGTGTGTGTGTGTGTGTGTGCGTGCGGATTCATCCTCTGGGGAGCGTGAATGTCATTTTATTTATTTATTTATTGTTATTTTTAACAAGTAGTAGTCTGTAAGATATATTTAGTGACATATTATGTACACAAAAAACAGACCAGAAAAACAGAACGGAACATAGTGATAATAAGACAACATACAATAACATAAAAAAAATCCAAAATAAATAAAAAGACAAGATAGAAAAAAATAGTAAGCTATCTGATATGCTATTGTAATAAAAAAAAAAAAACTTGCAGGGCCGAGAGAGCTGTATGCGAGCGTGGCCAATGATGACATTTTACTTTCCATGGAACAGCATAGGGCTGCTACTAACGATTATTTTCATAGTCGATTAATCTGTTGATTATTTTCTCGATTATTCGATTAGTTGTTTGGTCTATAAAATGTCAGAAAATGGTGAAAAATGTGGATCAGTGTTTCCCAAAAGCCTAAGATGACATCCTCAAAAATCTTGTTTTGTCCACAACTCAAAGATATTCAGTTTACTGTCAGAGGAGAGAAGAAACTAGAACATTCACATTTAAGAAGCTGGGATCAGAGAATTTTTATTTTGTCTTAAAAAAATTACTCAAACCGACTAATCGATTATCAAAATAGTTGGCGATTAATTTAAAAGTTGACAACTGATCGATTAATCGATTAATCTTTGCAGCTCTAGAACAGCGAGTCATTTGATTTTCTCTTTAATATGGCTAAGAAAGGGATTCCATACTTAATTAAACGTCTTTGTGGAGCACATTTATTTTCTCTAGTACTGTAGAAGTATATGAAAATGAAAAATACTGAATTACAAAGTAAAAGTCCAGAATAAAAAAATAAAATAAAGAATATTAGCAAATGTACTTAAAGTATCAAAAATAAAAGTATAAAGTAGCATAAAATTTAGTAAAGTACAAGTATCCCAGACTGTACTGTACTTGAGTATTTACATATAATTCATTGTTCAAAAATGTAATAAGGAGTTTGACCTGTACATAAGTGGCCAAATACTGAGCTATCCAATGAGTGGCTACAATGCAGTTTGATTACAGAAATCCTCTCAGCAATCTAAACCATCAGTCTAAACATGGGTTCAATGTTCAGGCAGCGATATGAATTAAGAGAATAAAAATGAGTAAGAGATACTGAAAAATGATCTCGCTCCTACTACAATACTTAGCAACATTAGCACACTGCGCCTACACATAGAGCCAGCAACAGGTTCACAACAGCTCCCTGCTGAATAGTCAAAGTATAATCAGAACTCCATCTGAAAAACGAGGGAATTACCAGTAGATTCAAATTCCAACATATGAAAGGGTGGAGTTCCCCTTTAAGAAACGAGATCCTGCCCACAGTGTTAAAAGTGAAATGAAACCGCACAAACTGAAATATAATTCTTCAGATTCCAGACCCACTATCCGGTCCCCCAAAGGCCACTGTTGCCTGACAGCCAAAGTGATTTTTTTTCTTCTTTTTTCATTCATTGCTCGGTGTAATGCACACACTGCTCACCAGGTGTCTCATTGAGTGCAGCAGCTCAGGATTTCAATGCATGAATTGTCCTCTGGGACAGAACGCTGTTAGAAATTCATTGAACAGGATGAGAAAAAAATGCCTTTTCTCCCTGACTCCTCTCTCTTTGTCTCTCCCACACCCAGTCTCTCCTAAACCCAGTTTCATATCAAGACACGGTGATTTTGTTTGCATTATTAAAGTACATACACACAATGCCTAATGTAAATGGCAAAGAATCCATGCATGCAAATCAAGCCTGAATGCAGGATGATATCAGTAGTTGATATTTGACCCACTACCTGGAGCAAAAAAGAGAGAAAAATACATATTTTAAGTGTCTAACACCTGCTAGATATACCGCATTTTGGTGCTATCTGTTAACCTATAACCACCTCTCTCTCTCTCTCTCTCTCTCTCTCCCTCTCTCTCTCTCTCTCTCTCAGTCCACAGTAGCTGCTCAGACTCCTCCTCTGTCGGCAGTCAGAAGGAGGGGGGATCCCCGGCATCTGGTAGGGACCCCAGGAGAAGCTCCGGATCAACAAGTTACTCCCAGGTGGGGTCACAGTGTACCCGCATACAGTAACACACAATCCAGTGAATGCAAAGTGGAAGAAAAGTTTTTATTTTTTTTTTTATTTTATTTGCTGTAATGACTCAACACTTCACCATGGTTAAATATAGATTCAAAATGTGAGGAATG
The DNA here is from genome assembly GCA_023631565.1 of Gymnocephalus cernua. Taxonomy (NCBI): domain Eukaryota; kingdom Metazoa; phylum Chordata; class Actinopteri; order Perciformes; family Percidae; genus Gymnocephalus; species Gymnocephalus cernua. The sequence goes on from CM042445.1 coordinate 20,546,618, forward strand.
TGAAGTGGAACTGCAGGCTCTTTTCTAAATATCATTTTTTTTAGGAACCTGCATTTGGCCAAAAAAGTCCCTGATATGACTTTCTAAAGGACCGGGAACTACCCGGGCGGAATTTGCAACACTGAACATGGTCAAAGACAAGCCTTGAGACTGCTAATGAGTACAGCATTCTTTCAAACCATGTACTGGTTGTCACTGGGATCAGTTCAGTCAGCCAACTCACATAGAATGGATTTCATTATGTGAATGTAGAATATGTGCAGCATTGATATTTGGCATCAAGGCTCTGATTTTTGATGATATTACTGTCCCTTGCAGGGGAATGTAGAATCAGAGCCTACAGGTGAATGCTGGGGTGGAGAGCGGTTTATGAAGGGCTGTATGTATGAACAGCAGCCACAACAGAATAATAATAATAATAATAATAATAAGAATAATAAGAATAAGAATAAGAATAAGAATAAGAATAAGAATAAGAATAAGAATGTTTATTTGATATGGCACCTTTTACAGGCAAAGTTACAAAGTGCTTCACATGATAAACATTTGTAAAAATACAGTAAGATCCAACAGAAAATCAGCAAGGAAAAAAGCATTTCCTTTCGTGCTATTGGCGGGTTTAACACAATGACGATAGAGAAGCGACCAAGCAGCTTTTTACATTCAACATGGCGGCCACCGAAGCGCAGCACTCTATGACAGCAACCCGTTGATGCCGCTGTCGCTGCTACGTCACCCAGATCGTTGGTCTGATTGGTTGAAGGACTATCCAATTGCGTTCAGAGTCATTTGAACTATGCCCGTTGAGAGAAAATACAGAGCGCACTCCCCAGACTAATGTTCAATCTTAAAAGATTGCCAGACTAGGGACCACCAGTAATCCCTGGTTAGAAGACCTGAGGGACCTGTTAGTAGTGTACGGATAGAGCAGGTCTGAAATATAAACAGGTGCCTGACCATGCAAAGCTTTATAAGTCAGAACAAGAACTTTAAATTGGATCCTGAACTTAATCGGAAGCCAATGTAATGAGTATAAAATAGGAGTGACATCCTGCTGGACCTGGTCAACAGCCTTGCAGCAGAGTTCTGGACCAGTTGTAGACGGTCCTGGGACGACTTGCTGAGACAAGTGAAAATGGAGTTGCAGTAGGCCTAATCAAGCCGGGATGATATAAAACCATGAATGATCATCTCAAGCTCGGAATGCGAAACAACAGCTCAGAAGCGGTGAATAGACAGCCTTTCCCAACCAGTCTAAGAGTAAGCAAAATCAGAAAGAGTGCGCTGATGACACGGAGAGTAAGTGAGAAAAACAAAGCAACTTCCACTTTCAACTTTAATCAGCTTTCAGTCAGTAATGTTGCAGGGGCGCAGCAGTCTGTGTTGTCAAGATTTGGGGCAAGTCGGAACCGCTACTTAGTGATTTTATTTTATTCTGTCACACCCCTCCATTTTTTTACGCTGGTTTGAATCTGTGTGCTTTTGTTTTCTTGGTGAATATGTGAATAATTCTGTTGTGTGTAGGTTGTTTTATGACAGAACCAAACTCCAAAAACACTTAGCAGGGTGCGTCCCTGTGGGTTAGGGGTTAAAACGCTGACCATGATCCACAACATCTCCGGTTTAAATCTGTCTGTTTTCTCTCTCCCTCTCTCTGTCTCTCTGTCTCTCTCTCTCTCTCTCTTTCATTTCTCTACCACTGCTGTCTAATCAAGGTATGAAAATGCAAAAATGGTTAGTAGATCGTAAGCCTCTGCAAGTATTCTTTCAAGAATGTTAACCTCCGTTCGATAGCGGACAGTAAGGAGAAATGGACAAGGATCTGGTGGGGGGGGAATAGGGGGGGTGGCGTGCAAAGGTTCCCGGCTGGACTTGAAATGGAGGCATTGCAATTAGAAATCGTTGAAAT